>CM023449.1:156406086-156824333 GCA_013339765.2 Haemaphysalis longicornis | reverse complement strand
TCCGCGCGCGCGATCGAAGGCATTCGCTGATTGCGCCAACCCACTTCTTAGCGTATACGTACGAGGCGTATAAACCCTATAGTTTGTAAGCTGTTTTATGGAACGCAGGCTTGTTGTCGGATGTTGAGTGGTGCAATGTGTCAAACCAACCACGCTTTCAAGGTGGCGTGCGAACAATTAACAAGTACAAATTATCTATGGGGCACTGAATAAGACTTTTTTACTTAACTGGTCATTATTCAGTGCCATGATTTCGGATGGTTGCATCCTGGTTGCATGCCATGATTGCATGGTTGCACCTTCCTTCTCCAAGACAAATATTTTGATAACCTACACGATCTATCCGCATCACTTTGAATTTTAACCCAATCAGTGACTAGCCATGACTATGTCATGATGATAAAGAGGACGCATTTTTTTATTCTACGCAATTTTCCTCATCAAGGCATTTAGCTTGATACCCAAGACGACCTATTGGGTTCACTTTAAATGTTTTACTCAACCTATGACTCACCACGACTACCTCGTAACTATAACGAGAAGGCATTTTTATATTTTACCCACGTGATTCCCCTCAACGACACATTTAATTTGATATCCCACACACCCTAGCAGGATCATTTGGAATTTTATTCAAACCTGGCTACCCATGACTCTCATGAATCTAAGCAAGATGCATTATTTATATGCCCCACGCGATTACCCTAATTGAAACCTTGAATTTGATATCCCATTTGCTTTAGCGGCCTAAACTCGCATTTTAACCCAATCTGTGACTCACCACGACTATCTCACGATTGCAACCACGAAGTCATTTTTTATTTGTCTCACGAGATTCCCCTCATCAAGATCGCAAATTTGATACCCTACACGCCCGATCGGGATCACTTCGAATTTCAACCCAATATTAGAATCGCCATGATTATCTCATGTATATAACCAGGAAGCATTTTTTTACTTGTCCTACGTGACTCCCCGCATTGAGACGATTAATTTTGATACCCAAACATCCTAGTGGCATCAATTTGAATGTTAACCCAAACAATGACTAACCATGAATATCTCATGATATAGCCATACCGCATTTTCCTCTCATGTAATTTCCCTCTTCGTAACCTTCAGTTTGATGCCCCGCGCACCCTATTGGCATCATTTTGAATTTTAACCCAATTTATGACCTATTATAACTATGTCACATGATAGTAATCAGGAAGCATTTCAGGATGTAATCAGGGATTCCTCTCATCGAGACCTTATATTTCATACGCCACATGGCCTAGCGCTATGAATTTGAATTTGAACCCAATCTATGACCAGCCATGAATAGGTCCTAATATAACCATAACGCATTTTTGTCCAACGTGGTTCCCCTAATCTAGACCTTGCATATGATTCGTAATACGTTCTCGTGGCTTTATTTTGCATGTTAACCCAATCTATGACTTATTATGATGGTCTGATGACAATACACAGAAGCATTCTATTTAATATACCTCGCAAGATGTCGTTAATCGGGACATTTAACGTACCTACACGCCTTAGCGACATCTGTTTGAATTTTTACCTAATCTATCTCATAATGTGGTCCTTGTTCTACCTAAACGGGCATCGCCCAGTCAGGTGACTTGAGAACTTATTGTAAACAGCGGAGGGGACAGTGGCCGCCCCTTCCCCCCGGCGCTCACATCTTCCTTTTTGACCCTAGCAAATCAAACCGTTAACAGAAGCAGGCAACAACAGCTAGTAAGCGCCGCCGTGTGCTTTCCCACCACCCTCTCCCACCTTCTTAGAGGATCTATGAAGAGGAAAAATTGCGATAACCCATTTTTACGACCTCACCAGTCGGTTATTATTCACACGCCCAGCCGCTAAATCAGAACCCCCCCCCTTCGGCCCCCCTCCCTACCAACCGATCATGCGCATCGCGAATGCAGCCGTACCCGCAGCTAACCTGAATAGCGAGCCCAAAGCGACACATGAAACTTAAGCGCCAACCATAGCTGCCCCCTAGGCTACTCATATGTACTCATAACTCAAGATGTACGCAAGCTCAAAGTCAGTGAAAATTGAAAATGTACTCAGAACTTAAAATGTACTTAAACTCAAAATGTACTCAGTACTCAAAATGTACACAAACTCAAACTGTACTCAGTACTCAAAATGTACACAAACTCAAATGTACTCAAACTCAAATGTACTCAGTACTCAAAATGTACTCAAACTGAAAATGTACTGAGTACCCAAAATGTACTCAGACTCAAACTCAAAATATGCTCAAACTCAAAATGTACTCAGTACTCAAAATATACTCAAACTCAAAATGTACTCAGTACTCAAAATGTACTCAAACTCAAAATGTACTCAAACTCATGTGCTCAAAACTCAAAATGGACTCAGACCTCAATCGGTCTCAGGCGTACTCAAACTCACTAGGACTCAAACTCACTCAAGCTAAAACTCACCATGACACACAAGCCTCGCGCTCACTCAAACTCAAACTCACGTGTGAATTTGAGTTCAAATGAGTCTGAGTGAGGGGTCTCATGAGTGATACCGCGGACCTCTGCACAGCACTAATCATTGTTGGAAGCAGCCTGAATCAGATCAAAGCTGTAAGCAAGGGGGCAAACATAAGGTTTGAACCAAACCACCTCAATAATAATGCAGACAAACTTAAAACATGGCTTTCTACTCCATGAAGGTACAGCCCGGTTTTCGTATCTTTAGTATACAGTTAAAATCTGCTATCTTGCAGAGAGTAGCGACGATTAAATATATAGGTGTCATATTTCCTTCAGATATTAACCCGGAATCTCGTGTAGATTAGAGGTGCTCGAAGGTAGCGTATGGGTGCCACACGTTACTAAAATAACGTGAGTACTTCAGCGCAGCCACCTTGGGTACCCATATTTCGCATTTGGGCATAGCCGTCTGATCTACTGTATAGTATCGTGGGGCAGCACACGCAAAACACATTTGAAAACTCTCACAAAAGAGGGCAATAAAATTTATTACACCTTCAAATAAGGCTGATACCAGTAAACGGCTGTTCAATCACATGCACGTACTTCTACTGGACACTATTCAATTAACCGTTGCAGATATAATACAGAGAATAGTGAAACATGACGACCCTTTACCACTAAGCATTCAAGTTACTGGTGCTCAGTACAAGAGCTGCGATGAAGAATTGCATTAGTTTACCGGTTGCTGAAACGGTATATGGTCGGCGGGTTATAGAATTTTATGGAGTTTTTGTTTGAAATGCCGTAACGGATGATGCATACCCACCCAATTTTTTACGAATATCACGGGAGCGTCGATCGTTCGGTCGATCAGCACCGTGTGATGGAGTGATTTGGCTAACCCGGCGAGCGTAGCCGCATGCGCTCATAGCAAAGGCAGCTGCTGCCGTCGTCTGCTAGGCTGTTACAAGAGCAGACGGCCGCCCCCAATTTTTGGGATTTTTGTATCACACTACCTGCCATACTCGAAAACTTTTTTTTTCAAGACCAGGCACTTGGCGTCAACTGAAAAGAGAGTAATCAGCGTTGCCGAACGAACCTACGACGACACGACGACATGGCGGTACATGAACGTGCTCCACCTTAAAGGGCCCTGAAAAGGCATTTTGGAGCACACTAAATGAACTAGCTGAACCGTTAGATTTGGTCGTCAACGTCCTCTGCGCCAAGTATTACTCTTTTACGCGCAGCGGAAGCTGACACTTTTGTTGCAAGTTTGTCGTTTTTTTCTCACCCTTTCCTTCGTGTTTTTGGACGCCGCCATCTTCATTGTCTACATCATTGATTCCCAGATGTTTCGTCATGAGCTAGACATCCTTGCTATTGGGCGGCTTTTTCACGCAACTTCCGGCAAAGAGATGAGTCGTCTGCCTCAGCGTCAAGCTCGCCGGCTGATCTGCTCAGCGGACGAGTGCCGGGGTGCTTGGGCATTTTACGACAACACGAAACAAGTGTAAAACAAACGCTTAACCATCTGTATTGAATGCAACACGGCCATAACACGACATGGATATTCTGTTACCTGAGTACGTTCCATAAGGAAAGCGTTGAAGCCCCGTGGCACTTCTTTCGTGCAATCGCAGAGAACGCCCTGAGCCGAATGCCCGGGTTTGTCGCATACATTTTATTCAACTTCAAAATAATCCAGAGATGCGTTTCTAACGAACACAACGTCACAACATGCGTTGAAAGTCTGAACCACGATTGACAGAGGATGTGTTGCCTCCTGCCCGTCGTAAATTCGGTACTCACCTCGAGCGCGCTTTGCGGGGACGAACAGCAAGTCACTTAACTCTTGCGCACAAGCCGATGGCTTTTAGCCACGCACACTGCACATAACCCATGCGAGGTTGAGTCGTACGTCGCTCGAGAAAGATAATCCAGAACATGGGAAGCACTATCCACCCGCAGAAGAACAACTTCGCATTTCATCGCGAAACAAAGGAGTCCACAACACACACACTATCGCCTCCTGTAATGCCAAACGCATCTCGCACTTTCCAATGGGAGTGAGTGGTACGCCTGCAGCGTCCACATGTCGCGAGGTGGGGCCCCGAGCTGAACCGGGATCACGCAACCATAACTGACTTCTGGGGCGGTTTGTGCCTTGTTGCCAAGGCAACCGATGTTTGAGATTGTCAAAGAAATGGCGCTCGCTCCAGCACTAGAAAGTTCAGAGCCGCGCCGGAGCACGTTTTGCCAACGTTGCCGCTCTCCGCCACGCGTCGCCCCAAGCTGAACTGGTCACATGATTGAAGCGTTTTGTGCACGGGTTCTGTATCGGTTTAATATGACTTTTTCACATCCCGCCGGCAGGAATTACCACCGCCGTAAACTAAGACCTGGCACCAGCGGGGCCACATCTGATACGGCGCTTTTTGGATAAACAGTGCGCGGTGCATCAAGGGAACGAGCGCACGACCCTCCCCGTGCGGCTGCGAGTTCGCCGCCGATAAAAAGTCATGTGCCACCAGCAACGTACACCGCGAAAGGGCAAGGCCAGGCCGCCGCATACATGCGGCCAGGTTTTTCGTTCGCTTTTCCAGCCTTGAGCGGAGTGCAGGATTCATGGTGTCAACAAAGCTTGCCCGTAGCAGACGACAGTCTGAGCAGCGCAATAGCGGAAGTACGTTACCGCTGCGGAGCGCAGCATCATGGGAGGCAAGGCTCGCGCGGCGTCAAAAGCGGAGAGTAAGTCGAAAGGAGGAGGAAACTCGGAGCGACGATAATTCGCGGTTTTTGATTTGGGATTTCTCAGCTAATACTCATCGCTTTAACAAAATTCTTGCGGGAGGAGATTGCAAATACATTGCTTTATTTGGGTACATGTACATCCATGCATCGGCGGAAGGTATTTCAGGACCCCTTTAAAATCGTTCATTGTCAAAAACCACGTTGTAAAGAAAATATGCTCCCTGTCATCAAATAGGCAAACTTGTGGCATGAAAATCAGGGCAAGATCACCGCATTATGAATAAGCGCCTCGGCGGCGATCGACAGAGAACATAAGATTGAGAGGCTGCATGAATATGCGAAGTGAGAAGGATGCGTGAGAAGAAAAACCAAAATATATTAGAGAAGCAAATAGGCTCTGCCAAATTTTATACCCACGCAAACACTTTATGTATTATATATTGCCACGTATGGCGCTAGGGCATCCATCACAAATTATCTAATTCTGACTGCCCTTCCTTCGTCGGGAACATACATTCTTCAAACACCAATCACCATGTCAAATACCGCCGATTAGCGTTTTCCAGATATCGGACTTCCATTGATTGATCACCTAAACGGTTGTCCAATAACGTTTTGTACGGGCATCTGAACCTACGCCATGCAAAGCTTCAACATTATTTAGTTCAAGTGGACACCCACCGCGGTGGCTGAGAGTCTAGGCACTTGATCTGCGAAACCCAAGGAGGCGGGTTCAAACCCGACCGTGGTGGCCGCTTATCAGTCGGAGGCTAAAAGTGACAACACCCATGCGTCAACATGTCTGCTCAGGTTAGCGATCACCAGGTGGTCAAAATTAATCCCGGGCATTTCACTACTGCACGCCTCATAGCCCAGGCGTGGTTTCGGCGCGTGAATCCCCACAATGAAATTATAGTGGAGTCAACATTGACCAAAATGAAACGGCGTGTGCAAAACTCCGCCTATACCTCGGAAGTTGGAGTGGCTTATAATCTAGGACAGGGACAAGGCAGTTTTTTTAGCTTTTCTGTCGTTGCGTGCCTGTTTCCACCTCTCTACCAGTGCACGCAGTGATATCACCTGGACAGAGCCTTTGTACATTTATTGCAGTACCATCACATTAGGGATGTGTGAAAATCTTCGCGTCACTCACAGAACTCCGTCGGTCCACCATCAGTGCAGCGGCCAATAGAGACAGAACGACAGAGTTAGGAGGTTGCGGAGAGGAAGCTGCTTTTGAATCGGTGCTGACGTAGCCACGGTGTCGTTGAGTCGAGCTGGGGTGCGCCGCCTGCCTCTGCGGCGTTTTTACGGATCACTTGGCTAGCGCCGCCGCTTGCAGGAGTGCTCACTCAGGGCAGGGTGGCCATCTAGGGAGCCTGATCAAGAGGTGTGCATTGGTTCGAGGCAGGCTGGTGATCTGTTCAAGCATAGCTAAAGATTTGCCGACAGATCTTGAAATAATGTCTTAGTCGGAAGCAAGATGTTCGAGGAGCTGCTATGATTGTGCCTGTAATAGGGTCATTTACCAGTGAGCGCACGCACGCACGTGTGCGGGGAAGTACGCTCACTGACATCTCCGCCTTTGAGAACAAACCGGCATATGCTCTTCGACCGTCAGGGATTCCTAGTATCGCGCCGGGGTTATTCGTTGCTCCTCCGGGTTTCGTGACGGCAAAGTCGCTGCCGAGCTTTTCTTCTCGTGACAAGAGTACACACAGGAAACCTGTTTGCTTCAGGTTTCCGGTTTCAGGTTTTATTGAAAAATATTTGCATACAGGAAAAGAACAATGGCAATTATTATTACAGAAAGAGGTTCCAGAGTTTACACTGTCGAGGGGACCTCCTGTGCTGAGTACAAAAGAAGCGCGCACACAGGCAGGTAGAGCGTAACAGAGATCAGTGAAGCGATATTTGGGAAAGAACAAAAAACATCAATTAAACATAATTAACAGATTTATTCAAAGAACGGGTTAGACGTAATAAATCAAGGTTAATGTTCATTGATTACCGGCAAACTGTTGACCACAAGTGATTTTTAAACAGTTATGAAATATGCGTTCAGAATTGATGAATTTCAAAGAAGTATTCCTGAAAAGAGGACTTTTTGTTTTCCGTAATTAGTGCGCACTTGTAGTAGCATATTGTTTTGTTTCGCGAATCTGGTATTATTGGGGTTTAGTAATTCTGGGACAGAAATATTATTAACGACAGTACCTTTCTTTCGAATTCGATGAATTAAAAGACCGAGCTTTAAGTGCAGTGAGTATGTGGGCGGAGGAGTGTTCAGATTCCGGTAGATTGGGGGGCACATGTCTGGACAGGATTGAATGTAGTCAGGCGTACTGCTTGGTTTTGCAAGTGTTCAAGGTGAGACATGTGAGTCTCGTACATGATTCCCTAGTACGATAGGCAGTATGTGAGGTGGCTGTGCATGAAAGCGTAATACAGTGACAGAATAACATGCTGCTGGAAATATTGGCGAGATTTGATTAATACATGTATGCCAAAACCAAATTTTAACAAGTGACACCGCATGTTTGTTAAATTTTAGATGAGTGTCAAGCACAACGCCTAAAAACATGGCCGTATTTGATGACTAAATCACGTGGTTATCTAGAATGATGCTCGGAACTAAAAGGGTTTGCTTATGATTGTATGAAAAACCTTAAAGCGTGTTTTTATGGCCTTTATGTGCAGCGCATTACGTTACATTATGACACAATGTTTACCATGTCGTCGTTAAGTCGCGTCGTTAAGTTGTTAAGATTCTTATCAACGGCAAATATAGCCGGGTCATCAGCGTATAGAATGAAATCAGAATTGTTATGACAACTAGTTAAGTCATTATTATACAAAACAAAGACAAGTGGCCCTAAAACGAATCGCTGCGGAACACTTTGATTATTAGTTATTGGCTGTGATACGACATGGGCAAATTGAACAACCTGTGTGCGGTCACACAGATAACTTTCAGAAGGCTTAGAGCCGGTCCACATATACCAAATGATTCTAATTTCCAAAAAAGTATAGGGTGAGTAATTGAATCAAAGCCTTAATAAAATCGATAAATATTACCGCGGCCCAGCAACCGTGTTCATTAAAAGTTTTAATATGATCAGTGAATTTTATTTGCGTTAGCTCCGTAGAAAAACAGGGCCGGAAACCAAATTGCCGTGTTGTGATAAGGTTAAATTTTTCTAAGTACTTAGTGAGGCGGTCAGCAAGCTAGTTCTGATTAGTTTACATTAAGAATGCAGGATCGTTATCGGGCGGTAGTTGCCCAACGCATTTCGTTCTCCTTTTTTGAAAAATAGCACAACTTTTCCAAGTTTACGTCTGGAGGGGAAAATGCTTGGGGTAACTTATGATATTTATAAGAGAAGCGTGAACAATCGAACGCTCACGAGCGACCTGATATACGGCTTGATGTGTGAAGTCAAAAAATAAGGAGAGAGCTTCCAACAATTTCCCAGCAAAAGTAAAACACCAAGTAAAACACCAAAATAACAGCGCTTCCCTCACGAGCGGAGACGCCAACCACTCCAGAATAATTTGAACCTTCGAAATAAGGACGAGCAAGGTGACGATTGTACTCTTTTCTGGTGGACACATCACTCGCGGGAAACGGGTTGAAGTGAGGAGGGCTAGAAGGAGAGAGATAGAGATAGAGAGGGGAATAAACTTTATTGTTAGCAAAAGAGTGGCGATGAAGCTATTTTAGCTCAGTCGGAGTGATTGCTTAATCACAGGTTCCCATATGCTTCTTGGGCCTCCTGGCACCTGTGGATCAGCCGAAGTTGGTCTTCCAGGGCGGAGCCGGACAGCAAGATCTCCAATCGCTCATCCTCTATTGGCGGTGAGAGGTTTGAGTGGCGCCCGCTGGCACTGACGTCAGCTTAGGGACTCGCGCTGCTGTCGTCTGCTACAGCCCGCTTGTGAGGAGCAGCAGCACCTGTGCTCCGAATCGCCGGCTTTGATGTGTTAGTGCATTAAAAAGAGTATTTCTTGTAACTCACTTATTTTCGCCAGTTTCTGGCAACTCTGAATAATTTCAAGCTAGGTCCCGCACAGACGAGGAGAGAGAGAACAACTTTCTTCAGAGCATCGGTGAGACGATCGGCTTTAACTCGTACTTTCCAGCTTATTTGCGAGGTTCAGTGCTCAGAGCTTCTCGATAAGTATTCAAAATTTGTAGTCTTCCGTAAAGTATTTTTGAGATGCTCTTATGAAGATTCAACGGTCTAATGCTACGCACTAAGCAGCGGTCCCCTACACGCCGATCTCACGGCAGGAAATAAAGCGGCTCTATTTCTTCTGGCATGTATCAGATGAATGCTTTTTTTCTCTGCCCAACGCTTCTATATTTCTGTACCGCCACAAACGTCTTATTAGGAAGTTTGGGCAGATTTTGAAGGCTCACAAAGTTTGTGTGAATATTTTCTTCAGGACTTACGCATACATACCATTCTTCACAAATTGGCTTTCGAGGTCTGCGTGGAAGAAGGTGCATATTCGCAGCATGCGTTGTTTATTGACATACAAATACAATGCGGAAGTTTAATTGAGCTACGCCACCGCGACACGCCGCAGACCACATTGTCCAGAGTACTCGAAGGCGGCTTTTATACCCTGAATTTCTATTATAACCTTCCACGCATAACGAACAAATCCTGGCCTACTCTGTATGGCGTGCTATTTATTGAAGAAAATTACTCTTAGTCTCTTGTCCTGGACTCGACACCTAACCAACTAGATTTCACTGTTAGAAAAGTTTTCTCCTCCTCCGGCTCCCCCTCCTCCCCATGTTCCTCATCGTCCTCCTCCCCCTCTTCCTCATGGGTGCAGTTTTACTATAGGCATGTCTATATGGAAACATATGGCGCTAGGAAATGTACCGAAATATCCTTGTGGTGCGATCGCGGTGATACGCCACCGCGATCGCGCCCCAGACAACGTTGTCCAGAGTACTCGAAGGTGGCTCTTGTGCTCCGAACTTGTATTGCAACCATCGTTATCATAACGAACTGACTCTCAACCCAAAACATTATGACATGATTACGGTGGTAAAGGCTTTATACAATCGCTAACGAACGTAATATAGAGTATACGTGCATATTTTACAAGAATCGAACCCGATTAATATTTCTAAGCAGCTCTTAATTGTATTTCAACCTATCCAGGCGTAAAGAACAAATCCTGGTCTACTTGGGTAGGCGTATCTATGAATTGAATAAAATTTCTCTTACTCTCTTGTCCTGGAGTGAGTACCCGGCCCACTAATCAGCTCGACTTTACTATTAAATAAAGTTTTCTCCTCTGCTCCTCCTCTTGACGCATATCTGACTACTGGGGCGATATTGCTGCGACCAATGAAACTGAAATATCACTCCAGGTGTGAAGAAACATAGTGTTACTGTATTTTTACAGTAGTGAAGTAGTTCTGCTCAATAGGCCTCCATACTGATTAGAGTCCTGGTATAATTAATTTAGCACGCGCCTATACACTCAGCAGGTTATTTGAGACTCAACCTACCGTTTTTGTGTCGCATAATTAGTCTCGGCATACTTTGATGCAGTGACAACATAAAGTGATGTGATACAATACTTCCGAGCTTTCGGTAAGGTAGCGAAAACTGTTTTACTTTACACACGATTAAATGCCTTCTGCCAAAGCCGAGAGCCCCGCAGGGCTGGAATTTGTTCTGGTCTTGCATTTTAGCTGTTGTCGGTTATTAGCAGCTAGCTGTTAAAGATTGCTGAATACAGAAGCTGACGCCTAGCTCCGACCCTTTGCACTCCGCACAGGAGCGGCTTCGCCAGGAATGGGGCGACGCCGGCAATGTTCCATCCGCAGCGGAATCTAGAACTGTACTTCAAATCACGCCTTGAGGTAGTGTATGCGATTTTTACTCTATTATTATGATAAAAAGATACGCACACGTAGAATCTGGTGCGGACAAGTATCAAAAGTCAACCGAGTGCAGGTCACGGGTTCGATTCCCGGCCGCGGCGGCCGCTTTTCTGATGGAGGCGAAAAGCAAAAATGCCCGTGTGAACGAGATTTCGGCGCACGTTAAAGATCCCCAGCTTGGTCAAAATTAATCCGGAGCCCTCCACTATGGCGCGTCTCATCGCCTGCGTTGCGTCGGCGCGTTAAAAGCCTACAATCAATCAAATCAACCCAGTGCAAAGAAACAGCAGGAAGAACGAGACCGAGTGAAGCAGACGACAAATGCGAGAATCCCTAAGCCGACGTCACGGAGGCACGCTTCGCAGCGCCACCCGTGGTCGCGCTCACCGCCAATGCTGATGGAATAGAGAAGAATTTGGGAGACTTGAGTTTTTTGCATTCTCCGATGGTGCGTTTCTGGATGCTAGTATAGGCGGAATTCTTTTGCGTATCTAATTGGGAACATGCGGTTAAGGAGTTGGGTTGTGGGAAAGATGCTGCTTGTATCCGTCATTATATTGACTGCTCTTCCCTGGGTAATTTAGGGTGACGGGGTGGAAGGCTTTATTTGTTCTCCCTGTAATGTTTGATGATTTCTTCATATTTCGTTTTTGGGTGCATCATTTCGCATGTTTCTTCTGTGCCCCGGAGGTGTAAGTCTTGGGCCTGTCGAAGGGTGAAATTATTGCCCTGGATTGAGGAATTTGCAGGGACCCAAATGAGTACAATTCCTGTTTGCGGGGGTTTCCCGCTTGTCAGGATTTTTGCGACCCTTCCTGAGATCCATCCTGTTCTGTATCTGTTGTAGGATTTCTTCGAATCCGTTACAATTGTGGCTGTACCAGGTTGCGTTAGCGCCAGTGCTATGGCGGCCTCTTCCGCTTCACTTCAAGAATACAGTGCCGGCTTGGTAGATAGCAGAGTGGAATTGGACGCGTTGGTCCTGGTTCGGCATACGCGTTTAATTAGATATTTATACCCATCAACCACACGTCACTCTGCCCCTTCCTGTTGTGTCACGGACTTGGTTCCAGTTACTTGCATGTTTCGTGTTTTTGGATACACGTGCGACAACGTTCACTTGTTTTACCAAATCCATCTGAAGACAATTTAGGTAGAAATTCCTTCAACTATTACGAACACAGAAATTCTTCAAAATATTAATTCTTCAGAAACATGGTTCTGGATCTGATGTGTAAGGTCCGTATATTCATGGAGTCACTTGAGGTTATCCATGGGTCCATGAGTGAAATGTTATTGAATTAAATACTGGTCAGCCTAAATTTAACTGAGGACGCAGACAAAGACGAAAGACCAAGCACAAGGGCTGTGGCTTCGTCTTTCGTCTTTGTCTACGTCCTCAGTTCAATTTAGGTCGACCAGTATTTAATGAATTATGATCCAACTAGCTCAGATTTTGACCATTTTTATTGAAGCCGGGCAATTGGACGTGTTCTTTGTAGAACAGAGAATGGAAGCCATAAGGTAGGCGCATGATAAAGCTGGGCTTGTTTTTTTACAAGCCAGCCAGGAGCGTAGTCAGCTTTTGAAGCAAGGAGAGCCCCGTAGGGAGAGACGAGGGGAACGCCTCTTCTTTGCTCTCAAAGCGGCGGAGTGCCGCGTACTTTTACGATGTGTTCGCGAGCAGCAGCTTATGTTGTCAGTCATTTTACCATCTGTTTTCATTCATCCTTGTCTTCGTCGTTACACCGATGGTTCATTCTACGTGGGGCCGATCATAAAACATACACTTTGAGGCTGCAAGTAATAACGACCACCGGGGGAATGACTATACCTGCTTCGGCAGTTGTTTTTTGCGTTTTTCAGCGATGAATAAACATAAAAAAGCCTACGATACAAAACGTGCGTGCTTAGGAGCGTGCGAGCGCGCTATTGCTGATGAGAATACGTAGATAGATCGGCGCGGACACGTGGGAGAGTTTTACTGCCAGCGTTTTCGACAGCTTGTAACCACAAATATTTGTTAGGGGAAAAGTTTTAAAGTACCAGGTAGCATTTTATACATCGTTCGCGTCCTCCTATCTGGTCGTTATGCCAGAGTTTCATAAGAGACAACTTACTTTACAGGTCGGTTTTCTTTTTTAACCTTTTTGACAGCCTTCAAAATTTTTCGCCGCGTTGATCAGGAGTATATTCGGGCCCATGAAAAGCGTAGGATTTCAGTGTTTGATTGGAAATCATTTTGTTTAGCTGGTTGGTTGTGTCATGTAGAGCGAAATGATAGAAAACGGCTTATCTTACAAAAGAGCCATCTAGAGAGAACTTTTCGTAGACTGGAACGGCTACCACTCACTCCTCGCTTTCAGAATTCTATGTATAAACTCTTATTGCTGAGAGAACGTTCAATCCCATCATATATTTTTTTTACTTTCAAAACTAACTTTAACCGGCTTCACAGAGGCTTCCAACAACGCACGGTGGCAGTTTCCCGGGGACAACAGCTATCGATCTCACTTTAGGTACAGAACCTCCCGATTTCACAGACGCTGGATGCCTTGAAGCGTGTTTACAAACACAACAGTTTACAATGTTCATAACAAAACAGCAGTATGTAAAATACCGTAGTAATATACTTTCAGTGTTTAAAATCAAACAACAAAGGCAAAAGTATGTTCTCATTGATACAGAGGACATTCTGGTACAGCGGGATAAATTGAAAGTGATTTGCGAAAACATTGATGTAAATGCAAATGCTCAGCGGCACCGTAGCATGAGTCAAGGGGAGAGAAGAATACTCTAGAAGCAAAAGTGTGCATTCGCACTAGTCCACCCACTGAGTCTAACAATCAACAATAATTATTGTGCTATGGAATTTCACGGGATAGCCCTCTCTCCTTACCAACGTGTGCTTAGAATACGTGCTTCTCTAGATTTCTTAAAAAGCATTGCGAATACACTTCACAAAGAGAGCATGGACTCTTGGAGGAGATAAGAAAAAGTAGCATGTATTTACTTATTTAAAAAAACAGAGGCTCCTACTTTTGCGATCAATGCTCCATTCTTCAGTACGGTTCTCCTTGCACTATCTGTAATTGCAGAACCATAAATGGCGCGCTCCCAAATTGTACGCGGTACAAATCACTACGTGACCTGTGAGGTTGTTTTTGACGCCAATTTGGAACTAGAAAAGGGGAGGTTCAAAAAAGGTGCAGGTGTTATCTACGTTTGCGGCTTAGATGCAAGTCGTGATAGCGTTACGTCGACTCTCAGGACGTTTTCAAATGCCGTTTGCTGTATTACGATCAATGCTTCACAAACACTGAAGACCAGCAAAGAGAGAAAGACCAGTCACAGTTACGTAGATTCCTTCGCGTCGTGCCCTTCTAATCTACGTAACTGTGACTGGAAGTCTGGGCCAATCGTCTCTGCTAGCGTTACATTAAGCCCTTTATCGTGAACACGCTTTGGTACTCTCGTGATTATCACGCTGAAAACACTTGTGCAGGCACCAGTGGTTTGATCATGTCCTATCATTAGCATCGATATGGTTTTTTCAACATTTTTGTCGTATTATTTTTACTGTATAGCGTAGTATACAGTAGTTCCTTAAATAAATCGACCTTAGATATCACGGCATATCGGTTAAGTCGAAACATTTTCTCGCCGTGCTTGAACCTCGCCGAGGCACTACGTATTTTACCCGTTTATCTCTGAACGTTTTTTCGTGACCACGCATAACTCGAAATGTTGACAGAGTGAACACAACCGCAAACTCCGCTACATGCAGCTGATAAGCTCTCCGTTCGAACAATTTGTTCCCATTACGCGCCGAAGGCGGTCGTGGATGGCAAATTTACGAGGAGTACCCATTCTACAAGGCAGATGTCCCCGTTACCGGAACGCTGCCCATCAGCTTCTTCATTGAGATAGCTGTGGACGATGCAGCTGATCATGTGGGCGACGAAGAGCTTCGAGAAGTGTCTACAACGGCACAAAAAAGAAACATGCTGCGCCTGCTTTGTCAAAAGGTACAATGCAGCGGCGGCGATGAAAAATTGCTCCAATGCTCGAGCAAGCTCTTCTTAGACCAGATGCGAACGCCAAAGGGGCGAGAATCAAGCAGTTCTTCTGCAAAAATAAAAATTAGTTTTACTGCGAAATATTTTGCATTAATTTAAAGCTTCTCATTGCAATGGAGGTTTTGTTCCCTGCCATAGCCCTTATATCAGTGACCTCGCCACAAACTTCAGGCATTTCACTTAACATAATACTCCGCTTATCTCAAACTTTTCAGCGGATTATACTTCGAGTTAATAATGGATTACTTTATATTAGACGTCTTCCTCCCTACTCTTCCCATACACGGCGTCAGTACACTCCAAGATCACAAAGCATTCCGGCTACTGACGCTTGCACCTCGAAAGGTATAACGAGAAAACTGATTGAGACCCTCATCATATTCACCTGGCTTTCGTTAAAGCCGCAAGCGTAAAAAATAAATGAACAGACGCACAGTCGCTGTGTCTCAACTCTATGAACATCGTTTTAAAGAAACCATTAACACTAACAAAATCCAAAATCGTGGTATTTCAAGGCAAGGCCGCGTTCAGAGGCAACAGTACCAATAGTGTCGCCTTCTTCGTTTGCGCAAATTTGCAATCGATAATTCATCCCTTCACGACAGCCTTTCAAGTGAGCGCGGTATGGAGCTAATGTTAGGTCAGTCTGTGCCGGGTGTCTGGCTACGGACACGTCTCTGCTAAGGTCGTTGGGGCCATTTTAGCGTAGATTTTCCGAGCTAGCCGTGCATTAAGCACATGTTACTGCCACTCCAACCAACATGCTGAAACTCCAACAAACATGCTGAAATGACCGTAAGGGTGGTAATAGGAGGACACCATCCCACATGCAGAAATCCACACGAGTCATCTTAACGTCAAACGTATTAAAGTACCTGTACCCAGACAGCGTACGTGTCCTGCTTGCATGAAGATTGCATCAAGATTGTCATACTCTCGCAGTCAGAGCTACACTGAAAAGAAAACTAGGGTACCGGAAAAGTTAAAATGACGGCAATATTAAGAAGACGATGTCACCTCCGCATACTTTTCTGTTTAACTGAGCTTTATCTACTGCGATGGACACGGAAGTGTTTACTCTAGCGCCACTGAGATGGGGACACCAACCTGAAGCACGCCACAGAAGAAGGTGCACGGGAACACAAAAATGCCGCCCTTCAAGCAAAATCACTGGCACTCAGTACTGTTAAAACCATCACCAACCGTCAACACAGCAAAAGTTACGATGCGAAGATTACACGCTAGATATACACCCCCTCCTTACGAAATCATCGTCACCGTTCGAAACAGAGATTTCTATGAGCTTACATTAAAACACAGATCTTTCGCAATACCACGCGTGGACAGCCTTAAGCGTCTCCGTTAATGTATACGAAGTGGCATGGCGTCTAACTACACGGCAGTTTGACGACGAACAGTTTTAGAACTGAGAAATAGTTCCAAATAACGTGAATATTGAAGCGTTCACATTCAGAACCTGGGTGATCACGGCCCTTATGAAGAACATCCGCATGGAAGCCTATTTCAACTCGTTTTCTACCAGGACTTCGAAACTTCGCAAGCACAAATGTTCGAGGGGAACTTTACGCCGACTTTCCTTCCGCAAAAGACTTTCAGTCGGATATTCTAAGTTTTTATAGTTGAGGCTTTTTGCGCCGTGTTCTGATGCACCCGCTCCGTTGGAAAAAGCCAATAAAGAAATAGAAAACTAAATTGGAATCCAAGTCGCCGGAGTAGTCTCGGGCACGTAGCGTAACAAGTCAGGGACCACAAGTGTCTTTGAAAGTACGTGAGCAGGTTGCCGTATCCGGGATATTCATATAGACTACGCGCTCCGTAGCGATTCCACGTGAATTAGTTTCAAAGTTTCGGGGTTGGTTTCCAACGGGCACCAACGACAGGCGGAATACCGAAAAAAAAATCTCCCTTTGTGTGGGTCGAGGTTATGCCACTGTCGGAAGAGAACGGGATCCATTGCAACGACGATGCTTTTTCGATCGCTTTTTTCACTTGCACGCGGAGGTCTTTGCACTTGTTAACGCAATATTTTTGTTTCATTATTGCCAGACATGAGAATTCGCAACATTTGTAAAAAAAGCTTTCACAGAGCTCTTAAAAAAAAGGCTCGGTAGGCTAGTATACGTGGCTGTAGTTACAGAACTGTTTTCATGAATCCAAGAATGAAAAAAAGCGCGCGTTAGAATCGGGTAAACACGGTATGCTTTGCTGTAATAACAGAAGTGGTGGTGAAGAACGCTCTTGAACGAGAAGCACTGGACCTGAGAAAGCAAGCCATTTGTACGAGAGTTTGTGATAATAATGGGTTCTGGGTGGCAGCCGTTTGTCGTCGTCATCTTGGCTGCGGTATCTCACATTAAGGGTTTATTCACATGTATGTTGACACGTGGCAATATTGTCACGAAGACAAGGACGAAGCAGTTGTCTTGAATGAGAAATACGTTTATTGGAGCGAACTTGTGCTCCCCTAACAACTTAAAGGAATACAGAGGCGGCGAAGCAGCGGTCAACAAAGTGACTTGCACAGGCGAGTGTCGTCGAATCGAATGCCCGGGCGTCCGCATTGCATGCTTTTTATCTTTCGGCGCGCGTGGTTCTCGAAACGTCGATTCGCATCGAGAACATAGTAGATCCAAGAAGATTATTCTGGGCTGTTCACGTTAGATCGGAATGCTCGCCCTACCAGAACAGATAACACATGCGGCACAGAAAGAAAGAATGGAACACGCGCTTCCCTTGGCGCAGAGATAACACAGACCGGTGCAGCCGGGCGGTAAAGCCAAAACACAATAAACAAACCCAATGTATGGTTCGCGGCATTAACCCCCCCCCCCTCTAAGAGTGCATCGACCCGATGCTAACATAATGCGACAAGTCCGAACAAATGAAAATAAAAGTTCGTCATCGTCCGTAGAAAGGTTTTAAGCGAACCACGTGGACGACTTCAGGCCGCGTGCGTCGTCGTGATGTGCCGGAGTCACCATCGGGGATCACTTCGTAGGTAAGTTGGCCAACACGTCGTAGAATCTGGTAGGGTCCGAAATACCGTCGCAGGAGCTTCTCACTGAGTCCGCGTCGTCGGATGGGAGTCCAAACCCACACACGATCCCCTGGTTGGTACTCGGCGTCTCGGCGTCGGAGGTTGTAGCGGCCCGCATCCACCAGCTGCTGGTCCGTTATACGAACTCGAGCGAGCTGGCGGGCCTCCTCCGCACGTTGAAGATATCCGTGGACGTCGGCGTTGAGGTTGTCGTCTTCTACGTGCGGAAGCATGGCGTCGAGCATCGTAGTCGGCCTTCTACCGTAGACAAGCTCGAACGGCGTCAGCTGTGTCGTCTCCTGGATAGCCGTGTTGTACGCAAACGTGACATACGGGAGCACTTCGTCCCAAGTCTTATGTTCAACGTCAACGTACATTGACAGCATATCTGCGATTGTCTTGTTCAGACGTTCTGTTAGTCCGTTCGTTTGGGGGTGGTACGCCGTCGTTCTTCGGTGATCCGTGTTGCTGTAGCGTAATACTCCTTGCATCAGCTCCGCAGTAAATGCCGTTCCGCGGTCTGTGATTAGGACTTCCGGGGCTCCATGTCGCAGCACAACTTGGCTTATAAAGAACTTCGCCACTTCTTGTGCAGTCCCCCTCGGAAGAGCAGCGGTCTCTGCGTAGCGCGTCATGTAGTCTGTCGCTACGACAATCCCACTTGTTCTGTGATCGTGACGTAGGGAACGGGCCTAAAAGGTCCATTCCAATCTGTTGAAATGGTCTCGATGGGACGGCGATCGGTTGCAGAAGTCCGGCGGGTCTTGTCGGCGGCGTTTTTCGTCGCTGGCAGTCACGGGAGCTCCGGACGTAGTGGGTTGACGTCAGAGGTAAGGCCGGGCCAGTAGTACCTCGCCTTGATTTTCCAATAGTGCGGGCTGTGCCCAGATGTCCGGAAGACGGGTCGTCGTGGCACGCTTCCAAAATTTCGTCACGAAGGTCCGCGGGGATGACGAGAAGGTAATTCGCTCTTGTTCCGGGGCTGAAATTCTTCTTCACAAGGACGGAGTTTCTCAGGCTGAATGCTGGTAAGCTGCGTTTGAAGGTCCTAGGAACGGCAATGTTGCATCCCTCGAGGTACTCGATTATGACGCGTAAGTCGGGGTCGGCACGCTGCTGGGCGGCTAGGTCGCTCTCCGTCACGATCCCGAAGAACGCGCTGTCTTCATCAGAGTGTTGTGGTGGTGGGTCGACGGGGGCGCGGGACAGGCAGTCGGCGTCGGAGTGTTTCCTGCCGGATTTATAAACGACTGTAACGTCGAACTCCTGCAGGCGCAAGCTCCACCGCCCAAGACGGCCAGAGGGGTCCTTGAAATTGGCGAGCCAACACAGCGCAATGGTGGTCTGTTACAACCTTGAATGGCCTTCCATACACGTATGGGCGAAATTTTGAAATCGCCCATATAATAGCCAGGCACTCTTTCTCAGAGGCAGAATAGTTTTTCTCCTCCTTTGACAGACCACGGCTAGCATAGGCGATTACCCTTTCGCAGCCGCTTTGCTTTTGGACAAGGACGGCACCCAAGCCTATATCACTGGCGTCCGTATGCATTTCCGTCTCGGCCATTTCCGTCGAAATGAGCGAGCACGGGCGGGCTTTGCAGGCGTTTTTGCAGCTCGCCGAATGCTTTTCTTGGTCGTTTTTCCAGCTGAAAGGGGTGCTATCTTTCGTCAAGCGCGTGAGTGGCTCTGCAATGTGTGCGAAGTTTGCGACGAAGCGCCGGTAGTATGCGCACAGCCCGAGAAATCTCCGCACGCCCTTCTTGTCTTTCGGCCTTGGGAAGTTCGCAATGGCTGAAGTTTTTGCCGGGTCAGGTAGGACTCCCGCGGCGTTGACGACGTGGCCCAAGAACTTGAGTTCCCCGTATGCGAACGGCACTTTTCAGGCTTCAGCGTCAACCCCGACGTACGAATGGCCTCGAGTACAGACTCCAACCTTGCAAGGTGTTCGTAGAAAGTCCGGGCGAATACCACTACGTCGTCGAGGTATACGAGGCAGGTGTGCCACTTAAGGCCAGCTAGCACAGTGTCCATGACTCTTTGAAACGTCGCTGGGGCTGTGCACAGCCCAAATGGCATCACCTTGAACTCGTATAGGCCGTCTGGGGTTATAAATGCAGTCTTCTCTCGGTCTCTCTCGTCCACTTCAATTTGCCAGTAGCCGGTCTTCAGACCCATCGATGAGAAGTACTTCGCGTGGCAGAGGTTGGTCGAGGGCGTCGTCGATTCGGGGAGGGGGTACACGTCCTTTTTCGTGATTTTGTTCAGTCGCCGGTAGTCAACGCAAACCCTTAATGTGCCGTCTTTTTTCGTTACGAGTACGACGGGCGCAGCCCAGGGGCTTTTCGATGGCTGTATAATGTCATCGCTCAGCATGTCGTCGACTTGAGTCCGGGATGGCTTCCCGTTCGTGTGAAGAGACGCGGTACGGTGACTGTCGGGCAGGTCGGGCTCCATCTTCGGTTATTATTCGGTGCTTCGCTAGAGGGGTCTGACGTAGTTTTGCGCTCGACGAAAAACATTCGCTATACCGACGCCGCAAAGCCAATAATTTTTTCCGCTGTTCTTGCGGTAGCGCCGGATTCACGTCGAATGGCTGCGGGAGCTTGAATGTTTCTACGGGTGTGCGTTCAAAGTCGGCGACTGCGATCACATCACTTGCTTCTTGCGTTTCTTCGAGGGACGCAATTGCAGCTCCCTTGTTTAAATGCTGGTACTCTTCGGTGAAATTAGTGACCAAAACGTGAGATTGGCGTTGCTTAAAGTGCGCAATGCCTCTTGCGACGGAGACACCGCGGTCGAGAAGCAACCTTCGATCACTCTCTACGATAGCGTCGATGTGAGAAGCAGCATCCTCACAGTAGACGGTGATCATCAAGCTTGCGCGGGGTTGGCAGGGTGATGTGATCGTCGGCGATCCTGACAGCAGCACGGTGATCGGGGTTCGGCTGCGGGCGTCGTGGAGTGATTGGAGGAAAATGTTATCGAATTGGTCTGCAGATCAATTATTGCGCCGTTGTCCGTCAAAAAGTCCATTCCGAGAATCACGTCGCGGGAGCAGTTAGGCAGAACGACGAACGCCGCAGGGTACGTTGTGCCGTCTATGGTGACGCGCGCGATGTGCACGTTCCACTTGGCGTCACGAGGTGGCCTCCTGCTGTGCGTATGTGCGGACCGTCCCATCTGGTCATAACTTTCTTCAGTTTAGACGCAAATGGTCCGCTCATTACCGAATAGTCAGCTCCCGTGTCTACGAGGGCGACTACGTCAAAGCAGTCGATGGACACCTTGACGTCAGATGCAGTCGTCCTCGAGTTCCGGATTCGTCGTGGCGTCGTATCTCTGCTTGTACGTGTTGATGGTCGGGCACTGTGCATCGTCGTTGTCGTCGTCTTCTCAACGGACGTCTCAGTCAGGTCGGGTACGCGTCGCGCCGTTGTAGCTGTCGTCGTGTTCGGGAGTCTCGTCAGGGTTAGGTCGGGTTGTCGGGATGAGGGCATGTCGTGAATCACTATCTTCAGCGCATCGTTGCGTCGTTGGAGGGTTTCTAGTTTTTCGCCGTAGAGCAACTTCACCTCCAGAAGATGCCGCCTTTAGTTTCCCCCGCGTGGGCTGGGGGACCTTCCATGGGCGAAGTCAGCGTTGCTACGGCGGTTCGGCGATTGGTAGGGGTAGGGGCGACGGCGAACGGTTGTGAAACGCCCTGGGCCACGGCTGGTTTCAGATAGATACTCGTCGACGTCACGTGGTCGTTGGCCAGGGAGGAGGGCGAGGTGCGTCGACGGGAAGAAAGAAGAAACCACGCAGTCCGAGTCTTTTGTATGGGCAGCGACGGTAAATGTGGGTCGGCCCTCCGCAGTGGTAGCACAGAGGACGGTTATCGGGAGTTCGCCATACGTCCGTCTTCCTCGGCGTCTGGTTTCGGGCTACCGGGGGTCGGGCGGGTGACAGAGGGCGGCGGTACGGCAGGGCGTTCTTGACGGCGTGTTGGAGCAGGGTGGGGTCGACGAACAGCCGCGGAGTATGTCATAGCTTGTGGCTCTCGGGGTACCTCGGATGGCGTAGAAGTTCCCAACGCTTGTTGCACTTCTTCTCTAATCACGTCGGTGAGGGAAGCGACTTGGGGCTGCGGCGGCGTTGGGAGAAGTTTCCGTAGCTCCTCTCTCACTATTGCGCGGATAGTCTCGCGTAGGCTGTCGGCCGGGATCCGCGTGCTGCCAAAGTCGTTCGCATTGGCCGCGCCAACAAAGTTGCGGTCATACTGCTTAGCATGCATTTCGAGGGCTTTCTCAATGGTGCTGGCTTCGGTCACGAATTCGGCGACGGTTTTGGGCGGATTTCGGACAAGTCCAGCAAACAGTTCCTCCTTCACTCCGCGCATTAAGAAGCGCAACTTCTTTTCTTCCGTCATTTCGGGGTCCGCGCGGCGAAATAGCTGCTTCATCTCCTCAACGAAGATCACGACACCTTCGTTGGGGTGTTGCGCGCGCGTTTCCAACAAAAGGGCGGCTCCTTCTTTCCTTACGACGGTAGTGAAGGTCTTAGTAAACTCGCTTTTGAACTGAGCCCAGTTGTCAAGGAGCTCTCGTGGTTCTCGAACCAAGTGCGAGCCGAATCTTCCAAGTAAAGAAAACGTGCCGGAACGTTTTCTGCGTCGTCCACCTGTTGAATTTCCGGACGCGCTCCAGTTTCTCCAACCATTCTTCTGGGTCTTCTGCGGGGGCTCCTCAGAACGATGGCGTTTCCCGGGGCTGCAAAAGGACGATTGGCGACGTTGTTTCTTGCACCATAGTGTTAGTTGCAGCGTTCCTTTTCTTGGGCCCTTCTGGCATCAAACCGAACTCGGGCGGTAAATCTTGCAGGCGGGGGCTGGCTCTTGTTGGACTGGCTTGGTGGCTTTTCGAGGTTGTAGTGGGCATGAAGGGTGCGTACCCCGCACCTCCACCAGATGTCACGAAGACAAGGACGATGCAGTTGTGTTGAATGAGAAACAGGTTTATTGGAGCGAACTTGTGCTCCCCTAACAACTCAAAGAATACAGAGGCGGCGAAGCAGCGGTCAACAAAGTGACTTGCACAGGCGAGTGTCGTCGAATCGAATGCCCCGGCGTCCGCACTGCAGGCTTTTTATCTTTTGGCGCGCGTGGTTCTCGAAACGTCGATTCGCATCGAGAACATAGTAGATCCAAGAAGATAATTCTGGGCTGTTCACGTTAGATCGGAATGCTCTCCCTATCAGAACAGATAACACATGCGGCACAGAAAGAAAGAATGGAACACGCGCTTCCCTTGGCGCACAGATAACACAGACCGGTGCAGCCGGGCGGTAAAAGCAAAACACAAATAAACAAACCCAATGTATGGTTCGCGGCAATATCTATAGACCCGACAAGAAATATTTAGCTGGTTGACAGTGTGTACAACATGTTTGTCAAACACGCTGAGGCCTTTTGGGGGTGTGCAGTTGAGCCCAAAGTGAGTTATAGAATATAAATTGGAAGTAGATTACCGGTCAAACACCAGCGGGACAGTATCGTCCGAAACCTCGGTGTTCAAATAAACAAAGGCATTTAAGAAGTAATGGTGTTTTCTTCAAACTTGAAGCAAGCTAATTGCACCATGGATAAAAATAAGTATTGGTACATTTCCCAAATATGTCTGTCGAAGCGGATATTAGAAGGGCCCGTGATGCGATTCCCGGAAATTATCTCACAGAAGTGCTTGCACTAAGCTGAAAATGCAGAGCACTGCGTCGCTCCTTGAAGTAAGGATGCATTTACGCTGCGTTGCTACTCGGAACTAAAGAACCATCATTTGCATTAGCGATCTTCTTGACTGCTTACCTCGCGAGTAGCCTAAATCGCGAGTGGCTGTAATTACGCGTCCCTTGACGAGGTTCTGAAAGCGCCCACTAATGCAGCATCGTTTATTCAGTGTTTCGGTAAGGTGCCCCCGCCGTGCCATGCTACTGCCTATCTTCTTCATGGGAAGAATACTCCTCAGGTGCGCTCAAGTAGTTGGAAGGAATGATTATGACGCCAAAAAGGGCGTCTGGTTTCTTTATATGCAGCCAGACTCACGAAGCAAATTGGGGAGATGTACGCGGGTCTTTCTACCCGTTTTACTGTTTTGTATAACGTCCGCAACAAAATGGATTTCGCAGCAATGACCATTGCGTTATACTAAGCCTGGAGATTTATTATGAAGCCAATGGCAGCCAGTAGTAGAGCAGTGGAGACAAGTCCTCTAATCGGCTTCTGGCTGTGCACGCATCACAGTCTCCAAACTTCTTCCCGCCTCGAACTCCACGCCAGCCCCCTCCTCAAGAAAAAAAAATGCCTGTGACAAAGTTATTTCTACCGGCTGAATCCTGCCTTCCTGTGTAACGCTACCATAGATAGATATTCGCTTTAGTTTTGACAAAAGCAACATGTCAATTTATATAAATTGTACATTTTTAAACATAAGCGAAAAACCGCGTTAACAACACGCTAGTTCAAGTACAAAAAATGACAGGAAGTTTTGCAGGAGATATGCTGCAAGACGTTGATAATAAAGTCTGCACAATGCAGATTTTGATGGAAAGCTGGAACATATGTAAGACCGACGGCAGGTATTTTTGAGGAAGTACCAACATTCCAAACCGACAGGAGGATTTGAATTAAACCGGGGCCATTGCTTGAATGGGTCGCTTCTTCTAGGGCCATAAACGAACTCAAAATATTTCGATTCCCTCCAATGAAGGCTCAATATTGCAAAGCCTTCAATGAATACTCCTTTTACAAAAAGGGGGCAGCTCTGCCCTCACTGATTCTAGATATGGTAATAAAAGGAGGCATGCTTAAAAGTTCCAAACAATGTGAATTCGAAAGCGTAGTTGTGCATTCTGTTGACATGCTGCTAACCTTTCTGTCGAAAGTTTCAGCCACGCCCGTCATCAGTTCACCAGGTGCCCGGGCACCACCCTCCGAAGCTCTTTCCAATCACCAGCCATCCCACGGAGCATCCCGTACTCCTAAAATCCCCCCAGGTGGGCTTCAGCACTACACTTGACAGAATTCATCGTGAGGAAATACGCAGAAGGCCCAGCATCGGCTAGTATCAAAATAAAGTATAGAATTGCAAAATTTAGTGTCTGTGCACTAACAACGGCGAGAATGCGTCGCCAGGAACATCCTGTTCGTCTTTCAGTATCTTCCGCTCACAAACGTCCTCGTATTGCGCATGAGGCAGCTTCCTACCCTGCTTCAACGCAGCTGTGTGAGCAATGTAGGGCTCAAGCTCGCCGGCTGACGCCGCGTCAACTTATCTGAACCACCTATTTCGTGAACCTCCCAACTCGCTTGTTTGAAACAGAAATTTAGGGCTTTGTCTAGAGTAAACCGTCAAGAGGGTTCCACTTAAATTGAGGACCACTCAGCGAGCAACGGAACGGAAGATGATAAGTGTAACATTAACGGACAAGAAGAGAGCGGACTGGGTTTCAGGGAACAAACGCGTGGTAACAGCATATTAGTAGAAATTATGAAGAAGAAATGGGTGTGTGCAGGGCATGTAATGCGAAGGCAAGATAACCATTGGTCATTAAGGGTAACACAGTGGATGCGTAGAGAAGGCAAGCGTTGCAGGGGGCGGCAGAAAGTTTCATGGGCAGTTGAGATCAAGAAGTTTGCGGAGATAAATTATTCGCAGTTAGCACAGGACCGGGATAATTCAATAACAATGGGAGTGGCCTTTGCCCTGCAGGGGCAAAGGCCACTCCTGAATATACTGGCAACGTACGGCGCATGCGTGAAACAGGGGCGCACAAAGAAAAGTACCGCAAAGAAGAAAACGACACGACGTTTCTGCGCGTGCCGTGCGTGAGAAGTTGGGAGAGAGAGAGAGAGAGAGAGAGAGAGAGAGAGAGAGAGAGAGAGGAGAGAGAGAGAGAGAGAGAGAGAGAGAGAGAGTTTAGAAACATTACTCGAAAACATCGTATTCATAAGACGATAAATTTTACAATCTTTAAATTCAAATTCTTGATAGCACTCGTTTGGTTGTCTTTAACATATCAAATATGTTAAAACATTACCAAAGGTGAAGACCACCTCAGAATATCTGCGACGTCATCCCCACACACCCAACAATAAACAGCAGTCTCTTTCTAAGAGCAACAGTGTTGACAACGGCATTGCTTTTGACACAAATACCAGACCGCCACAAGTGCTGATCGGCTGTGGTCATTAATAGACAAATCCTTCCCTGCTTGGAAAACGCTTTTATTTTGTAGGCTACTTGTGGGGCCTGTCGGACCACACACGCTACAATTCTCAATAGACCGGTCCATCTGTTCATTAACATTGGAATTCTCACCCTATATAATTCTACAATAACGAATATAATTCTATAATTCATTATGATTCTATAATTAGAATTCTATCTATTTGCACAATATAATTCTTTCATCGCAAATAGTCATTCTCCACATTCCATGTGAAGTTTTAAGGAGGTTAAATTTTTCAGGTAAAAAGCGAAAACGCCTCGTTCCTCGCAGCGTCAATTTGATCTTCAGCCTCAGCCAAGCGCAAGCCAGCGCCTCATGCGGTTACGCAGTGGAAGCGTCTAACGCTCGTGTGTTCTAAGGGTAAGAGCGCGGAGAGAGACGAGGAAGGGTACTTCCCACCAATGATTATACATGTAGGCAATGGGTGCGTCCAAATTAACTGCACGATCACGCCTAATCTACGACTTCGCCAGGCATCGTCTTTGTTTTGTCTTGCGGTGTAATTGTGCGCGCATTCACTGTGCGCTCTCGGTGCAAAAGCCTTGCTATCGCTCGACAGACTTTTTAGCGGAGTGCAACTACGGAGAACTTGTAACTAAAATTTTGGGTCACCTCTTTGTCGTGTGGTAGAAAGCCTCTCTCGTTCACACAACCTGAGCGAGTGGGGGCTCATGATTCATTTTTCAACGACCCCTACAAGGTATTCGTAGGCAGTGAACTGAGCGACTGTCATTAGCGCAAACGTTTTAAAACGGATGCTTTTCATCCGGTCTTATGACTTGTGCTTGTTTAAATTTCTTTGTTACTATGTGGGGCGTGAAGTCTCTGGGTTGCGTTATCAGCATTATCATTATACTACCTCCGTTATCCGCAACCTTCGCCAGCGACGTCGCTTAGGGAAGCAAGCATGCCCGCGGTCAGTTCACCGTCATGTTAGCCTCGGTTTCTGGATACCCTGCGTGGAACGTAATTTAGAGCGCCCACAAACTTCGGTGATCAATCGGTGAATGGGATTACGGCAGTTCTACCAGTATTTCCAAGAACGTTTTCGACGAGCTTTGTTTGCAGCAGCGACAAACCTTCAACATCTATTGTTGCGTGGCGTCAAAGCACGCTTTAATGAAATCAACTTGCAGCGTGACATTTAAAAAACCCGAGTGCGGCTGGGAACCTGCTGCTGAAAAGTGGATGGGCGTGTCGCCGAATATACGGCTTCTATATTTTATCGTAACGCAGTTCCTACCCAAGTCAAGATCAAATATTTTAGAAACCCCGCGAAATAAACCACTACCTTTATTTTTCGGCTATACGCATTCGTTTCTGCTTCCAAGTGCAGATATTTCACCAAAACGTAGACAGGCAAGGAGACAGTTGGGTGAGGCTTCTTTTTGATTAGGGAGCAAAAAACTTGTGTCGCTAAAGTCCAAAAATTATTGCATCTCTATAGTAGAAAAAAAGTGATCAGGGTTCGTATAGTGCCATCATAGGTGAACATTGCAGGCTCTCAATGCAAAAAAGATATTGTTGCAATATGTATGCTTCTTATGCACATGTATCTCCAGTTCTGGTATATTTTCTTTGTGGCTTTGTCAAAGCAGGGCTGCAATCATTCAACTAAACATTGCAATGTGCTTTCAGAGGAAATGAACACGTTTGTGAACATTCAACGGAATGGCTCCCTTTAGAATGGGTTGTTAGCGGGTGCACTTTACATAACTACTTGCATTGAGATTATACACATGTTCCTACTGGGACGAACTATACAATTATGGAACATGTCATTCGTTAGACCGAATAAAGGGTGTTCGCTCTGAAGCACGTCATCTCTTTTGCCCTTCAACCAAAAGCCCGTGTCGAACGACAAAGACACGTGAATAGCTTACGGTAACGCATACATGCAAAGAGGAGCATTTGCGGGCGCTCTTTCAGAATTTCCATATTTGCGTGATCGTGGTAGCGAAAGTATTCTAGCGCGCGTTTTCGTGCTCCAATTGTTTCCTTTTTTACGAGGCATAGCCTGCTTTGATGCCAGTGCGAAGCCATCCCTCGTGGTAATGGCAAGAAAAATATACACAAAAACTATATCCACTTTTTTTCAAAAGCTGCATGTACAAGCAGTCGTTGGTGTTATCCTGAACAAAGGATATCTTGTTTGTAAAGAATTGTGCAAAATGATTTCACTTGGACTTCGGGATCGTAATTCTAGACGTGTGAAATCGCGCGTTCATTTTTTAATTATACCGTTGAAAGACAACAGCGTCTACAATGTCTGTCAGCTTTCTGGATGCCTATGCGTATTGGCACCTTAAAACAAAAACACAATGAGGAAAAAACTTCCTGCCTCCATGTTGACAATTTTGTAATTTTTTAGTCCAACCGCAATGGAAATTTTCTCTCATTTTCAACTAGAACACAGCCTCTTCCTATTTTTCCTTCACCGCATACAAACGTGTTGGCGCCTTCACAACCCCAGACCCCCTGCAACGTATTTGCTACTGCGAGAATCCATACCTACACCAGTGGCCTCTATCCTCGAACGTCAATATTCATAGGTAGGGTCTGAACGTATGTGCTCCAGGTGAACGGCAACACGGAGAGCAGGGCACACGTCAGCCCCGTGTAAAAAGGTTATGAACATAAAAATTGCACTAAAGTGGATATTTTTACGTGTTTGTTAGACGTGTTCCAAAGGAACAGGCCGTGCAAACGGAGCATAGAAAAAAGAAGGAGGAGGAAACCTTTATTTTGAGCCTGGTGATGTCGGAGTGGTACTTCAGTGTGCGAGACCATGAGACGACCGCGCGATCTCAGCTCTGGACACCAGGAGATGCTGGGCATCCAAGTTGGCGCTGGTCTTGAAGTTCTCCTGCAGCTTAGGTAGGGTAACTGAAGTGGGTAGAGGTGGGAGGGGTTGGTTATGTGCTCACCCGTAGACCATACGAGTGAGGTCACAAGGGTCAGGGCAGAATATACATGTGGCAGGGTATCGGGTGCGGTAAATCCGATGTAGAAAAGTTGAGTTAGGAAAGGTGTTTGTCTGAAGTCTCCGGAGCATTTCTTCTCTTTTAGTAAGCTGCAGATGAGGAGGTGTATAATGTCGTTTTGAAGTGCGGTAATACCGGGTGATGTCTTAAAATCAGCACAAGGCATCACCATTTCTTTGTGTCATGTCTTCCTTTAGCTAATCGAACACATGTCTTCCTTTGCTCTGTGTTTTAAATTCACTGTCTTTTCTTTTTAAGAAGTCTAGTAGATATTCCACCAACAACATTACTGCACTCCCAGCGCAAAGTTGTAGAAAGCACAGCCAAAAAAGTATAGAGATTGCGATGGGTAGGTTAGATATTCCTAAACAGTAGTGAAAAAATTGCGGGGTGGGAGGAAGTGAGGGTAGATGGTGTTGCTGATCTGGTAGCCTGACCGGTGGTTGCGACCGTTGGTCCGGAGTTAGGACAAATATTGAGGACGAGTAGGGCGAAGAAAGGAACTTCATGTACAGATGTTTACGTAGCGTTGGACGGAGTGAACAGGGTTTGTGCGCTCCTGCGCGTGCGATATTAAATAACCAGGTTGGGTCCACCCCCTTTCACCGTTGGCCCGCTGCTTTTAGGAACGCACCAATTACGAAACTCCGTGGCACTGAAATTGACGTCCTCAAACTCACACAGAGAAGGGACCTTGACTCTCGCACAAGTCAGCGTGCGGTTGACTCCGGTGGTGCAACCTTCCTAAAGCCGAAGCACTTAGAACCATCCGAGGATGAAGCGACGGGAGGACGCTTGGGTCCGGTCGGTATTCCGGCGTCAAGCACTAGTTGAGTAGCGGCGTCTCGGACCCACAACAATGGGGCCCCACGATGCACGGCTTCAAGCTGAAGATTGCCACCGAAAGAGCAATGCTGCACGCCTGTGCCCATCCCTCCCTGCAACATTCCCGCTCATTGTGACTTGCCTTGCCGGCGGGCGCTTGGATTCCCGTGAAGCCGCGGAAAGCGGCTTGTGTCCAACAGCAGAGTCAGTCGTCCATGCGTTCTTGCTCACAAAGACTTGCCACTTCCCGCCGATGACGGCGGGAGGGGGAACCTGCGAAAACCGGACGACGGGAGGATTGGGTGATTGAACCCAATATTGCAGACAGTCGTCCCGATGTCGGTGCGCCGATCGTAACAGTGGCAACATTTTCGCGCTCCAAACTTGCTCATTCTCATTGGTCATTGCGAAAAGCTATAACGACCTAGGAGCGATTTGTTTACTTGTGCGGCTTTGCCCAGACATTTCACCCGTTCATCTCGTGTATTGCAATTACTTAAAATAAATGTTCCGCTGTCACTATGCCAACGCTTCGATAGAAACTTATTGAGCGGGACCGCTTGGTAGGAAACAAAAGGTTGCTAGCCCGATTGCGTTTCTGCATGTAGCTCGGGTACCCCAATACAGGAAGAACGTTAGCACCCTCTCTGCGCTTGCATACTAATGCCATTGATGCGTACGCATACATGCTCCTGCGGGCACTAGAAGCAGCCGTTACTTAGGCTTAGCTAGGTTGTGTATGAATGATTTGTCCCTGGTGTCAAGAACGTAGGATGCTTTCCGCCCAAGACAGAAACCAGAACGTAAGGACCGTAAATATATAAAGCTTCAGGAAATATAAGCGTTTAATATATGATTAGGCACTCGTGTCGCCGCCGCCTTTGTTGCATTGAGTTGGCCGGAAGACGTTTTGCTTCCTACATGTGAATAAAAGAATCATGGGATAAAGCATACAGAAAATAACACCCCATGTATCTTACATCCCCCATACTACTGTTTAACTTGGACACCTTGTTTCCGTAAGTAAACCGGTAATAAAGAAATACAACACGGGCAACCAACACGGTATACACGTATGTAACATCTGTTTATAACGCGGAATTCACTCCTAATCAGTGATGGCGTGGACGCTTCATGGAAGAGGAGCTATTATTGTCAGTACGAGCCGAGGAGTTCGCTTGTTGTGCATGGAAGTGTTCACTTTTTTTTGAGAGTGAGAGAAAATGCTTTAGTTTGAGTTGTAAGCAACAGGACATGCTCCACAACAAAATGTGGGAGTTAATTGGTGTTTGTTGACGCAAATGCTTTGGGATACATTCCTACGTTGTAGAGAAGCTTGGTGGGCCCCTTTTAATGCAACGCGTGATGGGTCAAAATTAACACGTGATGCATTTTCCGGGTGGGCCGCTGTTAAATTTGCCTTTTTATATAGGTCTATCCGCATTGGCATCAGGTGCGATGACGCGTGTGGCCTCCGCTCTTCAAATTTGGTTTGTGATGCAAGGCGACGAGTCTACAAGACCTTGCGCTGTAAGAAATATCCGTCTACTGAAGGTCACACGAGATTTTTACGATCCGCCGAAGTTAAAGCCAGCCAAAGCGCTATTAAACAAAAGAGTCGTTTGATGGAGGGAAGCACCCTGTTGTTTCTTTTCGTACATGCACTAGCTAAGTTACCTGTACTGAGAATGCAACGAGCGCATCACTTTTCTAGCTTTTGGACGATTAGTATAAGAACCCGCTTATTATATCTCTCCTGATTGGAGTCGGGAACGCGCACACACGCGTGTTCCCGACGTGACAGTCAGTAAAGTTTTTTTGCCCGCCTATGCTATCATATGGTACGTTTATCGATACGTTTCTCGTGCTTATGTCTCCTTTTCTGGGGCGCGTCTACCTCTACTGCGATATTTACTTCATACATGTAATCTTCTGGTCGTAAACGTTGCAGTAGTGTTGGTCCGTGCTTGGTTTAAGTGCAGCCAGCGCCTGCGCTTTTGGCGATGCCTTGCGTCTTTGTGTGAGGCATACTTCCGTGGGCAACCACGTTCCACAGCTGTCATTTAGGCGTGCACACTTCGTTGCTCATCACACTAGAGTCAGCCTAGACACAGAGAAACATGGGCAATGCTGCGACTATATCCTGTTGTTGCCATCGTCATACTCCTATTATGATTGCGTCTCTTCCTTTCTCTAAGTTACTACGACGGGGAAGATTTGTAAATAACTGTTCTTAGCCGATGTACGCGTCATTAGCGTAAGCACGTACAGTTTCTATTTTTGCAATTGTAAAGTTTAAATTACTCTGAAATGGGGGGTTGCACCCTTCCATTACGAACTCTATCGTTATTTTCTTTTTTCGTCGTTTTTCTTCGCCCTCGTAATCCCAACATGGAGGCTACTAGCGTAAACTTGCTTTGCTGCCTCTCTAATTAGCATTCTCAAGTTAGTCCTGTAGCACTGAACGCGTGCCTCCATCCGGGCTTTCTAGTTTGAAGGCCTCAACGTACTTATTAGGTGCCCCTTTAATTAGCTGCAGCCAAGGATGAGCTGTAGTGTATGAGATGGGTCTTGGACTGAAGTCCCGTAGGCCTCCGCATTAAAATTCGACACCCGACCTCCCCTAGTGTTTCTTGGGTGCTTCTTTTTTTACACTGCCTACAGTTCTTCCTAACATTGTTTTGTCACGCTGACAGCGGTCGACATATTTACGCAGATGGGGGAATATAACCGTTTCGCTATAAAAAGCACTGAAGTGCGAGAACGAACCACTTCTTTTGCCCAGGTGTAAGATAAAACAAGCCTTATGTAGGCGCTCCGTTCTGCTCATTCTGCACACGGAAAGTGACAGTTAGGACAGAGTGTCCTAACTTTGAAATCGCGTGGCATCGGTGTGAGAAATCCTTCCTTTCCTCACTTCGGAAACCTAGTTGAGGGGGGTGGGGGGTGGGAGAAAAGCTACATTGGGTGACTCCCTCAGCCGTGGTGCTTAGAGCAGCCAAAGTGATTGACACAATTTCAGTTGCTCGGAGGCATCGCTTTGATTACTTTGCTCCGCTTCGGGTCCCTCTCTAAGAGGCTCACTCAGGGGGGGCGCCTTGTGCTGTATGGTCTTCCGCCCGCCCACAAGATGCCTTATGTGAGGAAAACAAACCTTTTTCACGCCATTACAGTACCATGTACAAATGATGGCCACATTTTGGAAAATTCCGACTTTTCTGCTCACACAAGCCTGTTGAAGCGTGAACAGCTTTTTCCAATTACAATAGAGGGACCATAATACGTCGGGAACATATACAGAACTAAACAATATTTTGCCGTGTAAAATAGTACTAAAGTGCAGCTTCGATAGCCCTACAGTTTCAGGAGAAGCGCATTAAAAGGCTTCAGACCATTTTTTTTACATTTTTTTTATGCACGGTTCATTTTGGAAAAAGTGGGTGAGAATAAATTCTCAGCCTCCAACAGTCAATTCACCTGCATGCTGCAGCCTTGAAGCAGATATTGCATCCCTACAAAATCCAACAAGCAGCCATCATGGTACCGACCCTTACGTGTACAAGAGAATGGCTCTTACCATCGGCTGTTGCTACAAATCCGCTCGATCTAAGGGTCGACCTAAGTATACGACACGCTTCAGCAATCAGCAGCTCGCGGTAAAAGAAAACTAGCGGTCTTCTAACTGACTGCTCTTGTATATTCATCTATTGTTGTTTGGGAACTGTCGCAGGCGATGAAATGGCAAGAGCCCAAAATGCTGATAAGGTAACATGGTTGCAAATGCTACTTCGCAGTGGAAATTTTATATTCCGGCGTTCTGCTCTTTCTTAAATGTCGCGGAAATTTTTTTTCGTTTGCGACTGCGCAATCATCGACAGAGCAGCGTGCTCTGTTATCATATGGTGCGGGAGGCATTGGTGCTGCCTGGTTACGACGCAACATTAAGACTGAAATTTAACGACACCATACGCTGCTGTATAGGAACGTGCTTAGCGGCGATCGACATTTTAAAACACTGATACGGCGCACATAAGAAAAAGAACAGTATATCAAGAATGTTTATAACAAAATTGAACTAAAATGAAGCCAGAGCAAAAACCGATGCCTCACTCGACTTCACCAATCAGCAACCGAAGCCCCCAATCATCGTCGCCGTTTACCATAGGACTAGCGGGTAAAACAAGTCCAGTACACGCTCATTTTTCTGGGTTTGCTGACGAAGGAACTGAAACTCGCAACATGCCAGAAAAAGCAACAAAAGTGTAAATATCACCAAATCTCTCCGAACTGCTCACGAAAGCAGTGTCGCGTGAGTCAAAAGCGTACGCGCCTAAGTCAGCTTGCGAAGGTGCAAATTGTATCAATATATCTAAAACTTGCGCAGAGATATGCCGTACTTACGATCTGTCGTTCAGTATTCAGTAGAGCAGAAAATGGCTGTATGCCACGACTGCCGCTGGAAATTTCTGCATAAGGGCTCGACAGAGGCGATGGACCACATTCATTACTGTGTGTTCCCGGGCATGGCTGGGTGCAGCCGCTAGTACGAATGATGAAGGATTTGATATCTGTTTTATTGCACTGTGGGCAGTCTTTGTATGATGCGACACTGAAGTTTTCCTAAGTTTGTGGAGGCGACGTATACAACCTGATGGAAATTTTTGCTAAGAAAATACTGACTGTTTTATTGTTGTTAGCCCACTAGCAATATCAACATTCAACCGCGGTGGTAAGGGTTATTAGCATTGGTTTTACTGATGCAAGAGAATTATCACAAGCACGCTGTTTAGCTTGCCAGTAAACATGTAAAGCCTTGTCATAAATAATGTCCCAAAGGTCCTCTGTATACGTTCCTTGGTTTTATTCAATTCCAACAGGCTTAGCTGTTGCTATCGTTACAGTTGATGCTGCAATTCATGTTGCGTGCAAAATAGAACCGGTGCAAAAAGAACGGCGTACCGACGGGATATAAAATTAATATTACTTGTGGTAGCTTTCCGCTTCTATCGAAAATTCAGCACGCCGAATGTCTTGTCGTTGGCAGCATTCAAAAACATGGCGCGCCTCTACCTCCCATGGCAACGACAGGGATTGACTGTAGGACTTCATTTGAATTGAACATGAATTTAAATTTACAAAAATTGTGCGTGATACATGAAAGGACACAAGAACGTTGGGCGGTTCCACGGTTTAACAACCGCTGAAGGAACCTCTGTCTTACATAATTATGCCTGAGCTTACAGCTATCATATATTAAGTAAAAAAGTGTGTAATATTTTTTGAAATAAGAACAGGGTGGAAAAACGAAAACAAAATATCACTGTTAATGGTGAGCTGCTACAATTAATGGTAACAATTAAAAGGTGAGACCCACTACTTTTGAAACACGTTTTTTCAATTTGCACTGAAACTCGTAATCTTCCCTGATATACAAATACGACCTACGAAGGACGTCTATAAAAATGCGCTGATTTGTCTTGAGGAATGATATTCTTCAGTTTTATAATGCTAGTCGCACACTTTTGTAACAGGTGAATTTACTTGTATGAATGCGAGACTGGGAAGCTCGAGACAACCTGAAAATCAAAAAATATTGCAGAAACGCTACCCCATTACGGGCGCAACAAAACGCCCATATGATTTGTTTACAATAAGTCAGAATGTGGTAAATAACTACAGACGCGGTTTTCACTGAGTATGACCGCACAACCACATCTGGCCGGTCGAGACGTGACCACCATATATGTTGAAGCTAGCTAGCCCCGTCATCTGCATTTAAATTGAAGTTCTTCTGTTACGCGTAGTTTAAAGTCCCGTCCATGTACCCTGTCTGCGCTTCGCATTTTCTTACGCGCGTACATTTTTCACTGGTCACGTTTTTTCACTGGTCACATTTTCACTGGTCACGTCTTTTCAGGTTTTTTCACTGGAACATACTACTAGTTCCTTTGAAAACGCATTCGGGACACAGTGACCAAATTGAAAAAAAAAACACACACATGTTTTTAAGTATTGCCTGCGTATTCTGTTCGTATTTAAATGGCAAAGTTTCATGCTAACCGTTCCTTTCCGAAACTTTATAAGTTTCACCAAAGCTTCTGAAAAAGGCCTACGAACTGACTGAAACTTCAAACCCACTTATGTAATTTAGATATTTAATAAAGCAGGAAGGAGATATGCAGAAATTATTGGATTTCCTTCTTTTGTATTTCCAATAATGCTGGAAAATCTAATTTAATAGAAATAGATCAAAGCTTATCTTCTGTAACGTATTATCTTACCAAAAGCACCGGGCGGAAAGACACAGCACACTCGGCACAAGGAAGCACTGCCTTAAATAGACGCTGAAGCTAAATTTTAGAAAGCGATTTGTGACTCCATTGAACACTTTACCAATGCCACTTATAATAATTTAATAAGACTGTTTAACACAAGTACAGACTTATATTATTATAATAGGACTGTTTAGCACAAGTACAGAGCTATCCTTTTTCTGAACCCCCGGAGCAGAGAAAAACGTGATTCACCTTTCGCGGCCTGCTGCATTAACTACCGCAGTGTAGTCAACTGGTTTAGAATGGGTTTTCTGGACAGCTCACGCAGCGTTCAACAGTTTGATCCTAATCGTTTGCCCGATTTGATACTATTCGCCCGAGGTAACAAAGAAGGGGGAATTCGATGATAGGCTTTGCGTTTCATTTGACACGGATGAAGCTGTGTGTGACGCGTAGGCCGCGCGTGTTCTCACTCACGGGCGATAGCGTGTAAATGGATCAATTTCAGCGCTACCGTACGGCGGAGACGCGCGTGAATTGAGGCACCCGACTACAGCGTTGAACGAACCACGTTGCCCTACTCCACGAACGGTCCAAGGGGAACGTGGAACCAATGTAATGGACCCTTTCGTTGCTATTCCCGTTTGATGTTTTGAAATGTCGTCAGGTAGCGCGGGAAATAGCAGGCGAAGATTTTCTGCGGTTGATGTTGCGTTTCATTTGCTATTGCAAGAATCAAGCATCCGCGAGTTTTGTTATTATAGGAAGACTGTAAATATCACTTATGTATTGATTTTGTACCTTATATTTACGTAATGTCTTGTTCTTGTTCAATTAAGATGGCAAGTATAAGCATTAACACCGGACTTTTACGTTTAGATTTGGCTGTGGGTATATCACACCATTGCGCAGTTTCTGGTTCACCTTGGCGGGATGGCTGAATCGAGTCACAAACAGACAGACAGACACGACAGACATGCAGACCGACCGACATTTTGCGTTTGCGCCGCCAAAAACAGGCTATCGTCTTTAAAAAAAACGCTTCCTGTGTTCGTAATCGGACCTTGCTATGAAGAAGGCGTCTATCCGATTGCGCTTTCGTCGCATTGTGTGGGCCACAGAATTTGCTTCGGGTTCATAGCGCGGGCGTTGGCTTTGGACTTTTGCCGCAGCATCTAGCGGGTGATAATGTGGTACACCCTGTGAGAGATATGAAACCCTGCCGACGAAACGATCCGGGCCTGCCAGTAATAGAGAACTTTCAGTGGCAAGATCGGAAATAAACATTAGGTGAGGACATATGGCACGAAAACTTCGCGCGTAAAAAGTTCAAAAAAACCTTATGTCGGCTGAGCGGGCCATGAAACGATCGGACTAACATTTAGACAAAGGAAACTAGCTTCCTGGATGAGGGAACAAAGAAGAACCCTGATTGCTCGGTGGAGGGACGAAAACATTGGCGGCGTATCGGCTCCTTTCGTTGCAAATGTCGTAAAAAGACGATAGTCTTTGTAGACATTTGCAAAGGAAGTGCCCCCATTTGCTTTACCGCTCACTTCTAATGCTGTTCCCTGTAGAATTGCGCTCATCCCGAGGCAAACCACACTAAAGGATTGCTCAAGGCGATTTGAATTTACTATGTTTCAAAGCTTCAGGCCGGGTTTCTCGATGCCAGCACTGCAGCAAGGCAGGAGACGCGCGTGAATCGAGGCGGCCGACTACAAGGTTTATAGAACCGCGTGGTCGTGCTCCACGTGCGTTCTAAGCAGAACGTGGAACCTATCTATGTGAACAAACGTTGTTCTTGCGGTGTGATTTTTTATATGCCGCTAGGATGTGGCACGGGCAACAGCAGAAGGGTTTTTTTTGCAGTAGGTGCAGAATATCATTTGCTAATGAAAAACCAAGCATCCATGAATTTTTTAATAGAGGAACACTGTAAATGTTCCTTGTGTACTAATTTCCTGTCTTATATTTGCGTAATGTCTTGTTCTTGTTCAAAAAATGTGACAAGTATGAACATATAAACCGAGCTTAGACCTTTACATTTGGCTGTGAGTATATAAGACTATTGCGCAAAATCCAATTTACTTTGGCCAGGTGGCTGAATCGAGTCACAGAAAGACAGGCAGACCAAAAGTTCTGGGTTTAAGTAGCATAAAAAAGACTATAGTCTTTAATAGATAAAATGCTGCAAATCATTTTCACCCAACGGCCCATTTGATGCTGTGGTAGGAAGGTACATGAAGGCGCCCAGTTACCCGAAGCGTTGGATTTGTATAATAATAAGAGGCACACATCAATGGGATGCAGCTGCAAATATGACGTATTTCAATCTTCACCTACTCGAATCGATATACCTGAAAACGTGAATATGTCGAGACACTTACATGACTTTCGAGATTGACTCCTGGTCTAAAGCCTCTTCGTGCTGCGCAGGCGAGGTAAAACGAGAGTTTATCGAAAATAAACAGCAAATTCCTTGTTTTAATCCTGGGATAGTGATGGTAGGCGATTTTGTAGCGGGGTTATTGTGAGCGTGATAATTATGCGGCCTACATATAAAAAACTAAGTTATGAATTCTTCAGAACATGACCAGTTTCTTCGAGCACTCTCCGCGCCTACTATGGGGGCATACGCATTTGCCGGGGTAATGTAGGGTCTGTTGGAAAGAGCGAAGCACTATCTCAAATGATATTTAATAGGTCCTCTGCTTCAAGAACTAACGAATCAACAACCACGTATCAATTCTCTATTCCGCTGAACTGTAGCCTTTTATACACACTACATTTCTATAACCGTGAACACACTACACACATGATGTGAATCGGCCACATTTAAATGACTCATCAGACAATTCTGAAATTGGCACTACCCCTCGAGTGCAGTCTGTATATTTTCGCATATTTAGAAATAGCTGCTTTTATTAGGCGGGAAGTTAAAATCGTGAGAGAACAAGGTGGTGCGTCACATTGATTTCCCGTTATTCTTGATTTAGCAAAGGTAAAGCATGTTTATTAAAGATGTGTGCTCATGTCGTCACCATTATTGTATTTCGCGCCCAAATTTTCTCACCAGCAGGGCGATGGCCGGTCCGGCTGTTGTCAAGTTTTCTGGGGAATATTAATTCGGAGTAATATTGTTACGAGATGGATTTATTTACAGTGAGGTTGGACGGTGTAGGACGAGCGTAGATGGTAGAGCGGTCCGTGAGTGATGGGGCCAAGCCGGAGTGCCACCTCGTTCTCTTCTTTCTCCAACTCCCGGTGCTGAGGCTGGCATGTTTGCAACCCCTGGCGTGTAATATTGGCGTAACATTTCCCCTGTTCCAGACGAAGCCCTCTGGACAAGTCAACTTACACTGCGTTCCTGGCAACGTTTTAGGCGGGCAACATGCACCACCTGTGTCTTTTTGGATTGTCGCCCACTTAAAGTTAGGCGTGAAATAACATACGCAACATCGCTGAGACGCTCCATCACAACAAACGGGCCGACGTAATGGGACAGAAGCTTCTCGGATAGCCCACGCTTTCGCAATGGCGTCCATAGCCACACAAAGTCACCCGGCGCGTACGTAACATCAGGTCGGCGACTGTCAAATCGCTTCTTGGAGCGCTCTTGGGACGCGAGAGTACGTAGGCGAGAAAGTCGACGGGCATCTTCAGCTAGGCAGAGCGTCCTCGCCAACGAGGGTTCTTCATGCAGAGAGAAAGGAAGCATGGTGTTGTGGGGATTCTCCCCTGTGAGCGCCCATGTTAGGCCGTTCAAACTGCCGCGCGCCACCTCTCCTGCCATCTGGGAACACACGGCAGAAAGACTGTGCGATGGAGGGGGGGCGTGGCACATTTTTGGGCACGCTAGATAAGGGCAGCGGCGCTTGGTAGCGGGGGGAGTTGCCTGGCCGGGAGCGCCGCCGGTGACAAGAGAGAAGCCACCGCCGTCAGCCACCTCGAAGAAGACGCACGTCAGCAAGGCCCGCCGTTCGTCCCGCCGTACCGTAAGCCCTGGGACCCTGAAGTGCTTTTGTTATGTGCTTGGCTGATTGTATCCCCTGTTCCATTTATATTTCATTTTCCACTGCTTGAGTAAAGCGCAATTGTTCCTCTTGCAATGTTCTGTGCGTGATGTTTTGACGAGGCCGTTGCCTGAACCCCCCTCGGTAGGCAGAACTACCTACAGTGGCGCCCAACGTGTATTTAGGCTAGCACAGTCCGTTGTCAGCAAGACGCTTACGCACAGGAGCAAATTGCGACTAAAACTTTCGTGCATTTGTTTGCAAGCGGCAGCTGTTTCTGGAACTTAGCACTTCAGCTTAGCGAAATGTATTTTGCTGCTGAAAGCCGGGTATAATGTTGTTGCTCTTACGCCCGACTTCATTTCTTTTCAACGAGCCTGCGCACTACCCAGCTTTCTTTTCCGCGGCACCGAATGTCCAGTTTTCCGGCGAGCGCCGCAACTGATAAGCATTACCCGCAGTTGACTTTGTGCTGGTGCGTGCTCGATTTATACGGTGGCATCTTTGTAGCTCCTTCGCCCGAGTTCGTTGGTTCTCGGAGTTTCGTTGGCGTCCAGCAATGAAGTCCGCTGCCGACGGAAAGGAACTTCGTTCGGGAACAGTCGTCGGGGCCACGGCCCCCGACAACCGCCTTCAGCGAAGCTCTCACCACAGTGGCCGGCTTATGTCAAGCTCTTACGCAACACCTGGGCACTCTACAAGACCCGGCGCCCCGTCTTCAGCCTGACATCCCAACCTACCGCGGCTATGACGACCGTCTGTCCGTCGCGGATTTCCTTGACAAGCTCGATGTCTACAAGGCCGCCGTCGGAGCGTCGGACACTCATATGCTAACCAGGGTATTGCCACTGGTTTTCCAAGGGCCTGCAGCCTGCTGGTGGCGCCTGCAGTCCCCGTTTGCGTCGTGGGCCACCTTTGTGGTAAGCTTTCGGACTGAGTTCCTTCCGCCTGGATACGACACTCGCATTCTCCGTGAGTTAGATCTCAGGACGCAACACCCTAACGAAAGCCTGTTAGAGTATGTACGCGCTATGCAGGAACTATACAGGAGAGCGGGCCCCAGAGACTACTTCAGCTGAGCAAGTTGCCCGTGGTGTTACGGCAGTGCCATCCTCGGTTCCAGCCGTATTTGTATGCTCAAACGTACGCGGATTTGAATGCAGTTGCTTCGAACACGCGCGCTATTCAGGAGTGCCTGCTCGCCAAATTGCAGTATGCACCACCGCCAACGCCGAGCCAATCCTTGGAGCCCAGCTGTGCCTGGAACGGGCCTGGCGCTTTCCAGTCGTGGGCGCCGCAGTCCGCGACACACCGGGCTTTGGATCCGGGCGAATTCGCCCCAAGAAGGCGGCCGCAGAACCGATACCGTGACCGCACTCCAGCCAACGCGGGCTACGGGGCCGCGGGCCACCCGGTCCCAGCCAACGCGGGCTACGGGGCCGTGGGCCACAGTTTCCCTTATCGGCGATATGCTTTTCGAACACTGCAAGGCAAAGCGGGTAAAATTTCGCCATACCGAAGTTATGCTTAGGATGGCGTCGAGCGCGGCCGCGGAGAGCACAAACGCTGTTCGGTTACGCATATCGGTTAGCTCCCGCGCTAAGAGACAAATGTTTTTGTATCTCAAGGGCTTGTCGGTTCCCATGATCCTAGGCACAGATTTTATCGCAGATGTTGCTATGCAGTTGGACATCAGAGCTGGCGGGTACTACCTTGGCGACGACCCAGGTTTTTTCCCGTTTGAGACCTCGGCGGGTCCCCCGTTACCCTGCAGGTCTCGCGCTGCTTTGTCGACTGAAAGCCTGCCGGCAGACCTGTTACAGGAGCTGCAGAATTTCAAAGGAACGTCGTCTCAGCGCAAACAGCTCGAAGACCTCCTGCGCCAGTATGCGGACATGTTCACGGAAAAACCAGGAAAAACGGATGTCTTGCAGCATCGCATCGACACTGGGAACGCAAAACCATGGCGATGCAGCCCACGACCAATGAACGCCCCCAAGAGAGCGCTTTTCGACAAAGCCTTGGACGAGATGCTCGACACCGGCGTCATTCGTCCATCAAAGAGTCCTTGGGCGTTCCCCGTCGTCCCAGTCGGTAAGAAAGATGGATCTATGCGAATCTGTGTCGACTACCGAAAACTGAATGCCATGACGGAACGAGATGCCTATCCGTTCCCGTCGGTGACCGAAATAACGTATGCCGTGGCAGGCGCGAAGTATTTCACGACCTTGGATTGCTCACGTGGCTATTTACAAATAGAAATGCACCCAGACGATGTACCGAAGACCGCGTTTACATGTCACCGAGGGTTGTTTGAATTCGTGCGCATGCCTTTCGGTCTAAGCAATAGCCCCAGTTCATATCAAAGGATGATGGACATTGTTCTGGGTGACGCGAAACACGAATGCGCTTTGTGTTATCTCGAAGACGTCACTGTCTTTTCACACTCGTTCGAGGAACATGTGGAACATTTGCAGATAGTGCTACAGCGCATGCGGGCAGCCGGGCTGACTATACATCCCGGCAAAGTACAGCTGGCCGGGGAAAAAATCAACTTACTCGGATTTGTTGTTGACAAGGGCGTTCTGCGACCAAATCCAGAGAAACTGCAAGCCATACTCCAATACCCGCCGCCGAGCGACGTCAAAAGCTTGCAACGGTTTCTTGGCATGATTGCGTTTTATCGCCAGTTCATTCCCCAGTGTGCGAACATCTCTGTACCGCTCAATGAACTACTTCGCAAAGGCAAGAAGTGGTGTTGGGCGTCCGAACAACAGACCGCTTTTCAAACCTTGCTGACAGCATTAGCAGAAAATGCGTCTTTGCAACTCCCTGACCTAAACAAGCCGTTTGTGGCACAAACAGACGCCAGTGAATTCGGCTTGGGGGCGGTACTTCTGCAAGAGTGGGATCAAGTGTTGAGACCAGTGGCTTTCGCCAGTCACACTCTGACGCCAGCCGAACGCAATTATTCCGTCACCGAAAAAGAATGCCTAGCGATTGTGTTCGCGCTGAAAAAATTTGACATGTTTCTAGACGGAGCATGCTTCACCATTCAGACTGACCACCAAGCTCTCTCCTGGCTTCAGAGGCTTCAAAACCCAGCAGGACGACTCGCGCGTTGGGCACTCGCGCTGCAACGTTATGACTACTCCATCGAATACAAGAAAGGCACCACTAATACAGTTGCTGACGCGCTGTCACGCGCTCCCCTTTTTACTGATACACAGGTGGAAAACGAGGAAAGTATGGTGGTTGCAGCAGTGCAGGCCCCCACGAACGACCATTGGGGATCGTTGGTGAGCCAGCAGGACTTGGTTGCGGCACAGCGGAGCGATGGTCAATGTCGCAAAGTCATCGACAAGCTCTCGACAACAGACTCTCCAGAAGCTTCCCGGAACGACGAGGTTGACAGCTACTTGCTTGGAAATCATGGTATTCTGCTGCGATACATTCCCCAGGCAGACGACGACTCAACACAAACTCCTTTCCGAGTTGTCGTTCCCCGCAAGTTGCGTAAGTTGTTCATCGGCTACTACCATGACTCCGCTCTGGCCGGTCACTCGTCGGGGCAAAAAACCTATGAAAAGTTATGTCGCACAGCAACTTGGCCGGGAATGCGACAAGATGTACTTCGGTACGCTCGCTCCTGCCCCATATGCCAGAAGACCAAACCACGTGGAGGCCTGCTGCTTGGAACAATGACATCCGTCCATAGCACCTCGCCGTGGCAAATCGTTGCATGCGACGTGATGGGGCCGTTTCCTCGAAGTCCTCGAGGCAACCAGTTCTTGTTGGTGATTACAGACCACTTCTCAAAGTGGGTCGAGTTGTTTCCTTTGCGGAAGCTAACCTCTCAAAAGGTGTGGGAATGCCTCCTGGAAGTGTTCACGAGGTTTGGTTTCCCCTCGCAGTTAATCACGGACAACGCGACGTATTTCACCAGTAAGGTTTTCCGAGATTCTTGCCACGCCTTGGGAATACGTCACACCCGCACCTCGGCTTACCACCCGCAAGCGAACATTACGGAACGGGTCAGCCGAAACCTTAAATCGATGCTCATTGCTCACACTGGCCGTCACAAGGACTGGGACAACAAGCTTTCCGAGATGGGCTTCGCAACGCGGACAACGATTAACAGATCTACCGGTTTCACGGCAGCGCAACTGAATTTTGGCAGAGACCTCAAGTTTCCTCTCGACAGTTCGCTCCAACCCACGCAGAATCGCACTGATAAATCCCCCGCGACATTCGCGGCTGACCTTCGCAAGCGGCTAACAGAGTCCGTCCGGGAGGCCCGCGAACACCTCGACATCTCCCGACTCGACCAGACGTCCCAGTACGACAAGCGCCGACGGGATGTACAATTTTCCATGGGTGATCTTGTGTTGAAGCGAACACATCCACTTAGTGATGCGTCGAAGGGCTTCAACCGCCTCACTTGCACACAGGTGGGATGGCCCGTACACCGTGGTGGGTAAGTCTAACCTGTCGTATGTGCTGAAAAACTCTTCCACAGGTGCATCGTACGGTCCGGTGCACGTGTCCGAACTAAAGCGGTATTTTTCGCGCGAGGATACAGCCAACGGGAATCAGCGAGAAGACTGCCGCGGAAAGCGCGCGACACATGAGTATTCCCCGTCACCACGATACAATCTGCGCATGCGTCACTAACTACTGGCTCATTTGTGTTTTCTTTGCTTTCGCCTGCAGAAGATGTCTCGGAACAGCAGTCGGGCCCACCCCTACCACCGTCGGCAACCCGAACGCTCGGCCCCGCCCCAGGGTTCACGGCGCCGCCCGTTCCCGTCACCGTACCGTCCAGCACGACCTACGGAAGAGGTGGCCACGTGGACGGTGCTGTCACCTTCGGGCCACCCGGTGGGCTGGCACTCTCGTCTCGAGTGGTCCGACCAGCCTCAAGTGCTCGTCGGCACGCCGTGCACCTCCGTCCCGGCCCCCTTTCTGGGGCTCACAATCGCAGAACGTCACCCGGTAGAACCACGGCCGGTATACACCCAGGAAGAACTGGCTGCGCTGTGTGAAGTGTGCCAAGTGCCGGAAATCAGCTGGCGTCACCACCGTGCCGGGGCTCTCCACAGAGAGCGCTCAAGAGCCTTGCGCGCCAACCGCCCGGAGGGCAACAACAGCCAGGACGCCCTGGAAGAAGCCTTGGCAATGTTGCGGCGGTTGCGCCCAGACCAGCGGCGCCAAGCAATGGACGCAATCCTGGACTCTGAGGACTGTGTGTAAACGAGTCTCGGACATTTTTTTTTTCTCCCTTTTCTTTCGTTTATTTTTTTTTCTCTCTCTTCGTGTAGCAAAGAACCAAGAACTTTTTTTTTTTCCAAGGGGGGGGACGTGTGGGGATTTTCCCCTGTGAGCGCCCATGTTAGGCCGTTCAAACTGCCGCGCGCCACCTCTCCTGCCATCTGGGAACACACGGCAGAAAGACTGTGCTATGGAGGGGGGGCGTGGCACATTTTTGGGCACGCTAGATAAGGGCAGCGGCGCTTGGTAGCGGGGGGAGTTGCTGGCCGGGAGCGCCGCCGGTGACAAGAGAGAAGCCACCGCCGTCAGCCACCTCGAAGAAGACGCACGTCAGCAAGGCCTGCCGTTCGTCCCGCCTTACCGTAAGCCCTGGGACCCTGAAGTGCTTTTGTTATGTGCTTGGCTGATTGTATCCCCTGTTCCATTTATATTTCATTTTCCACTGCTTGAGTAAAGCGCGATTGTTCCTCTTGCAATGTTCTGTGCGGGATGTTTTGACGAGGCCGTTGCCTGAACCCCCCTCGGTAGGCAGAACTACCTACAGTAGGCAGAACATAGGCAGAACATACGCAACAGAACATAGAACATCTGTGCGTGATGTTCCATCACAACAAACGCTCCATCACAGACGCTCCATCACAACAAACGGCTCCATCACAAAGACGCTCCATCACAACAAACGGGCCGACGTAATGGGACAGAAGCTTCTCGGATAGCCCACGCTTTCGCAATGGCCTCCATAGCCACACAAAGTCACCCGGCGCGTACGTAACATCAGGTCGGCGACTGTCAAATCGCTTCTTGGAGCGCTCTTGGGACGCGAGAGTACGTAGGCGAGAAAGTCGACGGGCATCTTCAGCTAGGCAGAGCGTCCTCGCCAACGAGGGTTCTTCATGCAGAGAGAAAGGAAGCATGGTGTCCAGGCAGCTACAAGGTTGACGGGCGTAAAGGATGAAAAACAGGCTGTAACCGGTGGTTTCATGCTTCGCCGTGTTATATGCGTATGTTATAAATGGCAACAGCTCGTCCCAGTTTTTGTGGTCCAAAGCGACGTACATCTGTAGCATGGACGTGAATGTTCGGTTGGTTCGTTCCGTCACACCGTTAGTCTGAGGGTGGTATGGCGAGGAGTGGCGAAATTGCACGGCACAAAGGCGAAGAAGCTCTTCAACCACCGTCGCAGTTAATTGGCGCCTACGGTCACTGAATATGACTTTTAGGGGTCCATGGCGTAGAAATACGTGCCGGAGCAAGAAGAGCAAGATTTCTGTCGCAGTTGCAGAGGGTAGAGATGCCGTCTCAGCATAACGCGATAAGTAATCCACGCATACAATAATCCAGCGGTTTCTATGCGATGAGCGCGGGAAAGGTCCCAACAAGTCTATGCCAACTTTTTCAAAAGGACGATATGCCGGGTCCACAAGCTGAAGTCGGCCTGCCGGGACAGTGGGGGGATGTTTGTAACGTTGACATTGGTTGCAAGAAGCCACATAGCGCTCAGTAGTTTTGCGCATGTTGGGCAAATAAAAGCGTTGTTGGGTGCGGTGAAGAGTGCGCGCCAGCCCCAGGTGGCCGGAAATTACGTCATCGTGCATAATGTTCAGAACAACGTTGCGAAGGATTTGCGGTACCACAAGAAGAATGCGAAAACCGTCGGTGGAATAGTTTTTCTTGAAAAGCAAGCCGTTGTGGAGGCAGAAACGGCTAGCAGGGTTCGACTCGGCTGAGGCGAAAAGGTGGTCTAAACTCTTGTGCTTGCGTTGTTCTCGTTTGAACACAACTATATCGGGGAACGCCGTCGACACCGAGGCGAGGCACTCATCAAGGTTGTCAGCATCTGAGTCCGTTGATTGTAATGGCAGCCGGGAAAGGCAGTCGGAATCGGCATGCTTGCGGCCACTCTTGTACGACACCGTGAAATCATATTCCTGTAGTCGAAGAGCCCAGCGCGCCAGTCGCCCACACGGATCTCGAAGATTGATGAGCCAGCAGAGGGAATGGTGGTCTGTGATGACTGTGAAGGTATGTCCATAGAGGTAAGAGCGAAATCGTTGTGTGGCAAAAACGACCGCGAGGCACTCTTGTTCTGTGACGTGTAGTTCCGCTCTGGCTTACTGAGAGTGCGGCTCGCATAAGCAATAACATGCTCCCCGTCACTGTGTCGTTGAACAAGGACTGCCCCCAGTCCAATACCACTGGCATCGGTGTGCACTTCCGTTGGTGCTGCGGGATCAAAGTGACGAAGCACCGGCTCCGACGCCAAGAGATGCTTCAGGTGGCGGAAAGCGATGTCACAGTCAGAGGTCAATTTGAATGGGACGTTCTTCTGGAGAAGGCATGTGAGAGGGTAGGCTATGTCGGCAAATCCGGGAATAAAACGGCGAAAGTAGGAGCATAGGCCTAAAAAGCTGCGGAGGTCCTTAACAGAGCACGGTTCTTTAAAGCGGCTGACGGCTAGAATTTTTTGCGGATCTGGTCGGACGCCCTCTTTATCGAGAACGAGACCGAGTTCAAGTGTTCGCCTTTCGCCAAATCGGCATTTCTTCGAGTTTAGGATGAGACCAGCCTTGTCCAAACAGTCCAAAACAGTGGCCAATCGAGCGTTGTGCTCTTGAAAAGTGCGACCGATAATCACGATATCATCAAGGTAGTACATGCACACCTCCCATTTAAGTCCACGAAGGACTGTGTCCATAAAGCGCTCAAACGTGGCAGGGGCGTTACAGAGGCCAAACGGCAATTCGAAAAGTCCATCGGGCGTGACAAAGGCGGTCTTTTCTTTATCGCCGGGGTGCACAGAAATTTGCCAGTAGCCTGATCGTAAGTCAATTGTGGAGAAGTATGAAGCCGAATGAAGACAGTCTATTGCGTCGTCTATCCAGGGCAGTGGATATACGTCCTTCTTGGTAATTTCGTTAAGGCGCCGGTAGTCGACGCAAAATCGCCATGACCCTTCTTTCTTTCTGACCAAAATCACCGGCGCCGCTCAAGGACTTGAGGACTCCCTAATCACGCCCTTCTGCAGCATCTCGTGAATTGTTCGTTAATCACTCGTCGCTCAGAAGGAGAGACGCGATAAGGCTTTTGCCGTATGGGCCGGGCTGTTTCGGTGTTAATTAAATGGTGGGTCCGTGTGTTTGGTACAGACGAGCGTTGATGTTGGCGGGTGAATCAAATACACTTGAGTACCGCGTAAGCACTTGTACCAATGCGCGACGTTTTTCTGGGCCAAGGGATCCATTTACCATGCTATCCAACTTGGCTGTGTCCACTGGACAATTATTAGAAGGAGAATCCGAGGTGTCTGTCAAAACCGCCACTGTAGAAGACGCAAATTCGAAGAATTTGGCAAGCTTCAGTGCCACGGGGAAGAACGGCGGCTCAGCAAGAGTAGTTAACTGTCCACAATGCGGTTGTATCCTTAAACAACTGAAACAACTGACCGTGGCACCGGAATGTCCTTTTTGGCGCAATTCAGAGGAACTGGTTCGACCAATGCTTCAAAGCCGTCTCCGTCAACTCCGGGGAAAAGAACAGAAACAAATGCGGCTGACCTCGCTGGTATGATTGCGTCAGCCATTACGCAGGAGGCACGGTTATCGGAAGAAGAGCCTTCCACAAGGGCAGGTAGCGCGGTCCCGTCCACGTAAATTTCTCCGTTGCGACAGTCAACGGTGGCCCCGCACTGCTTCAAGAAATCCAGATCCAAAATGACATCGTGCGTAGATCGCGGAAGCACTGCAAATTCCGCTCTGAACGTGTGGCCACCAAACAAAACATTCACTGAGCAAACCCCAAGAGGGCACAGGCACTCACCACCAACACCCCGAAAAGTCACCATTCGGTCCCATGTAAACATCACTTTGCGACCACGGCGGGCTTTGAAAGCTAGGCTCATGACAGACGCTGTTGCTCCGGTATCAATCAAAACCATTGTTCTGGTGTGATCCACCAATACTTCAACTGTGTTCTTTATCATAGATACAGGCGAAGGTAGTTCCAGTTGAGACTGTCCGGTAAGAGGCATACTACGCGATGATTGTGCTGCGGCCTCACCTCCATTGGCCGCACCGGCTAGTTTTCCCGCGGTGCGACCGACGCCGGAAAGGTGAGGGTGAACGCCGCTGTCGTGTGCTGGGAGGTGTTATACTCCGGTCAGATGCAGGTGAATCACGACGAGGCGGTGGCTGTGCCATGGGGCGCAGATACTGTGGCAGGGGGGTGTCGCAGCGGCCATTCCGAGTGTTGGGGCGGTTCCACATTGGCGTTTGCTCGTACCGTGGTGCTCGACGGCGACGGCGGCAGAAGCGGGAAATGTGTCCCTCCATACCACAATTGTAGCAGGTAGGCCACGCTCACGGCAGTCAGGGAAGTATTCCTCGTACGCGTCGTAAGAACGAGGGTTCTAAGGTTGGACGCCGAAGACGCTGGCCATACGTTGTACGTTGGGAACGCTGAGACAACCGTTCAACGTCGCGACTAGTGCGTGCTGACTCATGGACATCAGGGCGCTGCGGACTGCGAGTGCGAGTCATAAAGCTCGCATCGCGGAATGCAACACTCGACGGAGAAAGTGTGTTGGCCTGGACGTCGTGTAGCACGTAGCTGTCCCGGATGCGTACGCTGTCGGCATAGTACCGGGGCTCTTGTCGTAGCAGTTCCTCGCGTACAATGCATCGTATCATTTCAGCAAAGTCTGCAGGCGGTTGCAGGTCAACGCTTGCCACAGCCGTAACATTAGCCAACGACCGAACTTAGGTATAATTATAATGCGACGCTTCTTCAACGCCTCCAAGGTGCGACAATGCTGGACAACGTCGGACGCCGATTCCAACTTTTCACGTCCTATTAAAAAGTTGTAGACATCTTCAGCGATCCCTTTTAATGTGACCCATTTTATCATCTTCAGACATTTGCGGGTCGACGAGTCTGCAGAGCTTTAACACCTCTTCAATGTAGGTGGTGCACGTCTCGCCTGGGACTCGGGCGCGATGGAGCAACGTCTCTTCAGCCAGCTTCTTCTTTCCGACGGAGTCGCCAAAGCGGGATGAAATTTCTTCGACGAAACGGTCCCAGGTTGTGAGCTTGCTTTCATTGTTCTCAAACCAGGTCAGGGCAGTCTCATCTAGCGTGAACACGACGTTCGAGAGTTGTGCAGCGGCATCCCAGCGGTTGTACCGGCTGACCCGTCGATAATGCGTCAGCCATTCCTCAACGTCTTCATCGGCGTTCCCAGTGAACATTCGGGGTTCTCGGGGGGGATGCCAGCCAGGCGTGGAGGCCGGCACAGTGTTCCCACCTTGAGGCATCGTAGGAGACAGCGGTGGCAGACCCGCGATAAGTCGGCTACGGCGGAAATCCTGGAGGTCCGGCGTGGCGTACCCCGCACCTCAACCAAACTGTTACGAGATGGATTTATTTACAGTGAGGTTGTACGGTGTAGGACGAGCGTAGATGGTAGAGGGGTCCGTGAATGATGGGGCCACGGCGGAGTGCCACCTCGTTCTCTTCTTTCTGCAACTCTCGGTGCTGAGGCTGGCATGTTTGCAACCCCTGGCGTGTAATATTTGCGTAACAATCTTTTCCGGCTGAAATAGCACTGCTTGTTTCACATTCAGCCTTTGTAATAAGATTGTACCTATTCGCCTAGAGATAGGGTTATTGGTGGCGACAGCGTGGCGCTGCTAGTGTGAATGCTCCGCTGAGCGGTAGCTGTCGTAGGCACATTGTGGGTGCGCTCCGTGCCTAATCGCATAGTATGTACGCATGAAACCAGTAGATAAGAGTGGTATGCAGTAGTTCGGTTCCTCATCGTTCGATGTGCTGCATGGAACTGGCAATTAGCCCACATTACTATGCTGAAAAATCGTCGATGGTCGAGGTAGCCAAACGGGAGCTTTATGCTCGGGTTCGGCGTAACAAGTACTTTCCTGAGCTTGGCTTCAAACAAGTGAATAGAGAAATAGGAAAAAAAAACAGGAAGCACCGATCCGGGTAATTCAGTTGCAGAAAGCAGTTTCGGTAGCTTTGTTTTTTAACTTGACATCTGCGCTTGGGGGGTGATTTTAAGGTGAGCGTAGTTCACTGTTCCTGCATTCATTATAGGAGCTTGGGATACTTTGTTGCACTAGGAAGCCAGCGGAAAATTTTCAATTGTTCTGACCTTACAGGTATAAATATTCAAACAGACGTGTCATAAGAGTAGCCAAAGTTAGCTAAAGGTTTTGCGACCTTGAAGGCATGTTTGATCGCATCGGTTTTTTAAGGCTTTTGTCGTAATTGAAGTTACGAATGAAAGTAATAACACGCCAATTGTAGTCAACATTGCAAGTCCAGTTAGATTAGTGCGACGCGACTAGCGGGGTCACAGTGTGATAAACCACTCTCCTTGGACGCTTGCGTTACAGCAGGCATAATTTTTGTTACGGATACGCTGTTGAATATTTCGGTTGCTTACCGAATCTTATAGGCGACTAGAATGGCAATATGTGTTGGAAACTACAGAGAATATTATTACAAAGTTGGGCAGACAACACTTAGTAAGAATCTCACGATATGAACTTGCCCAGTCATAGGTGTGTAAAAAACGTAGCTCTCAATTTTTTTCTCTCAAAATAACACAACGGGTTGCCGAATAGCTGCGCTATCCTGTCGTCTGAAACACATGTGTGTATTGACAGTCAGTCTTCGGGGTAGGCGGGAAAAGGCGCGGATGAAAGTTGTTTGCGTTTCTTTACTTTAGCTTTCTGCCGACATTCCAGTCACAGCGCGAAGAGAGCGCATGTAATGGGAACGGCCAAACGTTGTCGACCAGCACTGCGTGGCGGTGCAAAAACCCTAGGCGTCCTGTGCGAAAGGAGCTGCCCGAAATGGCCAAGGACGGGTGTTCAGGGTCAAAGGCTCACATTTTTCGAAATATTATTCGAAGCCGTAAGAATTGGAATGAAGTGCAATGGCTAAAATGTATACAACTGCAAGCGCGCTCTTGGGGCGCCCTCCATGCTGGAGGTGTCCTCAATTCAGGATACTTTGGTGCTTGCTGGCATGGAGAGATAAACAAAAATCAAGCCATCCGTGAGGTGACGAGCGTATGGCAGGAACAATCAGTGTTTTGCCGGTCTAGACGGCTAATTTTCAGTTATCCGGCCCCCATTTTCCTAATTTTCCTATCCTATTTGTTGGACTGAGACTCTGGATAATTTTAAGCAAATGGTTATCGGAGCAAGAACCGCTTTTGGGTGAGCTGATTTGTTTCGGTATTTAAAAATGGGCTCCATGAAAGCCAAGCAAAATGACAGGACAGGGGCATTTTATCTAGATATGCTCGCAAAAACATATTTCTCTGAATGTTTGAAGGAGTCTGTTGTACTAAAAGGGGAACCGTCTTTATCGTGCAATTTGCATATTGGGATCAATTCCAATAAAAGTGTTTTAACTACGTCTGCCCTAAGTTTTTTCGCAGTTTACATTCATGGTGATTTTAAAAGCCATAGACCCTCCTGTCTACATTTTCAAGAGACGCGGAAACTTTCGTGTGAACAAAACTTTGAAATTGTCAGATTGGGATGACTCAATTTATAAAGAAATAGATAACCAAATAAATAACTTTCGAATATGCGGCCCTTTCAATTGTCGTCAACATATTCAAAAAATATTTATGCTTTTGTTTCCTTCTTCTTTAAAAGCGATCCCTTTGTTTTGGTAGTAGCACGTCACATTTCCAGAAATAATGAATTCCACTGTCTCATTGCTCTTTCTAACTGTTGACGAAACCCTTAAAATGCCAATCTTGTACAAGGGGACTTCCCCGCATAAAAGCATTCCTTAGGTCACGCGTGTGCCAATTTCATTATGGTTACAAATATACAAAGAGTTCCGAAATACCAAACTAATCTGAGTGCAATTCTGAAATAAAAGACCAACGTGTTATTACTTCCCTGCCGTCGGCACGTTACTAAAGCCGGCTGGCTTCGAGGTGAAATACCTCCATAAAAACCTGATGACCTCATATGTGAACTGTTAGCGCGATCCAATCACGTTTCAAATGGGGAGCCCCTCTATAAATTCAATGGGGTAGATTGTAAACAAATTAGGAAGCGTAAAACCCAAAAGTGTGCAGTTACCTCCAGTTGAGAGTACTAACCCTGCGATAGATTTTGCGAAGCCTCGAGAAATCATTGCCGCAGCAGCGACGCAACCGGGACTGAAAGACACACACAATGAGCCCCACGTTCAAGAACAGTAGACTAATGACTAAGAAAGGGTAGGCTCTCCATACAATGCTGTGAACCCACAGTTATTACAAAAATATACACACCATACTAATATGTTAAAACGTTCCTACCGACATCAATTACCGGGGATACTGCGCGTGCCGCACAGGCCATTCACACGGGGTATAGCGAATGCGTCGCTGCATGCATATACAGTGTAGCCCCATCTGCAGACAGACTGCTGGAGCGAAATGACAGACTGAGCGCCGGAAAGGGCGTCACGACACGCCCAGCTCCCACCTCCTGGCGACGTGACGAGATACCTATAAGATGACTCTCGAATGATGCGAGAGCGACACACAACCTGCCGCTTTCAAACGTTACCCAATACTGCAAACGCAGTATCTCCGAAGAATTTTTACGGAAATTAAGAACCGGCGTCCAATTTGCATACCGGAGTTTCAAGTTGTAGATGCAGGAGGGAACAAGAACGCATGCCAAGAACAACTTCGTCTATTGTTATCGATCGTACCGGTGTCTGCAGCCTTAAGCTGCTGCTCAGGGGACTGGTAGAAACTCTGAAAGCTGAGTTGATCCCCACTCCATGGGCAAGCTTCCTCCCTTCAATATCGACATTGTTTGTGCCGAGAGAGATGCTGTTTGCCAGCGGTGGGTAGAAAAAACAAAGAATTGTGAGAAACGCTGTTTTTTTTTTCCCTCTTACTAGCCCTTTCTTTAGGTTTTGACATTGTTAGAGATAGCGCGGTTTTTTTTACCGTAGTCTTAGGGTGGGATTGAAAACCAATCACTGCGGTGAAAAGACTTTTCATCGTGGTCTGCCGGATAAGCGTATTTGACAAGCCTGGCCATTTCGACACAACATAATTTCGCCTCCTTTCTTCGTTGTACTAGAAGACTCAAAGAGCTAATAAAGTCCTAGTAAGTAAAGTATACCAAACTGCCCTTGTTTCACAAATAGAATGCGTAGGATTGACCTAAGAGGACACCTTGCAGTAACAAAACTGCTCATCTTTTCGAAAAAAAAACTGGAACACCTGAGACTCAAACCCAGGAGGCTAGCGTGAAAAACAACGATTTTATCCCTACTCTCTATGCTGGCTACGTGTTACGAAAAGCAGATACGTGCAAGGGAGACACCAATATTATTGACCCTTGAAAAAACTGCCGCTGAGCGATCAGGTCAAAATTAAACCGGAGCCGTCCACTACAGCGCGCCTCATCGCCTGCGTTGCGTCGGCGCATTAAATACTACAATCAATCAATCAATCAATCAATCAATCAATCAATCAATCAATCAATCAATCAATCAATCAATCAATCAATCAATCAATCAATCAATCAACCAATCAATCAATCAATCAATCAATCAATCAATCAATCAATCAATCAATCAATCAATCAATCAATCTTTGGAGCGCAGAAATGGCGTTTTTCGTTTCCTGTTTGATGTAGCGCATCTCTACTCGATATCGGTTTTTAAAGCACAAAAAGGTCAAAAACTTGGCTATTAGGTACACGTTCCCTATGATTGAACAGCGCGATCTCAAAGGGAGGAGAGAAGGACACAACAGGAGCACTTACTAATAACGGAAGTTTCCGTATCTTTTCATATCAATGCATTAATAAGTACTCTTAATTTAAAGAACATTCCATGAATAGATTCCAATTTGCGTTTGCTTTCAAAATTCTTCGGGCTCTCACGGCCCAAGAGATGTCGTCTACGTACTTCGAAAATATGTTAATCACATTTGCTTCGTTTCTCTGCTCCATATTGCGGCACTAATGTGTTATTAAACAAATATCTGCACAAGATTCAATGGTCACATAGTGAAAGCAAAGGCCGATGGTGGTTTTTGTTACATGGAAATGCATACACAAAAATCCCAACCCAATACAGAAAAAACATTTATACCGGTCACAACAGCCACAAACCTCAAGTTCCAGCGAAACAATGCCTCGCAATAAAATCGTTTTTTTTGTTAAAGCCAAGCCTCGTACTCCTAATATGTGATCATTTCCACGTTGCTTTAAAATTGCTATTATCGTAAACGTAAATCTTGAATTTGAGATGATATTCATACCACTTTGTATAGCAGTTCACAAAAATGCATTTCATTTTCCGTAAGATGCTCGTGTAAGCAGTCAATACAGAGGGTTCACCAGCGCAGCTGAAACGTGAACCAGGTAGCTGAAATGTATAGCGCCTCAGTGAAAATGAAGTGTAGAGTTTTTCGTTTCTTGCGTCCCTCGTAGTGTCTTCCGAGCACTGTCTCATAGCGTCGCATAGCTGAAGAATCTAGATGCACGTGCAAAAACTGATCTCGAAACTTTTGCTGGGGAAAAAATTCTTTAATTCTGTATTTTATAAATAATTAGCTGTTATTTGTGCTTTTGTCTGGACAAAAACGTTATGAAAGTTTAATTGGGTTTACGGCATAAGGTGCCTGATTATCACTTTCTTCGGGCTTTGTGAGTTTCTGTCTCATTTCATTTTCTCACGCAGATTAGAAGTTTTCTTCGTAGAATGCAATGTAAGACATATGGCAGACCTAGCTGGGCAATACAGTGATTTCTTCTTCCGGACAATGAGCTCTATATTTCAATCCTAAATTACCGCCTTTTCATTTATCTTCTTAGCTGTAAAGCCACGCGTGGGTACGACTGAAATATTTCGATGCGCTTCATGAATACATTGCTCGCTGAAAAATAGTAATAAAGTAGAAAAAAAGGTATGGGAGAAAATCTGTGTTATCATTAAATTATTTTCGTGAGCGCTCGTTGGACTTTAGCAGGAAGAGATTTAGTCTGGGCTGTCAACTACATGAGATTAATTATGCGGGTCCGGCGCTAATTGCGCACAATCAGTGATGCACACGGTTTTGCTACCAGTAAGCCATGAGCTCCTCTCTTGTGTCCTTCTCTTCTTTTTATTTCTGGGGGCCATATCAAAAAGTAACCACAGCCAGTATCCTAAAAGTTGGAAAAAACACAAACGTGTCCGAAATGGGAACCGAACTGCGTAATAACGAAAAGAAGTACGGCGACACGTAAAATATATCTGGAAAACTTGTGACTAAAGCTTTTACTTTATTTGTGTGCTGTAGAATGAAATTTCTAAGAATAAAGAAGTGACCCTGTTTCCGCCCTAATGTAAGTTAAAACAGCGAGCCAAGACTTCAGAAACGTACAAACCTGGAAAAAGTTAAGTTCATGACAAATATTTCATAGAAATAGGCAGGCCAGTTTCCTGATTTCTTTTTTTAAGGCTGCACAGACTGAACCCAAACCTTCGTGAATGTGTTCAGCTGAGTTAACTCAAACAACTCTCTCTGACTCACTTGGTTTGCGGGTCAGCCTGCAAAAATAATGCTACACACAGAAAAAAAGCGACGACCGGCAATTCGGAAACTGTCAGCGGATGTTTATTCAGTTGAAGAAAGAGGAGTAAAACAACTTGTTGAACTGATGTTTAACACTCTGCGAAGCAAAGCCGATACCAAACTCGTTGCTCACAAAAGCTTGGCAAAAACAACAGCAAAAAAGACACTTTCCCAATGGTACTGTTGAACCAGAACCCATGTTTTGTCATGTATAATGCATTTACTGAAGAAGGAAAACATGTTTGTACATATAGCTTGTCTCTCCCTTTTGTGGATGTGGGTGATTACCTTCCTCCTATTCACACTGCCTAATTCCGCACTTTGAAAATATTAGTTTGGTACCCACAAGTAATGATTTGGCACTAGGGTTCTAGCCGTTGAGAAAGCGCGGTAAGGTGGCGCGCCAAACCAACTGGAGCGTTTGCTAGCCGCGCTGGTTTCCACAGTTTTGGTTCCGTCAAGTTATACGTACCGTATTTACCCGATTCTAACGCGCCCCCGATTCTAACGCGCACCCGATTTTCCTGGCAAAAAAAAACTAAAAAACTTGCACCTCCGATTGTAACGCGCAGGGGACTTTGTGACCCAGACAAACGAATGCGAGAGAAACGGGCGATTTATTTCCCGAAGTAATCTTACTCATCTCACTCGTCGTCGCTCTCCGCTGACCACAACATCTCGACCTCCGTGCTTTCAAGCGCGTTCGCGATGCCGCACTTCTGAACGAGCGTTCAACCATGGTCTATGGGATCGTGGCCCACGCCTCGCACGCCCATCCCGACAGCTTCTCCAGAGGTGCACGCTTCAGCCGACCGCTCGTTTTGAACGCGTGCGAGCCGCTGCTGCCATTGCTGTTATCAAGCGCGCAAGTGAAACGATTTGACGATTTGTGTGAACTCCGATAGAAAAGCCTAGGCGCATAGGCTTGCTGCGTCCGAAAAATCGTTGCTATAAGCTTCGGCGCCATCTTGAGTTGGCGATGGGTGAGACGAAATTTCCGCTTTTTCGGTAGTTTCGGTTTTGTATCCGATTCTAACACGCATGCGATTTTTCGGCCTATTTTTTCGGAAAAAAAGTGCGCGTTAGAATCGGGTAAATACGGTACATATAGTAATTCACAGACAAGGACATTCCCAAACGTTCACAGCTCGTGATCGCATTCTGGGTGATCTGAGTTTTTCACCGTTGCTCAGCATGACACTACTCCTGAACAAGAGGCAGCGTATTGTCAACGGCAGGGACGTGCTGGCGGGAATAGATGCAGCGTAGTAGGCGAAATGGTGCCACTGTTACTCCCATAAAGGTAAAGTGCCTGGGCCAAATCAATAGCAGAACTACTTTAAAATGCTTGAGTTTGCAAGGGATTGCTAGAAATGATTCATAACTACTTCACTGAAAAAGGTTGAATTATTTCAACTAGCTTGAAATAACTTCAAGCTAAGTTGAGTTCCTTGTAATTTGGTGATTTGGTAAAACGCATACCTTATTTTATGAGTATGGGTGTGAAGGAGTGGTAACGCCCTTCGTCTCACGCCGTCAAACAGCTATAAGGGTCACGAAAACCCTTTGACGTAGCTGGAGGAGGCTCTTTGCAATAAAGCAGTTGCGATGTGGTGTTCCATTCATACCAACGTGGTGAAAGGACATCGCTGGTTATGATCAGTGGCGGGAATCGTCACTCATCTTCATAAGTCACCTCAGTAATTATTACTAAGTTAATGAGAAGCCAGTTTTTCACCAGTTCACAACCATCGTCATTGGCTCGCCTAAGAATTGCCTTGTGCACCCTATTCCATCATAGAGCTTTAAGTGGTCGTTGCGAGCAAAGGAAAAGAAGAGCACCGTATCTTGGCCGGAACTTTTGGTGCACTGATTCTATATGATCGCTTGGAGGACTTGAATATTTTACAGATACCCGGGCGCCCGAAGGAGTCGGGGGTCAGCTGTTGAAACCGGTGGAGGTAGTATGAGTTGGTCCCTCCCTGCTCCCGACTATACACCTGTGGCGACCGAACAAGTGACCATAGGTCCCGAAGGTGAGGCGCTCGAAGCACTCGAGATAGAGCCCCCACCGGACCGAGAACCGCGTGTCAACTGGAGCCTGCTGTCACCGTGCAGCCGGATACGGACTAGGCGCAGTGGATTTCCCAGATCCAGGTTTAGCCATGTGACCCGCTACTACGCTCAAGATGATGGTAGACCAAACGCAAGGCAACGGGTGATGTGTCAGGTGCACGCGAACCGCCTCAGTTCGACACTCACACTTGCAGGTATCGAACCCTTCCCGTGGACAATACCGTCCCGTTGTCCGCTGCCCCACGACGTGGCTACGTGGCGTCGCGATATATTGTTTTTTTTTTTATCGCACACGAGAACCATTGTTATTTGTTGCCTCAGCCTCAGCACTCCAGGCTTGCTTATCACATGCCTGGTGCGCGCATATGTGATTTGTTGATCCTTCGGCAAGCAATCTGCGCACAGAGGTGACTTTGTTTAAATTTCCATACAAAAATTGCAACATTCACCTTCACCAGCCAAAACACGGGCTTTAAATAGCCCAAATTTTTTCCAATATCTCCGGGTGCTTGGCAGGTAACGTACAACCAGGATCAGACTCGATTTCGTAGATGCAACTGAAGTGCACCGCATTTTGTAACAGGTGATTTTCATGCAATGTCACTGGAAATTTACTACCCTATTTCTTGTTCAATAAAGGTAGCGCCTACCTTTTGCCCAATGCCGCTACTTTAACCGGTGAATAATTTGTAATGCTTGCTCCAGTGTGGCAAAATATTTCATCCACCTACCTGGGGCATTCGACCGCATAACACGGTTGCATAGAAGACCAAGTGCGCCTTTCTTTTACGGAAGAGAATCAAACACCCTCGCAGCACTGTCGGCATGGATTGCCACCGGCGTGTTGGAATAAGCCGTTCCTTATTCGACAACAAGCATAAACAACGGAGCTCATGAGATCCTGTACGATGGAGAGTGACGTTATTGCCCTGTTTATGAATAGGTCAATCACAGTCGTTTAGACCAGCGCCACGGTAGAGAGAGAGAGAAAACATTTTATTGAGCATCTCCTTAGGTCAGAGGATACTCGTGGCCGCAGGCATGAGCCGAGCGGCGACGTCGGTAGCTCGGGTGACCAGGGTGGTTTGCACGCCTGGGTCCGGGCTACGCAGTGCCTCCTCCCACTGCTCCTTGGATGTGATTAGGGGAAAGCTATTTTGAGGGCAGGCCCACATTATGTGAGGTAGATTGGCTGGGGCGCCGCATAGGGGGCAATCAGGTGTGGGGTATATTGACGGGTGAATGTGCGTTAGCCTTGCGGGGTTTGGGAAGACGTTTGTTTGTAAGAGGCGCCAGATGTGTGCTTGCTCGTTAGTTAGGTTTTTTTCAGCCGGAGGGTAGACCCGGCGGCAGAGGCGGTAATGTTGCGTGATTTCATTGTAAGACACTAGTCTGTCCCTTGCAGATCTGGCTCCGTGGTTTGGATACAGGCTAGCTCCCGCCCGGATGGTGAGGCCTCGGGCCATTTCGTGAGCTGCCTCGTTTCCGTCGAAGCCAGAGTGCGCCGGTTGTCCAGACCAGATTCTACGGGGGACTAGGGGGGATTTCGGTTTCAAAATTTTGAGTGCTGCTTTGGAGATTAAGCCGGCAGCGAAATTTTGAATTGCGGTTTTAGAATCAGAGATTATTGTGATTGGGGTGGGTTGCAGTGAAAGTGCTATGGCTATCGCCGCCTCTTCCGCTGTCTCAGGACTGAGGGTCTTGACAGTTGCGGTATCTAAAGGGGACACCTCGCGTTTACTGCGGCGATCGCGTAGGCCTCGTGGTGTCTATACTCAGCTGCATCAACATACACGACGTTGGGGTTTGCTTTCAAATTTTGTCTGAAGAGCTCGAGCTCTTTTTTCCCTTCGCTCTACGTGGTGTAGGGGATGCATGTTTCTTGGGATTGGCCTAATGATCAGGTTTGCATGCGTGTCATGCGGTATCGGGAGTGCGCCAGTTTGCTTAGCAGGATGCTTGATACCTAAATTATGCAGGATGTGTACTCCTGTAGGGGTTTTGGATAATCGGCCATATTGATTTAACAAGTGGGCTTCAATAAGTTCTTCGGCTTTATTGTAAACTCCTAGTCCCTCGAGTCTGGCTGTGGAGGTGCACAGGGGCAGGTGCAATGCGGATTTATATATTTTTCTGATTAACTGGTTCACTTTGTTCAGTTCTGCAGTGCTTGGTTTAGATATGGTTAAAGAATAATTTATTCTACTGATGACAAATGCTTGTACCAGCCTGATCCTCTCATCTTCTTTTAAACCTTTGCGTCTGTTTGAAATTCGGCGAATCAGACCGATTGTTTGGTTGATATGTCTCTAGATTGTCTGAGGAATTTAGTGTTTACCCTGTTGTTCTGAATTTGGAGGCCCAGGATTTTTAGTGATGAGACCTCTGGAATGCGATTGTCGTTAATGTGTATTTTAATGTCGGGGTGTGCTGTTTACTTCGTTTAGAAGGATGTTCAGACTTATTTGTGTGAACATGATATCCTGCCTTCTCTGCTTCTTCTATTACCACCTGTGAGGCCTTCTGCAGAGTCTCCTCTATGTATGCGTCACTACCATCTCTCATCCACAGAGTGATATCGTCTGCATATAGACTAAATTTCAGGTCAGGGATCAGGCTTAGCTTTTTGGGAATGTTTAATATTGCCAGGTTAAAGAGGAGCGGGGAGAGCACTGCCCCTTGCGGTGTGCCCTTGTCTGAAAGTAAAATAGTGTTCGAGGTGACACTTCCTATGTTAAGTACTGCAGTTCTGTTGTAAGAAAGTTCCTGATGTAGTTGTATGTGCAAGTTCCTGGGTTAGTTGATTCTAGCCCTTCCATGATGGCAGCGTGGGTGACATTGTCGAAAGCCTTGGCAAGATCTAGTGCCAGGATTGCCGCCGTGTCTAGGCTATCTGAAGGGGTTATAATGTCATGAGATAGCTGGAGCAGAATATCTTGCGTAGACAGTCCGGCCCTGAAGCCCTATCATTGTGTGTGGGAGCTGCTGTGTATCTTGTATGTGCTGTGTCAGTCTTGCTAGGATGATGTGTTCCATTAGCTTTCCCAAGCATGAGGTTAACGAGATCGGTCTTAGGTGTTCGAGAGTTAAGGGTTTGCCCGGTTTCGGAATAAATACAACTTTCGCGTGTTTCCATGCCTGAGGGATGACGCCTTCTTTCCAACACTGATTGAAAAACTTCGTGATGTTACTAATCGACTCGTCATTTAGTAAGCAGAGTGCTTGTCATCCTCTGGTTGCCGAAAAACAAGCCTGGTAAAAGTCGGCGTGGAGAACCTAGTTTGCGCGCAGGCGCATGCGCTTGCCGAAAATCTTGTCCTCGGCCAAATGTAACCCGCAAAGCTCCGTCATCTCTTCACTATTATTAAACGTTTCTATTAGGGACGCCACCGGAACTGCAGTCAATGCTCCATATTAAAAACGCTTTGTATGCGCATGACGTTACCGTATCGACGCGTACTGGCTCCATTGAAGAGGATCAAGATAAATTAAAATCAATGCAAACAGGAGTGTATAGCACTATAGCCTACCTCCTACCCACTTTTTCGGTCTCAGTTGGCTTCATAAACATTTCAAGCAAAGCACTGTTGAGTGTGATAAAGTGATGTCGCCTGCTTCTCTTCTTCTTTTAAAGTAACACCAGAGTCCTTCAATGCTTCTTCGGTCATGAAACTCCGGCCACGTTTCGTACGGGGACAAAGGCTACCGCGAGGAAAGAGAGAGAAAAAAACTTTATTTCTGGTCAGATTTAAGACCTATGCATCGTACTCTTCCGCAAGGAGAACCATGGCCCGCTGGTCAACGAGGGCCGCCGACGCCAACCACACTCGCCAGTTGGAAAAAGGGGGGTTAGGGTAATGAGGAGAGTGCTGGGCAGCGGGGGAAGGAGTAAAGGATGTGCTCAACATTGCGTACGTAGCGGGGCAGTTGGACAGTATGGGTCGGAGCGATAGCCGTAGTGGTAAATACGTGCCGGAGAGTGGTGAGGGGTGTTCAGCTGGATGCCGACCGAAGGGTGTGCACTTGTGCAATAGATAGCGTAAATGTGTGGTGGCGGAAGAGTCTGTAGCGAGTGTCGGAGGTGTTGGTAGTGCTCTTTGAGGGTTTTCTTGTAGAAATATGCCTCGTCTGCTATGGGAGGGAAAGGCCAAGGGATCACCGGCGCCCGGCTAGTAATCTCGCAGTCAGCTGGTGAGCCAGCTGATTGCCAATAATCCCTGAGTGGCCCGGCACCCACACCACAGCGACCGAGTCAGGGGAGAGGAGCGAGAGAGTTTCAGAGAGGTCGTCATGCAGATCTTCGGCAATTCGGTTGTCGCGGAGAACTCGAATCGCCGCCATGGATCGGAGCATATGCGATAGTGGGGGGAAGAGGGTAGGGAAGTTGGTTCTCTAGTTGCGTGATGATCGCTGCGAGTTCGAGAGCTAAGGGAAAAGTAGGATGGGAGTAAGGGCCTGCTGTGGAGGTTATTGGGGTGTCAGTGGGGTGGGACATAATTACGCAAGCAGTGGAACCACAAGCTGGGTAATATGCCGCGTCAACATAGCATGTGACAGTGTCCAGAGGGAAGGGGTCGTGGTAAAACGCGCGAGCTTGGCGTCTGCCCTCGTGAAGGTGTGGGGTCATGTTGAGGGAATGGGGGCACAGCGGATGTTACTGTGAAGGGGCCGTTGGGGGGTGTGCAGGGGAAAGAAACCTGTGGCGTATAACTTCTCTTTAAAGGCGTGTGTTGGCAGACGCAGGGCGGCATTGAAAAGTGTGTTAAGGGCAGATTGAACACTTCGCATACGTGCCAGTGTTAATGTGCAGTATGGGAGACAGTACACGATTTTGTTCAGGGCGAAGGCTGACCAGCTGACTGGCTCTGCGTTAATCGATGCCCCACGCCGCTTGACCACCCGTCGGACCAAGTGAGTCACTTGGGGGCATGTGGTGATCGTGGACTTTATGGCACGGGAGAAGAAGTGGTCTTGGAGGGGAACCTGGGAGGATGAACCCGGCAGGAGGAAGCTCGGGGGACGGGAGTGCCATTGAGGGTAAGCGACAAGAGTGGGTTGAAAGATCGTTTATATTTAGTGCTGGAAAGTAAAAGCAGCTCTGATTTCCGTGGAGCTGCTTGCAGGCCTGAGCAGGCAAAGAACTGAGAAGTAAGGTCAAGGCCAGATTGCAAAGTTTGTTCCACCTCCCCCGGAGACCCATGGGTGCACCAGAGGGTAATGCCATCGGCGTATAGAAGCGACTGAAGGTTGGGGATCTCGGACAAGGCTCTGGCAAGGGGGACAAGGTCAAGGTTGAAGAGGGTAGGTGATAGTACGGCACCTTGAGGGGTACCGCGGGTAAGGGGGATGGGTGGGGATAGAGTGGTCCCAAGTCGGAATCGAGCCTGTCGGGAGCGAAGGAATGAACGAACATAAGAGTAGAGGCAGGAAGCCGCAATGAGTGTCTTGGAGCGGGGAAAGGATGGCGTCGTGAAGGAGGGTATCAAAGGCTTTGCGTACGTCCACACTCACGAGAGCATGAAAGTGAGGCCCTGAGGGACTAAAAGAAAGTTTGATGAAGAAGGAGAAAGAGGTCTTGGGTAGGACATATGGGGCCGAAAAACGTACCTGATTGTTGGGTCGGAAGTTGGTACTCTCCAGAAGGTCTGTGAGGCGCGCGAGAACCATGCGTGCCATTGTCTTCCCGACACAAGAGGTGACAGAAATTGGGCGAAGGTTAGGATGGTGGCGGGCTTGCCAGGTTGGGGATGAGGGAGATGGTGGAAGAAATTCATTCCTCAGCAGTGTGCCTGTGCGTTAGAATTGCATTGATTTGGGAGAGAAGGAATTCTTTGTCCAAGTCAGGGAGGTTTTTTAGGATGGAATAGGAGATCTGGTCCGTGTCCGGAGTGGTACCAGCTTTATTTTGGGCCAGAGCACGTTAAAGCTGCTGCGGTAATGTGAAACGGCGATCGAGATCACTGTTGGAGGCCCTTGTACTCAGGGTAGAGAAAGGGAGTGGTGGCGCGAATGTATAAATCGAGTCACCCTCTCGGATAAGAGAGTGAGCATCGTGTAGCGAAAGGTGCCTTTTTGGACAGTGGGGAGGGGAGCCGGCTGAGGACCAAGAAGGCAGCGAAGAAGAAACCAAGGGGAATTTTTTGTGGAGCGAACAGTTGATGGAATCGCATATGCGATTCCAATTTGCTGATTCAAGTGTGGAGCAATCAATTACTATGTCGGTATTCAGGGTGTCTAGGCTATGCGTTAGCTGTGTGTTGTGGGGTTGGTTACGCATAAGACTAAGAAGGCGTTTGCGGCGTCTCCACTTACGCATAAGGTGTGGATCGGGGTTGTCCGACGGCGGGTCGCCCACGGTAGTGCTGGTGGGTTCAGACTGCGCCCTCTTCAGCGATCGTATGCACAGGTCATAGTTAGTTGTTGGTTTTTGGGCTCGCATGTGGCGAAAGCGGTCCCAGTTAGTATGGGTGACGACTCGTTTCTTAGGTTTGTGTGTGAGCATGAGTGTAATTTTAATGATGTGGTGGTCGGAGCGAAGGGTATCCGGAAAGACTTGCAAGCTTGCCGGTGGATTCTGTCCGTTGTGAAAGGTAAGGTCACGTGTAGTGGGGCGTTTTGTCGCGTATCCGTCTCGCGTGGGGATGTCAAGAATATTAAGGAGTCTATATGAGCCCTGCATAGTGTGGGCGTGGCCCGAACGAAGGCGGCCCGAACGAAGGGTTTTCGAGTATCCCCAGGTGGTGTTTGCGGCATTACAGTGTCCACCAAGAATTATGTCACGCCGTTTGGGAAAGGATTCAAGAAAACGAAAGAGAGGAGAGAGCAGGACTGTGGAATTGGGGGACTGTAGACATTCACAAGAGTAAGGGGTGGCTGCTGGGGCTCTGGGTAATAGGAGAGGGCAGTAACGTATGGAAGTAATGAGGAGGGGACGTCTTCCTGTTCATATGCGATATCCCTACGAATGTAAATGGACGATAGCGGCGTAATAAGGTCGGCATGCAGAGCTCGATAGCCACGGATGACTTTTGCAAGCCTTGTCTCTTGTAAAAGAAGAAAGTGAGGGAGTGTGGCTAGCGTAAGGAGCCATTGATGCAGAGGCGTGCGATTCGTAGAAAGGCTACGGCAGTTCCACTGTACCAATTTTAGTGCCACAGGGGAGCCTATTTGGAAATGTTGGGTGGATGAGAAGGGTGGCGGGCTTAATTTTGGGGGCCAACCCAACTACCGAAGCAGAAACTGGATGGGCACGTTTATTTGATTGGCTTGTATCTGCCATGGGTGTTGGGGCGTCATCAAATGTTTTGCTTATGGTTGCAGTTAGGTTGTTAAGCGACTCCGTGAGAGTTGTAATGAGCGCTTCGTGGCTAGAAGTGCGTGTGTCTTGCGCCTCGAGACGTGTTTGTTGGTTCTCGACTAGCGATGTAAGGGCAACTACGCGCGAGGTAAGCTCGGAAAGCCGCTGCTCGAGCTGGTCGCCGCCAAAAGGAGTGGGGGAACATTGGGAGGCGAGTGCGGGTGTAATCGGCGGCCCTTCCTGCAGTGCGACAGGTGGTGGCGTGGGCAGGTCTCGATTCACTGGCGTAGACTTCGCTTGTGCAGTCAGTGCGTGCTGAGGTGCAGGGGCTGATGGTGCAGGGGGTATATTTGATCGCTGACCTCCCCACGTGGCAGACGGAGGCAGTGGCACGGACAAAGTGGACGGCTTTGACGATGCAGGGGGTGATGCCTTCGTTGGTAGTGAGGCGCTTTGAGGTAGTTTTTCATGCTGTCTGTGCCGTAGGAGCTGCTTCTGGGCCGCGTTGGCACATGCCTCATCCCGGGTCTTGCGAATGGTCTTGAAAACAGGCACGGAAAGACGTTGACCAAGAAGAGAAACACACAGGACGACACTTCTTGGTCAATACATTTCTTAGTCAACGTCTTCCCGCGCCTGTTTTCAAGATGAATCAACACCAACACGCCCAACTTGCCATTCTGTTGCGGATGGTGCAGACTTCAGCGAAGGGGGCGTGGTGGCCTTCACAATGAAGACACCAAGGTGTACAGGAATGCGGCTCGTCGGGACGGGTTGTGACGGTCAGGGGGGTAAAGCGAGGTCCGAGACCGTACGAATCGTGGGCGCTGACATGATACAATTCCCGTGGTTGCCAGAACAATTGTATTCAGCCTTCTAAAAGTTGTTCCGTAATTATTTAAATAAAACAAAGAACTGAAGCAAAATAGTTACAAATAATTGCCTCGGTAATTAAAACTGGCTTTATAAAAAACTGTTAGTGTAATTAGGCTCTAATTATCGGACAAAGAGTAAGTGCGTAGTTCAGTTTTGGTTTAGATTTTCTTTAAGTGTGCTAGAAAGTGGCGACGCCCTTGCGCCTAACTTGCGCAGTAAGTGTGTGTGTGTGTGCAGTCTCCAGCTCATATTGTACAACTGGTACAAATGCGTACAACTGGTACAACTCGGATGCACGCACTGAGCAAGTGCCTCCACGGGCGCTTGCTAGGCTGTCATTCTTTCTTCACGTTAAGCACCCTCTCTATTGCCGCTGAACTGACGCCGGAACAGCGATTCCGATCTGACCTTGACTACCGCAAGTTCACTACAGGCTACGGAGTGGCAGCCAGCGATCGTTCCCGTTGGAAGAGAAATAAAAGGAGCTTTTATAATCGTTCGGTTCCAGTTGTTTTGTTCATGGAACTTCTTACAGCTCTTCGTGCTTCGAACGTTCGCCCAAACCTTCGTGATGGTAGAACGAAAAATTAGGTAACGAAATGCGGTTTCTTTTTTAATCAGTCACAATAAATCAATAAGTCAATGTTCTCTCCTCGCGCGCTCTGTGCGGCAAATTACTGCCCATTCAATACCGCGCATTTACTCCCGCAAGCTTTCCCTTTGAAGTGGTGGAAAGCAGCTAGAACTTGACGAATACAGACAGAAAGGGACACGCCGCGGACTGTATTTCGCGTACTCCCTTGGCATGCATTCTTTCACTCCGTTGGCCTGCGATCGACCGCGCTCTTTCGTTCCTGTGCTTCAAAGCGCCGCGACTCACCGGCAATATCAGCGTTGGCCCATGTGATTTTTTTTGTGTGTGTGTGTCAATAAAGGTTTCATGTTACACAGTCCACTTCACTTCGTTTGAAAAGCATTGAGCTACTCGCAAAATGCCAAAGAATGGCAAATAAAGCGGAACAGCGCAAAAATGCACGGAGATCATACGGAGATTAATTTTTCTGTGCGCCCAGTACTGATCAGTTGACTTGTTGGCGTCCTCGCGCATGCGATCAGTCGTATTCGAGCTTGCGCGCAAGTGTTGTGTGAGCGTTGCTGCATCTTGCTCAAATAGTCTCAGTACATATAAGTCACACGTACGCTAAACCGAAAACACGTCGGTTACCCACCCACAGGAGATAAACAACGCAATGCTGTCGACGCCGCCTACACAAAATCCCCCTCGCCAGCGGTCCGATGTTACAATTAATCCCGGCATGCTTCGCTAGCCGGACGCGGAAACGCCACAGTAGCACGTTGCCAGATTACAACCCATCGCTTTCGCCGTTTTTAGTAAGCAAAAGCTCAGCTGGCAACCTTCAAATCGTTGTATCATGTCTGCCACTGTGTGTCGTACGGTTCCAATGCATTGGCTCAACGGCGCGCTTTCCCTCTAGAGTGAGTATGTTATCTCTATGGTGACGGTGGAGCAAATGGGGCAACGCTGCTGGTTGCCGGGACATGCCAGCGTGCGGTATCCGTACTGCAGGCAGTCTGTGCAGTGGTGGGCACGAGGATTGTGGGGACGGCACCAAAATTCGATGCGTTGGTAGTAGACGAAAAACGGAAAATGCGTGGCCGAGAAGGTAAGTTTGGCAGAGCTTGTATTACACATGCGACGGGCGGACAGGATGTCGGATTGGTAGCATTCGAAGTCCCAGATAAGGTCGTCAGGCGTGGCAACAGGGGCAATTCCATGGATTACTTCGCGGCACGAGTTGGTGGGGCCAATGAGGTAAGGAGCTAGTTGATGTGTGCGTCCGGGCAGGGTGATGCATTGTACTCGGAGGAGGCGGTTCACGACTTCAATTATCTCTGTTTTGAAAACAGCAAGGCGGTCGCGATTGCGTAAGTGGAGTGAAATATCGGCGCATGTATGCGCCGGTAGCCTCGCCGCTCGGATGGTGGCAGGGAGAATTTCGAGCCGCTCCGTGAGTGCGTCGGATTGCATGGCTGGCAGGTTAAATCCGACTGCAATTAGGTCGAAGCTTGTGCGGGTGGTGAGTTTAGACTTGCGGGCTTTCCATGGGGTTATCCACTTCCCACCTTGGTCATCCAGCTCAACAGGGACATCCTGTTCGTAAGTAGAGGTTGTAGCAGGACCCCGTGCGCAGACTTGAAGCGGGGGCTGTCAGGGAGGCAGCATAGTACTGCCAGACGAGATCGTCTGCGGGGCCGGCGGCGCAGACGATCCCGGAGAGATCCTCGCTGTGGCCGGGGTGAAAGCTGATCCCCCCCCCCCCCCCCCCGAAACAGAGGAGCGCGTAAAATTCACGTCCGCTCAGCTCAGAGGCTCCGAGTGGACTCCCTACCGCGAGGGGCGCAACAGCAGATCGGAGGGCATCGGGCGGCCGCCGGTGCTCTGTAGCCAGACCGGCAGGCAGGAACGCAGTAGCAGCATGCCCATTCGCACCAAATTTTTTCGCCACTCACGAAATGATAAGTCCATTTGGGCGGCCCACGGCACGTAAAGCGAGAGCGCACTCCTGATAAGGCGGCGAGCGTCTGCCTTATCTTACTCCGTGGTCCGTTCCCTGCGAAACGTGCTCGGACCACGCCCCCGGCTGCCCTTCGATCAACACCAGCGCCGCGGCGCGGCAGCGTACGAAGCTCTCCCATAGCGCGACGTGAAGTTTCATGACCAGAAAGACATTGAAGGACTCTGGTAACACGGACAAGGCACGTATTTCCGTCGCAGAGAATTTGTAGTTTTTATTCAACTTAATAAAGAACGTAAGAGTGGGCAATTGTTTTAAAAATATCTGTCTCAAATGTCGTGAATGGCGATATCAGGTCACCAACCCTCACCAGCTAAAATAAAATAAAATTTCAGATTTTATTTTTGCCATTCTAGTGTGAGATAGCAGGTACGAGCCTAATTGTTATGATAACCATTTATGCGGCCCTGTATTGTTTTGCCCCATTTTAAATTATCTTCTACAATTGGCTGAACTCAGCATGCAGGCAAATAAGTAAATTTCAAGAACCCTGTTAGGGTAGGCCAGGAGGGTGGTTCAATAATTTTGAACATAGCTGTGGGATCGCGCTGCGAAGGTGAAGATGATGATGGTCACTAAATATTGAGCTTGCTTGAGCATTGGCGGAAAAGCGCTCAACATGGGTGCAGTGGTACATAAGACCTCCGTTCGTACCCCTTTCTTCTTCAAAAATTCAAACAAGCCGTCGGTGTCCTTACTTTCCAGTGAAATAAAACTGAGGCACCGGAGAGCTGGTGGTTGGAGCTACTCTACAGGTCGAAGGGCATGCTTACATAATGCTGGTATTACGTTGTTGGCTTAGAAAAATGACAAGAGCTTCAATCTCAAGTTGGCGCTATTGATTCATGTCCACCCTGGTCAGAACCACCACAACACGAAGAAGCGCTTAAAAAGTATTGTTCGGGGAAGCTTAGCCGTAATTTCAGTAGGGCACAATCAATTATGCAAGGGCTGTATCAGAGTTTTGTGGGTGGTTGTCGGTTTCCCCTTGACAGTTCATGAAAAACTACAGATTTCTTAGCATTAGCGTAGACTTGGACAGGACTGCCCTTTCGAGCTGACGCTTGAATTGGAAGGGGAGAGGGGTCCTTCCTTCAGGGCCAGTGTTAGAAGCTTCGACTACCGGATGGCAACGTTTTTCAATTTACTTAAGTGCATACTCTGAGGGGCGGGTGGGGGGGGGGGGGTATGGAATCTCTGCACATATTTGTGTAGTTTTTATAATGAAAGCTTGTTTGAGAGTAAGCGTTTGTCTTTGGCCTACCCTTGTTGTTTTAAATGCAGAGCATTTCTTTAACTCCCGATGTCATTCGTTCTAGGCGTCCGTAGTAGTCCGCATCGCTCGCAGGTGCGCCCTCTCCCCCGCTCCTCCTCGCCTACTCTCCGCTCGCATCGCGCGCTCTCTCCGCGGTCGGTTCGCGCCAAACAGGTGGGGGCGCGCGCGTCGCGGGATCAACAACATCTGTGGCGTGATCGTGACGTCAGCATCGCGCGCGCGTGGCGCGATCGTGGCGTGATAAAGGCGGGTATCGGCGAGGCTGGAACACACTAATCGCCGCGCTCTCTCGTCAGCAGTTGCCACAAGTGCAACAACATTAATGTAACGCAAACTACTTAACGTCGTGCACCCCCGGAAATGCTCTGCATTTGATCGTGCCCCTGGCGAGGGGGATGTTTTGTGGGTCCGCTGAACGACTGGCACAGTTGGGGCATCGTTTAATTCGAAAGTTTGCCCTGCGGCATAACAGATGTGTGCATTTACTGAAACACGAACAACTTAGTTTCGTGTATAGTGGTAGTGCTAGTAATCGTAATAGTAAAGAGCTCATCGTCTTCTTCGTGGCGACTGGTGGATGAAAAGTCATCTTCAGCATTCGACACTTCCCCCAGCTCAACTGGTGAAGCTTGCACTAATGCATCTGCTACAGGGCCGTTTCAAAGGCCTTCTGAAGGCCTTCGAACCAATCGTCTATTGAGTTCCCCATCTTAAGCACGTAAGACAAACTTGTAACGGAGCTTTCAACTGTCAATCGGAAGTCGCCGTGTAGCACAGGCATAAGTCGCGCAAGGCCAAGCGAACCATACTGAACCATAGCGAAGCTGCAGAATTTCTGTAGACGTGATCACTGAAGGACACATTACTACGCATCTGTACAAGTCTGAAATTGTTTATTTCGTCTAGGCTTTTGCTGTTATTTCCATGAATCGACCTCTTGGCTCTTATTTAACGCTCGTTAGGTGGACATGCCGGCATGAGAAGAAGCTATGTTAGTGATTTTAATTTTGGCGGGGTACTGCGGGTGGGGACCACAAGCGATTATTGACGACAAAGGCAATAAAAGGTTTAAAGTTCCACGCAGGATTCTTTACCGAGAGCAATTTTTTAGCTTGTTACATTCGCATGCAACCGCGGTGTCCTAAGAACACCTTTTTTTCTCACAAATAAAGGTAGCATGCCGAATGAAGTTAAAACATACAGGGTGTTGCGACGATAACTGGAACACTTTAAAAAAAATTTCCTGAGCGATCCGCCGCTCTGTTCGCGCTCAAACTTCACACAAAGGTCGCATTTTGTGGTCTATTTTGTTTGACACCGGGAACAACAACGGTACTTACCTGTTTATTCTGAAAATAAATAAAAACGATTTTCGCCTATGGGAAAATGGCCGCTGATTTGGACGTGCGAGCCAGCGCAAGTTGATGTTGGAACGACGGAACCACCTGCAGAGTGAAACGCATGTTTGGAATTCACGTACAGAGCCAAATGGTGCAGCAGACGATCAGAAAATGCACCTAGAAATGAGCTAACAGACGATCAGAAAACCCGGTTTTCGGGCTCGCACGTCCAAATCGCCGCCATTTTCCCATAGGCGAAAATCGTTTTTATTTATTTTCAGAATAAACAGGTAACTACCGTTGTTGTTCCCGATGTCAAACAAAATAGACCACAAAATGCGACCTTTGTGTGAAGTTTGAGCGTGAACAGAGCTGCGGATCGCTCAGGAAAATTTTTTAAAGTGTTCCAGTTATCGTCGCAACACACTGTATGCTGTGAAAAAATTGAGAATGAAACACAGACACTGTATCACGATTGTACCTTTCCTATTCTCAGGTGTTTACCGTCTGCGCATCTGAAAGAAATCCCGCCGCAATAACTTACCCAAGCTTCCATCGGAGCAAGTTTTATTTGCACGGATATTCATTGCATTTACTGTGGCACACTTTTCCCAACCGTGGCTGTTCAACAGCGAAGCTATATAGAAAAAACCGTAATTTTCTCTGTCTGCACTTAAAATACCAGGACAATACCTGGCGCACGCCGATGAGCGCACGCCTCGCCGCGACCACCCCCCAGTTTCAAAACCAAGTAAATGCCGAGCGCTAGTCTGTGCATGACTCCCGACGAGTGTCCAGTGTCTGAGGGGTACACTTTTCAAGCCAAGCATACCCACTTAGAAAACTTGGCTAACAGCTTGGCAACCACCCGGCCGTTAAAATACCAAGAAAATGCCAAGCGCTGGATTTTGCATGCCGCGCGAGGAGTGTCCAGCCTCCGCGGGCCTCGTTTGTCAAGCCAAGCACACCAACTTAGGAAGATTGCCTAAGATTGCCGCCAGTGCCAGGCAGTTTTGGAAACAAATAAAATGCCGAGTGAGTGCTAGTGGGTGCGTGCGCTGCGGCGGCAGCCCAGCGTCTCCCCCGCAAGTTTGCAAAGCCATCATATTCACTTAGGGAGATTGGCGAAGATTGCAGCAACAACCCGGTCGTTCCAGAAAACAAGCAAATGTTGAGAGCTCGTGCTTACCTGCCTAGCAACGAGATGCCAGCGTCCCCTGCGCACATTTGTCAAGCAAAGCATACCCGCTTGGGGATATTTGCCAAGATTGCGGCGACAGCCCGGCAGTTCAAAAACGCCAAGAAAATACCGAGCGCTCATGCGTGCGTTCGGCGCGGCGACCGCCCAGTGTCCCTGGCGCATGTTTGTCAAGTCAAGCATACCTACCAAGGAGATTGGCCAACATTGGCTAGAAAAACTCCAGCGTTCACCGTAATCGTGGAAACACGTGCTTGGAATGAGAAATACACGTCATAGCGCTACGCCCCTTGACGGTGATGTGGAGTGATTATAACTAAAAAAAAGAATGAACGAAGCTCACACTTCTAGCAGCAATGATGGTGTACTGGTTCTTACGGCTGCGAAGAAAAAGCAACACAATTGGTCTGATATCGTGGGCGTAAACTGTTATGATGGTCGTGAAGGGGTCGTACAGCTTCGCTACCGTAAGGGTTTACGCGTTAGAGTGGACTTTTCTTAACTTTTATGCAGGCTTTTCATACCGGCTTTTTGACGAGGCTAGGCACCGTATTGTGACTGCAAGGGCGATTTATTAAAGCCAAGCTCCATATGTTCAATGACGGTAACTGTCCGACACACAGGCGCAGTGCGGGAAGACCGACTTTACACATCGCGTTTCTCAAAAAAACGATGCAGATAAACCAAGGCACATCAAGCGCCTCAAGAAAAAAATGTCCATGTGGTCGGAATTGAACATGGGTCACTTGCGTAATCAAGCCATCGTGTCTCCGATTATCCCGTTTGGATACGGATGACGTATTTCGCACAAAAAGCGGAGCTCTCTGGGTCTCAAAGTAGGGTGGATAAGATTACGGCTGGAATTGTGCACCTACGCAGATTCCAGGCAATTGGCGAAATCCCCAACCCCACTACAATGAACGAATCCCTCACGGTAAACCAGAGCGGTTCAATCATCGTTGTCGTTAGAAGAAAGGGGTTTCATTTTTCATACAGGTATTCCATCCGAACGTCCCAGTTCGAATGTGATAAGGTTTAAAAAAAAAGTGTAAGCCATACATACTACTTTTTACGATTATGAAGTAGTACGACACAGTATGTCACGGCTCTCCTTGCGCCATATTGACGTGTTTTCTATGTTTGAAGGTGCATGTAACGAAATTCGAAAAATGTTACAAGCCCCAGCTCGCTCACCCATTTGCACGACCTAAAGAGCGCCTATAAAGTGCTTTTTTTTTGCTGAGACCACCCGGGAATAAAAAAAATACAAAGACTTACCCTACGTTCTCATTGTAAGAAATTTCATAGATAAATAAAGCGGAATTAAAACGCCAGTTTTTATTATATTACGTCCGTTTTAGCTTCATCTTTCTCAACAAGTGTGGTTATTATTGAATCCAGTTTGATGGCGTTGGACTACAACAGACATTTTTAACATTCCGGTCAAGTTAGTTTGCTCTACTTTTGATGTAATATATCAGTTGTAGGACCAACAGCACTACCTAAATAAAGAAATTGAGAAGAACTCCTTCAGACACGGGTAAGGTCGCGTTGATCTATTTTTTGCTATTTTTGCATGTTGTGAATGCGGCCCGAATGCGAGCTACAGCTTTCATAAACATAAAGTTGCAAGCCGGACAACGGAAGGCAGTATGTCCTTAGTGCTTCGCGATATCTTTGTTTCCTGCCTCTTCTCCTCTCATTGAATGCTCCGACATTCCGGAAACACCAAGAAACTTGCTTTTTATTTTGTATAACTGAACCGAGGTACCTGTATACGGACCTTAGCACAGCGGAAACGCTGTTGCTACTTAGCCAGGGAGCTACTGTTATCACGGGACAATCTCGCCACCATTTGCGGCACGGGTATTCTGAGACCAACGGATGGCGTAACGCCGCCGGGAGAAAAAATGACGGCATTGTTGCTATGACTCTGTTTTCTTGAAGTGCCCGCCCTGGCCTCCGCTTAGGTCGTAGCAGAGGCTTAACGCTACGGAAATCCCCTCGGGCGCCGGAGTTGTTGAACGACCTTGCCGCTGTGTTTCCTCGCGACGGTTCCTACGACGCTACTGATGCCCCATATTGATGAAAAGCTTTGTAGCACAGTGCCAAGACGCTGACAATCTGAATCAACTTTTTAGTGAATGCTGGATGGATGCAAGAAAAGTACTTGCAGTAACATTGAGTGTACCAGGCAGACCTACACAATGTAGAAGGAATGGGAAAGTAATAAAAATTTAAATCGAGGAGCGTTCAGACACTACCATTCGCTTCCTCCTTTTGAGAACATAATCAGGAGTGAATTATGCTGTTCTCGGCACAGTACTGTTGTATGGAAATGAAGGATAGTTGCTCCCTTTTCCGAAACGGTGCTGGTAACCAAATATCGCTGAAAAAAAAAACAAGTGAAAGAGTTCTCATTATTAATAGCCCTATTAAACGGAGCCAGAACAGCGGACAGACTCTGGAATACATAGAGGTACGTTGGTTTGAAGGTGTCTGCGCTGAAAATCTACATATGCCTGATTCAGAGCCCAAGCAATTCAACAGCCGAATCATTAGCGTAAAGTAACAACGTGTGGGTACGATAATTTGGTTATCCATGACAAGATTTCAAACGCCAAATATTTAGACAAGGGAGCTAAAGGACATATTTACACGTTTCCTGTCCAAATATTTGGCGCTTGAATGCCTTATCATCAGCCTGACACTTTTAGGCATGCCAGTATCAGCGATTTTATGCGAAACGCACACTTCTATATCTGGATGTGCGCGCTATAACAGCAACCCTCTAACACTCCATACACCCCGTCTCGTCTGTGTTGATTACGGCAAAGGTGATCCTGATATTTGCTGTTCAGAGCACACGCGCCAAGTGCATTATTTAAAAGCGCCGTTGTCGCTCAGAGCCAAGCTTCATATCATTTTAATGTCTCCCATATTCACAGGTCGAGAGGTACCGTTATCTGCTTCGAAATGTTTCCAATAAAAAAACGGGTCATGTTCGCTACCGTGAAACCTTAAGGGGGGGGGGGGGGGGCGGAGCGTGCAATGTATAAATGTATGATGCTGTTTCGATGAATGATGGGGTTTCGAAATTATAATGAAGTGTATAATGCGGTTTCGAGGCTAAGCGTTCAGAGTTTTTTAAGCCTTGGCGCACTGGCGTTTTTGCACACGGAGATTAAACCATGGGGGGCGAGAGGTATACAGCTTTGCTTTAAATGTCTAGCGTCTTTAATGCACGACGCCTTCTTGCGCGAGGCGTTGGAAAACGAGTGTACCGGTGTGTTCTTTTAGTATGCGTTACGTTCTATCCCGAGGCGGTGGAAAGCGAGTGTCCCCTTTAGTACCCTGACACAACAAAACGGGTTGAGTAAACTTTCTCCGGTTAGTAGTGCAGAACCTCTTGTGAGTCCACGGCAAATCAACATTTTCAATTGTGACTCACACTTCCAGGGTGTGTTCTGCGAACGAACGTATTTATACCACAATTTAACCCGAGCAGCTGCCGTATGGTTTGCAGTTCCGGCAAGATCAGCCTGATAGATAGTGACGCGGCAGTCATTGAAAGATAGCAACTTGCGCATAGCGGGCGTCTGCAGCGTGAGACAGCGTTCCGGAAAATTTCTGGGTAGAGACAGTTCGCTGAGTCAGGTAAGGCCAAATAGATTCCTCAAACTCGCCAGCTTTGGTTCACCCAAATTGCGACCTTCTAAGCATACCGTCTCAGGTTGAAACAAATTGTGTTCTGTAAACGTGTCTCCTACAATTGTAATGTTCATAACCATAAATACGCATTGATGACCAAGGTAAACTCAGAAAGAATAACCAAGCATCACAATAATTCAGCGCCCTACTTTAACGCTGATGTCGAACTCATTACATGGAACCGGGCTACTTTTTTGCATCTCTGCTCGCAGCGCTGCAGCCATAACAATGGCGTACGGAGTATTTGGTTTCTGATGGGGCCGGAACCCGAAAAGAAGACGGAAAAACAAAGCAAAAAACCAAAGCGAAAATAACTAATATCACTAAATAAACCTTCAGCAATCATTGGGGATACGCTATAGGCGATGATGTAATAAATTATTAGCATCGCAAAAGGGCTGATCGTATTGAGAGGAGACGTCGAATTTCCTCAAGTTTGTTTGGTTGTCACTTTCGATCGAGCAATAATTTTCACTTGTTTTAATTGGACCATAAGCCAAGTCAGTGGCCTGGTTGTCACACCTCTCACCACCCCGCAAACATGGAAAATGCGCATGTAGCTGTGCCCGCCCCATCCTCCCTCCCCCCCTGGGTACGCCAGTGTGCAATGATACTGCTTATAGATACCCAAGGCAGGACGAAGAGGGTCCTATACACACCGAAAGATAAATATCCGCGTCGTTGAATTTATATCAGTTTTTGAAAAGTCATTTCGTTTCAATAAACTTTCATAAATCAAAAGGAGTGTGGGAGTAAAGCACAAAAACGTTCACTATCCGGTGAAAAGGACGTGAATCTTGAGAAAAAACCACAAAGAGTTCAAAATTCCAACGCTGGCACGCGACAAAAACAAAAAAAAAACAAATTTCGCTACAAATACTCAAGCGCCCCGAATGATTGTGTTTATGTGCAAAGCTTGCACGTTTGGGATTTCAATTCACGTAGTGGGCGGAGGTGCCATCACTCACAACAGTGATTCGCATACCACTTACTTGGACCGTAAACATCTGAGCTTTCGGGATGCATGGGTGCTTGTAAAGTTTCCGGCTAAAAATAAAATTCTGTTTAAATGCTCGTGCCTATTGTCCATCTCAGGGCAGAAAGATCTCCACCAATTTTCAGCCTCGTTTAGCACTCATTATCATAGAAGAGAAGGGAGGTGCAGAAAAAATAACGTTGAAAAATGGGTAGGTTATTATAAAAAACAAAACTAATTATGCCGAGATGTCCATACCTTTTCTCCTTGAAAAGATCCGGTAAAATTCTTCGTTTAGCTAAATGTATTTGACGCAACGATTCAATGCTATATAATGAGCACCAAGCCTCACCATCTTAGCAAAACTCATTGCGGGAGCAGATAAAAAAGTATTATGGTGCAGTTTTTTCCCCTGGATTATGTCAGAGTTTTCTTCTGTGTAGAAATGTTTAAATGCGCACGCACCTCTGCAGCAGGGATCAGTGAAGAAGGCTGTTTAATTTTAAGCGCACTGCGGGTAGAGTTATAAAGAGCTGTAGGCTTCATAACGCATATAAATATAGAATGGGATTTCATTGCATAATGTACAAGCGTGACAATCGAGTGAAACGAGCATAAAATGAAAGACAACGGTTTGATTGGTCGCGCATTCCTCTGTACGAGACACAGCGGCAAGTGTAAATTCAAATCCAAGGACAGTTGTTTCATTTGTCCTACATTCCTTTGTACGACACATAGTGGTAAGTGCGAAGATTAGTCATATAATGCGCAAAACCACCGGAAATCCACCCAAACCAAATTTTTCAGAATGTGTCACACATGGACAAGCTGTATAGAATATACGCATACATATGTTATTGTTGCCACTGGTCCCAGGTTGAGCCCGCAAGCCGCGAAGGTGTAATTAGTTGGGCTCTTTTTGGGCCTTCTATGCCTAGCTGCACCAGTACTGAATGACAGTAATGTGTAAATACACAATTCTGTAGACAGAATAAAAACTTGGACAAGCGGAAAATCAGACGATTGCAAACAACACACCAGGTGACCGTTACTCAAGAAGAAGACAACATGCAAAAGACAAGCCCGAGGGGAGGGGGTAGAAAAACGTCGGTAACAAGAAAAATGAGAACATATATAAAAATAAAAACACTCATCTTTCGGAATGGAATATCTCTGCAAACGTTTTGCACAAATATCGTAGCAGTTTAACATTGAACGTTGAGTTGATATGCCCGACCGCCCATATGCCAGGTGGGAATTCCAAACGTTTGTTGGGGACATCTAACATTTCATTTCCCAGAAGTGCAAGTTGAGTATGCCGATACATCGTTTGATAAATCGGTTAAACACCGACGAGGAAGTGCTGCTTTTATTACTGCTAGTTCGAAACAGCAGGCAATATGCAACTATTGAGAAACGCCAATGGAATACCTGTGTATTTATTAGCTCCACCCGCAGTCAGCTTGACAACGAGCTGTAGTGGCTCGCACTATGCCTGCCCGCATGGCCTTCCAGAGCAGCGTCGTTGGATTGCCAGACATGAATTTACGCAATTTCGTGAAACACAATTTGTTCACTTTGCTTTATTGATCTTCCCTAAAACCAGTGGCGTCACTGAAAGCATTATCTCTCTTGATTTTATTCTTTAAGAGGTCGGCGATATTCCGGCCATCTCACAGCCAGGACAATATATTTTCCCCCTACCGAGTGAAATTACGCTTTCGACCTAAAATTTTAGAAATCCAAAGCAGTGTGATGAGTTGTCACTTTAAAAGCAAAAAAGAAAAATCAAGCTTCGTAGAATGGGCTGTGATGGAGGCAGTGCTGCTGACTGACAGGAGCAAAGGCCTCCGGGGAAAGAAGATTGGCCTTGCGGGTGGTGAAATCGAACGAGTTTCACAGTGTTTGCTGTGAGCGGCTTGTACCTGTTATACACAAGTGAGGTCACGTTACCCTTTCTCGCGGTATGAAGTCAGCGCTTGATGCGCTAGGCTAACTCTAGATCCACCCGCTGGCAACGTGGTGATTCACCCCGGTGGAAACGCACGCAGCCACTAAGTTAAAACACAGGATAGATTCCCACACCACACCTATTGCTTGTGATTTCCTGCCTAAATTAACTGACTAACGCCCCTGTCAAACGTGGCTATTTATGGAAACATTACGGAAAGAAGATTTAGCGCACCAAAAGACAACGGTCAGACGGTTGAAAGATGGTTGAAACCCGAAGATTTCTTTAGTCAGAAGCCAATATTTTGGAGTTTCCAAAATCAAAGCCCGAACTCAAAATCGTTCCTCCCAGAACGCATTGCAGGAACTCCAACTAACAGAATGGGCTTCCGCAAACACACATCAAGCGCAGGTGTGCAGTCAACCCTTAATCTACGGCCATTCGCCCCTAGTGAAATTGTCCGTATATACGGAATTATGCGAAGGTAGATTTTATACAGAGTATTACGCGCGCTAGCGTAACTAATGCATATAATCTTTCTAGATACAAAATCATTGTATAATTTTTCGCAAGAATGACGTTTGACAGAGTTTTTTTGTTTTTATCTTAAAGCATAAAAATGGCACCATATATATTCCATATGATTTACGTATACTCCGTACATACAGAGTTCATATAGACCATGAAGGGGTGTTTCTGGAGGTATCGCAGAGACATAACCCATGCCAAACATTCTTACGTAGTATTGTAATCCATTACCACGCGTTCCGTACAAATATTCCTGTTTTTATTTCTGAGCTGACTCAGCAAATGAATAAATTTAGTATTCTTCTAACTTCGGTAATGCGGAACGTTTAAGAGGGTGCCCTGTTGGGTGCGTTCTTAACATTTCAAAGCTACTACCACCACCGCCATCACCATCGTCAACACCATCAAGATCTTAACTAGAGCAAGTGGAAAATTTGCCTTGGCCAACTCATTTGCGTTAGACGTAGACGCACATAGTCATTACAGTTCGAGCACCAGTTACTGCATTGCCGGTTGCCGTCAGGGGCAGACACCAGGAAGCAATACTTCAACAGACTGGACTTTGAGTGGACTCGATTTACGGCGCAAGAAACCTTCGGGGTTTAACCATCTTCGTCGTTAGACGGAGTTTGTGTGATTTTTATTTATAATAAAATCAGTTGGATGTTGAGTGCAGTCACCGTCGTCATGTCTGCATCCTTCTCTTGTTCCCTGCTTTTTACCAGCGATAGTAGTTCGAAAAATATTTTTTATAATTACTTCGTGGTAGGATTGCAGTTGTAAATACCAAATATGAGGCAAGTAGTTTCCGCGGTATGGAAAATGTAAGTGAAGATTTTTCTCGAACTCTCGGGAGTCTCACATTGTATGGCAAAGAATACAGCGCCCGCGCACAAGTTGTGCGCGGGGCCACGGTTAGAAACCCTAGGGGGCCTCGCAGAAATTTTGCGCCGGCTGCAGGTACACTTCAAGCGTACATCTCAAGTAACGCCTTCTTTCTGGCGAATTGTATTATTTATCGAAGGCGTGGTGTGTGAAAGCGAACGATATTTTGCGCGTCTATTAAGTTTAATAAACTCGGCGCACCTGAACCCGTTTCCCAGGTGTTGTAAGGCTACGATAAAATAGTACAGAATATCCCAACTCTTTCGCCTGCTGCACAAGTTCATCTTGAGACAACCTATAGCAAATGTTGTTGTGTTTTAAATAGCAGCACTTGTTATAGCCCTTACATTCCACTTTCTGCAGAAACAGTTGGATAAGCCTGTTACATGAAATGATAAACTTTCAGTAAAACACACTACGGGTGTTTGCGTGTCCATTACACAAAGCCGAAGAAAGATAAATAACGACTAGATTTTTATACAGGTGAATTTAAGTCGAAAGGCTGCAAACATAACAGCTTGGATTGAACTCCAAAGACTTGCAAATTGGGAATGCAATTTGTTCATTGTATACACAGTGTCTTTAGGTTGTTGTTACCAGTAAAAGCTTCTTCTGGGTCAATGCAGTTCCCGCTAGAACGATATTCATCTCTAGTGTTCTTATTCCCTTTTAGGTAGCGTTAAGGCTGATGTCGTTTTGAGAACTCTCCAACCAGGAAGATTATGTTTTTATAGAATAACCAAACACCGCCTTCTGTGTTTGCTTGGCATTGGCTCTAGTAGAAAATGGGGCCGCTGTGTATTGTCAGATGGAATGTGTAAACGTTATATGCTTCAGCAAATTCTGGCACCCCGATGTATTACTTTGGTTGCTCTACTACCTAGGATTAACAATGCCCATCAAGGCATATAAGTTCCTAACACGAGGGTCCAAATTTGCGAATCGCATTTAGAACGCGAAAAGGAAGCTAATATTAGAGAGTTTTAGCTAACCGTTTTCGACGGTCCGCTCCGGTATCGGTGGCACGCTCAGCGCAACCGGAGCCAATGCCGTTCGCGGCCGAGCGCACCACGCATGCGCAATGGCGCTCCCGCTCGCTATCGGAGTGGAGCGGACCGTGAAAGACGGTCAGCTAAAACGCTCTATTGTGTGCCTCAACTTTATCTGTTTCGTATGCTCACGCTTCCAGTAGAAACAGATACTATGCTGAACCTAACACAGTAGAAGGTAGAAAGAATCCAATGGGAACAGTAATTTTTGTCCTGGTTAAACTGGGTGAAGCTGAGGCTGTCGAGCGACCGCTCGATTTTCCCATCGAGTGCGAGCATTGAAGGCATACACAATTGCAGCGGAAGAAAAAACCACAATCACTGCTTGGATGCAACCGTCGGCTCGTTGCATTATTTCATGATAGCACATACCCTTACTCTTTCTCCTTACCACCCTTTCAGGGCCCCTCCACTTGAAACAAACGAGTAATTGGACGCTTTTACTCCTGAACCACAGGATGTGCTAGCTTGCCCTTGGATGCGCTTGAACGTGGGACCACCGCTAAGTGAAAGGAGGTATTTTGTGAGAAAAAGCGAGCGTGTTTTTCTCAAAGTATAGAGCGGCGCAGGCTCGAAATAACGATCGCAATCAGTCCCCTGCTCTCGTACTTTGCCTGCTAGATTGGCGAACTACGAAATTTTTGTATATAGAGAATTCATGTATTTGAGAACAAAAAAGACTTGCTTCTTCGGTATGTACTCTTACCGTAAAAAAAATCTACATAGCAAAGCAATATTGGCCGTATTTCTGCAGCTTGCTGGTGACGAAAAGAGAGACATTGATTTCTGTACGTCGTGCTGTACCGATAGCGTGCTTATTTCCTATTGCTTGCACGCTTCAGGTTTTTCTCACCATTCAGATGTTACTTTTTACTGACACAACAGCGTCCGCGGTGGTTCAACGAGTATACGTAGCATAAACATAATAAAAGGAACTCTCATGAAAATATCAGAAGAAATAGGTTGTGTAACCACGGCCGAGGAAAGCACAGGCCCACCCTTCTCAACCACCAGTACCGTCCATAGCCCCTTTCATCGGCTATCGTGCGTTGGTAATCGAGAATGTTCGAGCGGTTGGGGATGACGGCAGCAATTCCACTATCTCTCTGAACGCACAAGTAGGGCTGGAAATTGCTGCCCATAAAGCATAACGCGTCTCCATTCGTACGCGCTGTGCCAGATGCGGGAACAAGCTGTAGAGAGATTTCGAAGGAGCCACCACAGCCGCTTCCATTTTGAGAAGAGGGAGATAAAAGCAACATAAAACATTTTGCACCTCTCAACTTCCAAAAAAATAGCTGAAAACCCGGTACCGTTTGAGTTGCGGCTTTTGAAAGTGTTTGTGTTGTAATTTTCTGGTGCAGCAGAATGTACCATTTAAACGAGCGTCTAAGCCCATTGTTTTAGTCTGTTTATGTATGTCTAAGTAAACGGGTGTGCATACCTAACTTTTTGTCTCTCATGCATTTTGATTATTTTGTTATTTACTGAACGCAAGTTTAACCCTTTGTCGGTTGATACACCCAAAGTGAGTAAACGAATGGGCTCTTGCCCACCAATTTATCGCCAACTTTTCTTAAACTGGGTCACCTTGGCGAAGAAAAAGGATTTGTGAGTAGCGATGGGCATACAGCCGTCTGTTGCGTAGCTAGAAGCCGTAGTCTGTCGTATTTTTTATTCCAGTTTTAAAGCCTGCGCGTGTTTGAGTTTACGAGGACCCGATAGATTTGTCAATTCTTACACATAAATGGCTTATATCTCAGTGGGGCTTTTAGACGTTTCTCTAGGTCAGCCGTCAGGGCCAGGCTCGTCACTTGGCTGTCGCCGGTCCTCTTATAGGGATGGGCCGGTAAGTAGAGATAAAGATTTTGTGTCGGAAATGTCATGCCTTTAAGTGTAATGAAAAGTTTTTCATGCCACCAGGAAAGTTTAAACCACAGTATAACATTGGGTAGATGACTCGAGGTTTCCTCAAAACCGAGTGGACAAAAAATGGATTGTAAATTTGTAGTAAAAGTCACGTGTATTCGCCTGTGTCGGCCTAAAAGGTGGGACATGTTATTCTATGGGACAGGTTAAATTCTTCCAAAGTATAGGTTTTAACGCGAAAGCTCTAACATCCCATTTTGGGAAAAAGTACTGTTCTTGTGGTTTCTGTTGCCCAGTTAAGAAAAGGGTCGCCCCTCTAAATTGAAAGCAAATAAAAAGCACATGTGCGCTCCGATGGGGTTCTAAATTCTGTCTGCACAGCAGTTTCCCAGTGCTCTACTAAGTGTCCTCTCTCAGCATATTGCCAGCATAAAACGAAAGTTGTGGCACATACACAGTAGTGGAATTTGCCTGAAAGAGGAAGCTTTGAGGGGGAGTGTGCCCGTTAGACGAAAATCACAAAACTATAAATTTGAAACGAAATTTTTTCAAGTCAGTGCATGATTTGTGAAACATGAGAGCAGGCGCACATCATGTGCACATCATGTGCACATCAACTGCGCCGAAATGTCATTCTAGGGAAGCTGAGGCACGTGCCAGTCAGCTTGCTGACGAAATTCACTCCGATGCACAAAGAAACGAAAGCGACATAAGAGACCAATAGCAGGTCTCGAAAAAAAAGAAGTCAATCAAAGTAAGTCGTCAGAAAAGACACAGAAACAAAAGAAAACGAACGAAGCAAACTTCATGTAGCAGTAAACAAGTTTTAAATAAGTATCTTCAGGTTTTCGCACCCACAGCTCCTACCCAGACATACGTGCCCAGGGGAATGTTTCGCTATGCTGTAATCTTGCCACAAAAAGTGGAGGGTTGAAAGTTTTATTTGGAATTGTAAAATGTTGGGTGGTGATCCTTCCGGTTGCACTCAGATTACCGGCGCCTGAGCAGCCTTGAACAATGACTTCCAAGCCATTGTCAAGGTAAATTTTATAAACAACCAAGCAGGGTTTTGCAAAAATCAATCTTTTTTTACATTTGTATCAATTTCCGTCCTGCGCTGCCACCTCCCATGTGGCAATATTGCCACGAAGCCAATGATGACGCAGTTGTCTTCAAGGAAAACAAGTTTATTGGAGCGAACTTGTGCTCCCCTAACAACTCGAAGAATACACAGCCGGCGAAGCAGCAGTCAACAAAGTAACCTGCGCAGGCGGGCGTCGGGGTGTCGAATAACGCGATTTCTGCTTGCAGGCTTTTATCTTTTGGCGCGAGTGTTTCTCGAATCGTCGATTTACACCCAGAACATTGTAGGTCAAAGAATATTCTAGGCTAGTGATGGTACGGCGAAATGCTCTCGTAAGCAGAATGAGATAACCCGTCCGGCATCAAAATAAAAAACGGAACATGAGTTTTGCTTGGAACACAGATAACACAGATATCGTACTTGTAGTTACTTTATACCGTGCCATCCTACAACAGCAGTTGAGTGGTGACACTCCACTCCGATTATCAGTAAACAGCACTAAAAGCATAGGCTTGTTTTCTGAAGTAACCGTTTGAGTGTAAAAGCTTTTTGAACATCGGCGCCGTAGGAAATTTATTAGAACAAGTGCTACCTTTTCTCTGAGACATAACCAAGAATAAAAAAACGAAAAATGTTGTATACCGCGACTCTTCATTGTTGGTGTATTTTTATCTGCGAGGAAAATTGATTTATGGGCAACAGAGAAAGCAGGTACGCAGACCTGCTCAGATATATAGGCTGCGGGTTTTTGATTGATTTAGTTCATTTTTTACCATTCTTCTTTTCTCAGTTTTTTGTATGTTTCAGTTTTATAATTTTCGTTCAACTCACTTTCTCTATTTACGCTTTTGCGGTGAAGGCGAAATTGGGGTAACAGCTCTCTGGATGCCCGTCTGAAGTATATATCTTGAAAAAATTACTGGGAATTTGATCGCTAGAACGACTTTATCATTGCACCGTGTTTCATTTTTTCTTCATTAATTTTTCTTAGAGCTCTAAGAGGGAGCAGAGACTATAGGCGGACATCGCCTGACACCGCCCCTCCCCTCCCCCTCTTACAGGTTTCACAGTTTCACACAAAGCATATAGGTTCAAACAGATTCAAGCAGCTGGCTCTCAGCAGAACGAGATAGTAAGTGTAACATAACAGAAATTCAACGTTAAACAAAACGAACCACAATACCACCACAACGTATCTACGTACATAGATGAAGTGTTTAAGGGGTGTATCCATCCGTGTAACATTATAAAATAACGAACATTAAGTATACATCGCATAAAACGTTCATCGGGCGTACAGTGTACAGAAGGGAATAGACATGTATTTCCAACAATGGGTTCAGTGAGTGTTTTACGCTCTGACTAATATATTACCAATATAACATGCATATTCAAACATACTATGCCACGTTCTTGTGGTTCAAAAAATTTTGAAGAAACAATATTTCAGAAGAAACAACACTCCACAGTGTGCAGGATGATGCACCATTATAGATTAGATGTTTTATGTTTGAAGTGCGCAAATGGTCTCAGGAAATGTATTTACATATCACTGCTATTCAGTATTTTTACGCTCGATAAGGAATGGATTGTTTACCAGAATTAGTGGGAATTGTAGGTAGTGGAATTAAGGGCTTGCGTATTGCGTATGTGCTAGGGTTCGCGGATAGTACGTTATGTAGGCGGTTTTATTGTGTTGCAAAAGTTTCAAGTGAGACATTTCATCAGCTATACGCACGTTATACTTTATAAAGAGTGGTTCTGTCCTTAAAGTTTTTTTTTCTCTGGTAGTTCTCACACATGAGAAGCATTTTTACTGCAAAAAAATCAAGCTGTTATAGTTATGGGGTGTCGCGGTTCTCAATACTAATATGCCATAACTCAGTGTGGAGCAGAAAAGAAAATATTGGAGTGTTTGTTCTAGCGAGGTGGTTGTCGGATGTTGAATTCCGTGGATGATTCCCGTTACACGTGACAACTCCGCTTTAAGTTTATTGACGTTAAATGACCATGAAAGCTCCCCACAAAACCAAACAACAAACTCGTTTTGATGAGCCACCTGGTCCACTGCGTTACCTTCATCCGATAGTTTAATAGGGCTGGAATCACGTGTACGAGCTGGAATAAATATGATGTTCTTTGTGTTAACATTTTTAAGGCTTTACTGATTTCTTTCTAACCACTGCGATAGCTGCGACGGGTCGGGTGTCCTCAGTGGTAACTTGGATTAGGTTGGCGTGCTACATAAACAGTAACATGCCTACGACGTGGGAGGAAAAAGACAGCTCTACGTTTGTCGGTTAGGATAAAGCTCGGGTCTTATCCAAATTTTATTCAGGTAAGTGGCTAGTAAATATGCTTAGTCGCAAATTGCAAACAAACGCGTTTGTGTCGTGCACTCCATGGAGGGCGTGAAGCTACACATGTCATCCGTTTCCACAGACCGGAAGTGCACTAATTTTTAAAACGAAATTTTTTACCTAATCCTCCCAAGGGTCCGGTCGCGACCGTTGATATCAACAGAAAACTATTCCGACCAAATAAAAGAAGGTACCGGCACCACTAGGAATCAAACCTGGAACGAATAGAGAAATGGAGCGAGATCTCGTTGTCTTACCGATTGAACTACGAGCGCATGCGGAGACAGCGGAGACAGACGGTGCACTCACCGAGCAGATCTGCGAGTTTGCCTCTTGCGTTATCGCTGAATGCCACGTGATAGCATCACGCGACCTCTCGCTTCGTGGTGCGCTCAACCGACGGCACATCTAGCGGCCATGTATGCGCCTTGCACATGCGCTGAAAGGTACCGAAAATTCAAGGAAGCTCACGCCAATGGATGGTATCTCACTTCTCCTTCTGTGCCGCCGATCTCCGCGCCTCTGTCGGCGGCGGCAGAGACGGAACAGAAGTGAAATCGTCTAACAGCGGATTTGAGCTTCTTTTATTTTATAAAAAAAGAGTTTGCACTCATTTGCTACACCAGTACAGCTCAACCAACCAGCATTCATGAATCACGCATTGATTTAACGTTAGCAAAAATATCCCTTTGAAGTAATAAAGGGTGTTGTTAAGTGCATGTCATTTTTCTATGGTTTCACTCTTTGCAGTGTCACGTGTGTGAATTCAAGTGATGTCGCATTGGTTATCGTTGTGGGTGTCGTTTAGAGCTGCGCTTTCCAACCAACTTCTCAGGGTGGATTAGCGCGCATTTTCAGCGCGCATTTCTTTCCCCTGAGCTTTTTTAACGGCCTATCAGTGCTGATGCCAGAACAACTGTAGGGTAACCCGCTGACCTCAGACGGGAAGTCTGCTTTTTGAAGCGGCCTTCCACAGCGTGTAACACCATTTCGTCAGATGGCTTGTAAAACAATGCCTGCCGATCCCTCCTCGTTTTGTACGCTTCGAGTGCGCCGACTGGAAAGCTTAAATTGGCTTCAGGCTACGCGAGTCATGCACACAACATACGTGATTGGGTGAAAACAAGAGCCTGAATTCATGGAACTTCATTGTCCACTCAGTGAAAATCTCATGTGTCAACGCGAGAGGAGCGAGACACTGCTCAAATTGTAACCAACGAAATTATTGAGGCGCCACAGATAGTTTTATTGGAGGACATTTGCGGTTTCAGACCTTCTGTTTCATTGGCAAAGAATGAACTGTAATTTTTATCACGGCCGTAAGCTTTATCATGCACGTGCGCTCCTGTACAGCGGACTTTTCACACGGCATCCTTGTTAACCCTGCGCTTTTAAAGCGAAAGCTTTCTTAGTGGGAGCGATGACGTACTGTAAAAAAACTAATGCATTATCCCATAGACCAGTTGCTCGGCCGAAAACATATGTATAAATATTGCCGCGAACCATGTACGGGTTTGTTTATTTATTGTTTGTTTTTAATGACCGGCCGCGCCCAGCTCTGTTATCTGTGTCCCATGCGAAGCGCGTGTTCCATTCTTTGTTTTTATGCCGCACGGGCTATATCATTCAGATAAGCAGACTAACGTCGCTAGCCCAGAATAATCTTGTGTGATCTACAATGTTCTGGATGTGAATCGACGGTTCCAGAAACACTCGCGCCGAAAGATGAAAGCCTGCAGAGCAGACGCCGCGGCATTCCATTCGACGACACTCGCCTGTGCAAGTCACTTTGCTGACCGCTGCTTCCACGCCTCTGTATTGTTTTGAGTTGTTAGGGCAGCACAAGTTCGCTCCAATAAACTTGTTTCTCCTTCAAGAGATCTGCGTCGTCCTTGGCTTCGTGACAATATGTAAGATATCTGATATATATCTCTATAAATGTCTATATAAATAATGGCAGCAACTCCACTCCTTGGATGATGGTGAGGGTACGCAGTACGGAAACTCGAAATAACATCCAAGTTGCGCCCCGAGCGACAGCCGATTTGCTCCCGACCGTCACTCGATTTGAGGCGTGAGGTGCACCTTGACTATTCCCTAAATGATACTCACGGCTCAAATCGAATGACGGTCGGGGCGCAGATCAGGTGGTATGCACACGGATGGACACGGACAGACATTGGGTGGTCCTACGGTAATCCGCACCGTTACAGGCGAGAGAGTAAGCCGTTCGACTCTCGGGTACGAACTCATGGTCGTAGCCGAGTGGGCGGGAAGACTGACACTAAGTCTGTCTGGTCTACCAGACACAAGCTGAAATCTGTGCCGGTGCCGGTGTGATTTTTGCGATTGTAAATATTATGCGTGCGGACGCGGACGGACATTGTGAGGTGCTAAGGTGTTCCGCACCTAAAATAAAACTTCTGGAGACACGACATCTACGGGAATCCGGGATTTCATTCTGTAAGTAACAGTTACTTGAAAACCGGAAAAAAGAACTCTTTTAGATAAGACACCACACACATAGACCATGGAGAAGGCGCGCGATAACATATCTCTATCTCATAATCCCCGTATCGGTATACGTTTAGGTGTCCGTAGATGCGTTTTCTAGTGCACGAGAAATCTTCACATCGATTCGTTCGTCATTTGCGAGGTGGCTCTTTGAATGTTTGACGAATGAATGAACGCACTTTTTGCTAATGTTTTGATGCAGGTTTGACGCAGTTGTGATGTTCCGAAGCTTTCACGCTTCTCTCAAGTTTTTTTAGGAAGAGATGGGAAAGATTTTATATACTTCCCTTTCCCGCTTCCTTGTGTTTGCTGCGTCCCTGTCTAAATGTGGGCAAATCGCAGTGCGAAGAAACTAGTTGTTAGTAGCACACTGTCCCGTCGTCTTTATGTGTCCTTCATCCTCCCTTGCGCCCCCCCCCCCTCCACGCTTTTTTAGGATAAGCAACTCGCCCAAGAAGCCACACTCCTAAAGACTTATATTTACGCAGAAGACAGGTTACGCAGAAGACCTATGAGAATACGCCAGCACTACAGCCTTAACAGATAAAACATGCACTTCACAAAAGTCACTTGATTATGTTTAATTGTGGTTGCATGTGTTTTAAAAAAAACTTTCGTCAGAGCGATAGGTGTTGCGTTGTAATGGAAACACGTCATCGTCACGGCAGTACCAGATTGGCTATTGAACGAATTTCCCATTTAAAGATTTCCTGTTAAAACAACGTAGGCAGAATCTCTGTAGCGTAATCGTGTTCCTATGGCAAATGTGTTGAAATAAGTTAACCAATCTACATGTAATTTTTAAGAAAATGACAGTGGCCAAATATCTCATTTACAAAATAAACCCAATAGTAGCCATGCCCCGCTAGAAGGTTCCATAATCGTTAGGTTCCCAATGGTTTATTTTCAAAAAATGTTCCCAAAGTTTTTCTTCAGAGTTGCGCCACTTAAAAGGCGCTTAGGCAACACAAGTGTTGGTCAAACAAAAATATCCCCCCAAAGAAAGCTTATCTCAACATCTCTGTAAAACTCCGATGTAAGTTGTAAGAGGAATTTATCACCAAGCTACCATTTTTATCAATTTGGGCAAAGTTTGCCTTCACCGGCAGTGCTTCAAAAGGACACAGCAGCCAATCAATATCAAAAACTTTTGAACGTGCGGGAGAAGTTTCATGGAACGTTGTTTTGTCGAAAAACTTCTTGCGATCATGATGAATTATGAAAAATTGCCGTGGTAAAATATAGGCTCGACGTGCGACAGAGACGGAAAGATGCCAAAATGAGAATCGACTGCACTCTTCTCGCGTTGAAACAACATACTAGGCACAAAAATGCCCGGAAAAATTTGTGGTTGTGGAAATCCTAGACAAAAATCGGTTATCTTGGTATCCGGACATATTTTTGTTGCTTTGCCTTCCCTAACCTATGCACACAAAAACCAGAGAAGCAGTGAAAACGCTTGAGTTTCAAAACAAACTTCCCGGAAGAGGATAAGAATCGGGGGGTATCTGTCAATATTTTCTTTTTTTAGCGCCATGGCAGGGCTGACGCTATCAACGCTGCACACTTTTCGTCAAAAATGTGGCTGTCATAAAAGATCCGCCTTGCCTTCGTTGTGTTAGACAACAAAAAAAAGCTAAGATTGACACATTGAAAAACTGGTGTCTGAACTATTTTTTACTAATGGAACTACTTAAAGAATCAAAAATCTTAAAAACCTAAAAGCGTGGTAAGTATAGGCGTAGCTGACAACGCACAGGGCTCTGCTTCCAATTTCAATATGTTTGGCATGGTGCACTGTCTTCTTGTTTCGTAACAAATGAAAACCAACCACACAAGACCAGAGTGTTTTTGTGACATTTCTCAATTTCTGTAGATTTTATGTGCTTCCACATTTGTATTGAAGTATTGATTCTAAGCATAAAATGCCTAGCTCTCCGCATAAGATGAGTTAGTGTAGAGTACATGGGAAGACTTTTTGGATATAATTTACTTTATAAAATATATTGCGTAAAATATTATAATTATGGCAGTTTGCGGGGGAACTACCTTCTGATGAGAGAAGAACATGCTAATTACAGACATTATTCATTTGAAGCGGCGACTGAATCGTGAGCGTAAAAAAAACGCCTAAGCGAAGTGCAGAAATAGCTACCCTCAGCCCGCAAGTTAGAAAGAAACTAAAAATTTCAAAAGCGACGTTTTTTTTCAACAACACTGGTGAATTACTTGCATAGTCCCATCAAAAGTTCGGGACCTACTCATCGGATTCTACGTGCAGCATTAATCAAATCAAGGTAAACGGAAACGTCTGTTGAAGGCCAGCTTTGATTCCTCAGGCTTTTAACAAAATGTTTAGTTCGGTGTTTACACCTAGCAGTAATTGGCACAGCGCAGATACGACCTACGCTGTGTCGCTGTGTGGAGATACAAAACATATTGATATTTCCCGAGGTGGCATAGACGCGTGGTTGTTACAATTGTATACCAAAAACTCTTGTGGTTCCGATGAAATACCTAATCAGTTCTTGAAGCGCTATTGTGAAAGGATATCAGATTTCTTGTCTAGAATTTTCGCGTTGCCATTACGCACCTGAGGTGTACCAGAAGACTGGCTCCTTGGACGCGTTGTACCTGTTTTCACAGCGGGCCAAAGTTATCGCCCGAAAACTTCAGACGAATTTCCAATACATGCACCGTGTGTAAAATGTTAGAACACACAATATCGAAACATCTAGATGAATACATTGGAAATAACAGCTTATCCTACGAAAAGCAGCATGGTTTTCTCCGACGCTTGTCGACAGTAACGCAGCTTTCTGAAGTGTACAATGCATTCGGCGTTGCAATAAACAACGAGGAGCAAATTTATGTTATCGCAATTGATTTTCAAAGTGGTTTGATCGGATGTGTCACACTAAACTTATTAACAAAATTATATAAACTTGGAATTAACTGGCAAGCGGGAAATAAATTCAGGCGTACCTTACAAATAGAAAACAATATGTCCAAATGGCTGGCGGACGATCACCTTTTTTGCCTGTTTTTGTCGGGTGTGCCGCAAGGGTGGGTTATAGGACTAATTTTGTTTCTTTTATATGTAAATGCCATTGCTAATGATATTGATTTTAATATTGAACTACGTCTGTTCGCCGATGAATGCCTGATTTACTACTTCGCAATAAGAATGTTCAAGTTTGAGTGCTGTTGAACGAAAGCCTTCAAAAAATGTACGACCGTTGTATTACATGGGACATTACAATAATTTTGATAAACCGGCTTTTATGACTGTATCGAACAAATAAACCTTAAGGCGTTTTACTTACACAATAAACAATATTCCACTTCAACATGCCAGGTAGCTTAAGCATTTAGGGGTCACAATAACGACCAATTTGAACTGGAAAGAGCGCTTTTGTAATAACTGCGAATCTTCCCAATGCAAACTCGTTGTGTTAAGGCGAAAAGTTAAAAGATGCTACACATGAGGCCAAGCTGAAAGCGTACTAATCAATTATACGGCCTACATTGGAGTACGACAATACAGTTTGGGATCCGCACCAAGTGGGTTTGATAAATAAATTGGAGCGGACTCAGACTAGCCGCACGGTTTATCCTCGATGCTTACCGAAGAACGCAGTCTGTATCTGCGTTATTATCTCGTGCCGGTTTGCCCGATCTCGGAACGCGCAGAAAAATAGCTACGCTGAAATTCTTCTATCCACTGTATAATAATAAATTCAACTTGAATCCCAGACTATATTTGCACCCTTCGGGGCGAGTGTCGCCATGAACCGGTCACTATCATGCAGTGATGCCGTATGTGCCACGCGTTGATATCTTCAAATATTCTATTTTTGGTAAACCTATAGTTGAGTGGAATAACGTTGATGCAGATATATCTAATGATACACACACAACTGGATCCTCTGAGCGTAAGTTGTCATTATGTGTTTTCTGAATGTACTCTTTGTCTATGGCGGAACTGATGTTACGTGTTTGTGAAAAATTATTTTCCCCCCACCCTGTAAGAGCCCGCAAGGGCTAACAGTATTGGAAATGAATAAACATAACACTTGCTCATGCAGAGTAATTGTGAACTTATTGTGGCAAAAAATTGTAGTAACGTTCATTTGTATCACCATACTTTTTTGCCAGTACACCATAAAAACTATTAGGCTACAAAAACAGACATGGAACCCGTTAGCGATACAGCTTTTAGCTGGCTTTTAAATACAATAGGAACAGGTTACAAGGTCGACCTCTTCACTCTAAATTTTATTTATTTATTGAGGACTCTACCCTACTTTTAGGACTCTGCTTTTATTTGATTCTTTACGAGCGGCTCTCAACGCACTCTTCAGGGGTCCACGGCGAGACGTAACATACAAAACTTCGCACCCTTTGCCACTTCTCTCAATCCCCACGCCGACTAAAGTGTTCACCCTCTCTGATGAAGTTCTCTTGCGTTATCCTACAGTTATTTTTAAATTTCTTTTTATTTTTTTTTCACAAGTACCCGGATCGCCGAAGCAGTATAGAGCTATAAATTTAGGTTCCTGATTACATAATGCATACATTGCTAAATCGCCCGTCACACAAAAAGAACAAATTGCGCAAGAATTCACTGTAAAGCCAAGTCGAAACATCTCTACACGATCTGTCGGTAACTATAAGAAGCCAGCAATGATCCTATACAGTCGGTCAATTAGTGACAATTGGCAAAGATAATATTTGTACATAGCTACAAGAGTGCTTTTCATTGCTAAAACAAATCGAAAAGCATTATTGTCTACTTAAGTCGAGTTTGCCGTCGGAGGGCAGTTAAAGTCACGTGATGTTTATGGAATAAATTAAGAAACGTATAAGCATGTGTAATGCATAGGGAAAGAAACATTATAAATGTTATCCCAAGGTGATGACACAAAACGTCAGCTAGAAATAACGTCATTGCTTTGATAAAAGTTATGTGTTCCCAACCAATTTTTAGTATACCTGGCCATTCAAAAATATCAAATCGGAACGTTGGAAATGGCGTCCATTTAGGATATCCAGAAAAATAAACAGAATCAGTAGCGCAGATCATTGGGATAAGGTCGTTCATAACCCCACCGTTACACTGTCTGAGAATTAGGGGAAAAATGACTTCGAATGAAGAATGAATGCAACATTATAACATATACATGACAACTAAACGTGGGAACTGGAGACCAAAAATTGAACTGAAGAAGTTCTTTGGCTGTTTTGCCTTACTACTGATCTGTGCACAAAAAAAGCCTTACTTAGACTTATGCTATACTTTTAATTCAAGGGTTCTCCCTTTCCACATGGTACTTTTCACATCGTTATGGTACTTTTCGCCGAGAGTGGTTGCGATAGATTGCTGGTCGTTACTTCTCTTGGCAAAGCCAGCCCGGCAGTCTTGAGGTGGTAAAAAGTAATTTTCAGTGTTTGTGAAGTGTTTCGCATTTTCAGGAAGCTTCGAGAAACAATGACACACGCTAATAAACAGCTCTCGAAAATGTTAAACGATGGTGGCCCTTAGTCCTCAATTGAAGCTCTGTCACTTGTAGCGGTGGTTGATTGATGGATTAACCTTCTTAATAATGTCAATGCTGTAGTTGCGATTCATTTTCCAACCGGTTAATCAGTTGAAGTCATGTGAGCGAGCTGAAACAACAGTGCCTTGTTGAAATTGAATTTGTGCGAGAGCATGTCGATTTATTGAATAAACTTTATTCAAGACAGCAACCGCGATATTAGGGCGCCCTCCCGGTGAGAGGGGTCCTCAGTCCAGGATGCCTTGGAGGTAACCCGCTAGCGTGGCCCTCTCTACCAGCATGCGCTGGGTGGAGGGGTCGGAGCTAGCCAGCACCACCACCCACTGCTGTGTGTCAATTTTGGGGAATGGTGGTTGGGTAGCGTGTCGAGGATCATATTCTCGTTGGAAAATCATGCACTTATCCTTTTAACGCCGACGATGGTTGAACGCGAAACTCATTCTTCGGTAGGACGATCCGCATTCCGAGTATGTGCTACTGTGGAGGTGCGCACCGATTTTCTAGAATACCCACAGTAGCTCTAGGGTGTGCAGTACGTAGGCCTAACGTTTGGATTTGGGATGTATGGCGCGAATCGGTACCTAATTCTAGGTGTTAGTTTTGACCATGTCGAAATGGAGCCATTAGATAGGTGCTTACTTCACAACTCCGGGACCAAAATTCTATTTCGGGAGTGGATAGCGTGTTTTTTTTTCACTTCACTCACGATAATTTATCATCATCTTCAGATAAATTTACCTTTCCTGCACGCCGTATTGGCGTACAACGGCATTGGTCAGGACACCAAAGCCTCGCCTTAATAATTTGTCTGACGTCCCAACACAACACAATGGGCAGTGCCTATTCTGCTATTCTGTATAAGAGTGAACCTGGAGATGCTCATGATTATGATAGTGATCGCGAAAACTGGACAATGTGCAACGTTATTCTATGATCCAGACCACAGGGTAAGGTTCAGGTTTGTTCTTCCGACCATACCGCGGTAACGTTGATCCTTATTCCTCTGTAGTTACGTAAAATATACCAATATACCATTGTTTACATAAATAATTGCGTAGAATTGACCTAAGAGAACAAGTTACCGGGCAAACAATTCACTTGGAGAAAGGAAACTTCATATTTGCTGGGACTCGAACCAAGGGCGGGATCGCCAAAACTGAAGGCTCAACGAGTGCGCCACGGAAGCCGACGAGGGGGGCCCCACTAGCAATAGCTGAAACCAGAACATAACCTTGCGGTCTTGGCGCACAAAAAAGCTCACCAATATTTTGTTGTCTGCTACAAAGAATAGGCACAAAGAAAACGATGCAAGTATGCTCGAAGATAACAGTGAATAAAATCGAAAGCCTATATGCAAAACAGACAAGAAAGTGATAGTCTTAATACCAAATTACACGGTAAAAAAACCGGCGAGTGGGCACTCGCCTAATGTCGCCCTTTTATAAACTAACTCTGTCATATGTTAGCCGCGATCATCTTGCGTCTTCTGAACAGTAGGCGAGTGCCACTGCTCCTCATTCTAGGAAAGTGTGAGTGGTGAACGCGGTGATAACCGTGTCATCGGCGTCAGCGCCATGGTGATGACTTGCATGCCTCATCTTGAAGGTCTGTGAACAGGACGATGAGCACATGTATGCCATTTATAAGTTTTATAATAAATATTCTTCAAACGGTATTTTTCTTCGTTGTTATTCTAAACCAATGCAAGCCATTATTAGATCAATAACGGATCAAAGAGAAGCAATTATCCGAATTAAAATTTTTACCCGGCGCCAAGCCCCAGTCACTTGTAGTCCCTGCGACTTTGTATAACCTGATGGCCATTCTGTGAGATGGGTTTGTCTTGACGTCATGTTCACGGAATCGTCAACTCTATTTGCCCGGTCAATACGAAAAAACACAGCTAAAACCTTTCCTTATAAGCGGCACCCGTTACCCCTTAATGGTGCGTTTGGTGTCGCCGTTATCAGAGAAATGTTCTGTCGACCCAGGCAACGGTAATGCAAGCGAATTCCACGTTAAAATAACGGCAACGAAGTGATATAGAAGAGAACGCGACAAGATAAACGAAGAAACGTGCAGCGGAAGGGTGGCGGGAAGAGAGTATTGTGAGAGGGCGAGGAGGAAAGCAAACAAGAAGTGTAAATTGTAACACGACCGCACAAAAAACGCGGACTGCACAAAAAAGACACGGAGACAAGCGCAGTGTAACGACGTAATTAATAACGACTACTTAACTTAATCTCTTGACAAAACTTGTAAACACAGATAGGAAGAAACGTTCAATGAACAGACACACCGTGTTAAAAAGGCAGGGTTTACAACGACGATACTACGAACAGTTAGCGGAAGGCTATTAAAACGAGTAAACATGGAGGACAAGTAGAAGAATAAAAGCGCCGAAAATAAGAACAAGAGCACGTCGGTAATCCTTGCGTGAACGCTTCGTCTCAACGGCTCCAAAAACCCACCACCAAGTAAAACGAGAATGTGTTTTTTCTGCGGAAAACAAAGTGGAACGAGCTACCCCAGCGGTTAACAGACTAAATACGCAAGCAGTAAGGCTAATAAATGTACTACGCGTCACGCGTACAAATTTTGGAACTGCAGAAAAAAACGTTGTATACAAGATTCTATTCCCATGTGGGCGCCAATACGTCGGTCAAAGGAGTAGAGGCACAAATGTAAGACTCAGAGAACATATTACAGCCTTAATGGTCGGCCATACACGCATCTGGCTGCGGATAGTGCACAGCGCCCAAGAAGCAAATGCGGTCCAATGCTTGACCAAACGACGACGGAGTCCCGCCATCAAAATAGGACTACACGGGAGGTAGCGGAATCCTGACAAATGTCGAAAATAACAAACATGCATAAATCAACCTTCAGTTGCGCTGTACGATAAAAAAATTAAGTTGTTAGACTCCGCTGGTCTTCGTGTCTTTTTTGTTCAGTCCTTGTTTTTCGTGCACTCAAGTTAGAGTCATGAAGTCTCACCAACTAGCCCACGCTTCAGTGGTAAAAAGTATAGAGTGCTTGATAGGTATCCCCCTTTGGGGTGATTTATTACTACAGCCGGCCGCTTTACAAAGGACGTAAGTACGGTTACCTTTAGAGTATTCGCGGCATAAGGACGCTGGTAGTGTTTCATTCTAGTGACAAAACAGTCTGAAAAGAGAATGCGTGGCGGAATAAATTTTAACTTCATCGGGTGGGCTAGGACGTGAGAGCCGTAGCATCAATTGTTCCGAGAGGGCGGTGGAAGAATTTGTCGTTTCAATATGGCACATCACAAGCGGTAGCTTGTTGTTGATTGTGTATTGGCTGCTTTAGGCTTCAGGCTGATTTGAAGGCGTATATATTACAGTCGCCAAACGTTTTTTTTTTCGATCTGGATGGTAACCGCCGACAAGTCCAAATAATCGGGAGTCCAAAAAAAAAAGGATTCACTGAAAAATAAAACCTTCATTGGTCCACCGGCTGGAAAAACGTATTTATGCGCGTCTGCACACACGCACACCTACCCGCGAATCAGCCCGCCTATATTTTTCCGCCAGTGCTTGTCCGTTACTGTAGGCAGACAAGGGCACTGTAAGGGCTAGAAAAAAAAGGGGCGAATAAATAAGAGGGGAGCGAGTGTTTTGAGATCAATAAAACAATGACGGCCTCGTCGAGCAAGACCGGTGATGAGCAAATAGAAAAAAGCTACTAAATTGGACAAATTGTAACAAACCCCTCCAAAGAGCTCCTGAAACTATCAAAATTGTTCAACGGACTACTTACAATCACTTGGATGGTTTACCTTTCTTTCTAATTATGCTGCAGCGAATTTATTTTCCAATCATAGGTTCAACTTACCAGGGAGTGTATCGCGCTTGTAGTGCGTCAGAAGCAACAGGTACAAGTCGTCTTGACACGATGCTGACGCTGCCCGGGTGCCACTAAATCATTGTTTCATACAAAAAGTTATGTTTTCATACGTCATATCGAATGATTGTGACCTATCAGCCTATATTTGAATGTGGTGCCTTTCCAGCCGCGTTTTTTTACTGGCCCTCCTTGTCACGTGATAGCGTTGTCGGACGCCTAATACACCTACGGCCCAAACTGCCTCTCACGACGCTAAAACTTTCACAGAAGTCCGTATTACGTACAAAACAAAGAAATATTAGCTCCGGAATGAAGTGCACGTTCGTAGAATAAAATCCAATAAACTCAAGTACTTGAGTACCTGTTTGCCCAAGCAACAAGCGGTGCAACATTGGAGCTACAGTGGAGCGATAGAGCACCCTCAAAAAAGTCGCCACACCCAATCCGCGCCTCATTGCCGCGTGCTGCCACGTCCGGTTACGTCACTTTAAATGTAAGCGAATTGCATGAATCGCATTTTTAAGGCACTTTAATTCCGCTTTGAAATACACCAATAACGTGTGGAGGCGGGTGCAGAGCTCGTCCCTGCCCGAGTTACGCTCAAACTCGGGCCTTCTTCAATAGCACCCCCGTATGAATCCTCACTGACATAACTGACATTTATATCGAATCCCAAGCACGGCAGCACGTGTATTGCACAACCTGAAGCCTCGAAATTGTAACCTATTTACGCCTCAATAAAAAGCAATGAAAGTGGCTCAACCAGCAACTAACACTGTTCAAGCAAAAGACAACTGTGAAGTAAGGATCATATACCGTCAAACCCGTTTATAGCGAACTGCAATATGCACCGCGATTAGTTCGACATCTCCAATAGTTCGATATAGCCGAACCTGCCTATAACGAGCTTATTGTTACGAGTTCGCAACCCGCGGGAGCTCCCTCCCCCCCTAACCAACTCCGCCATCCGCGTATGAAGAAACGAACAGTACAGTAGCCATTACCATACAAAATATTCCATTTATTGCAAGTAATAAAGCTACTTTCCGCCTTAACTCCCCACGGTGCTACAAAAAGCGGCGTTTTTTGTTTTCACTTTCGTTTTGGCGGCTTCAACTAGCATAGCATTCTGTACACGAAACATTGTTTGCACCAGTTCGAGTCCGTGTCCTAAAAAATCTAAGAAGCATTGGCGGAGCACATTGACTGCCGAAAGCGCTTCATTATAAGCATTGAACAGATTTTACTCGCGACATCATCGGGAACGTTGGCGAGCTCTTCCCACAGTTCACCGATGCTACTGTCTTGTTCCGGTCTCGCTGACAGGGCGGGTTCCGTCGCGAGTCCCGCGCGTCAGAAGCAGTTACGGAAAGTATTGGGCGTCACGTCGCTCCGTGCGAGGCGCAATGTCTCAGTCGCGACTCTTGCTCCGTGGTCTTTGCCAATCCACATCTCAATCGCCGCTCCGAGATCATGCATTTCGGCTGCCATTCTAGGCGCCCAGAGTTCGATATATCGGATGTGAACTTCGTTATAAGGAATATGTTTCCCATGAATCTCCGTAACTGAATTAGTTTTGTTCGATATATGGCATAATTCGCTCTATCCGGGCTCGTTATAGCCGTGTTTGACTTTTCGAGGATTGTGACTTCGTTGATTTAATTTTTCCTCCGCAATCACGTGAACAACTTAAGGGAGATGAACGTAAAAAAAACTGCCCTTGGACAGATTGTAGGCTACGACGGGGGCACAGCATTACTTCTAAAAGGATTCTGGAATGTATTTTTTGGGTCTGTATTATATGCTAACATAATACGAATGCCGAAATGCTTGTAAATACGAAATACGGGAGATTGCGTGAATTCTTGTAGGGTCAATAAAACGTTTTCAGAATACACATTACAGATACAGGCAGAAGTACCAAAATACTTCCTTTCCAGAAACCCAATGGCAGGAGCATACATTTTTAGGCAGCGGTAACTAATAAAAACGAAACACATATGTTCCGATTACAGATAAAAGATGCAGATAGAAGGCACGAAAATCAATCACTGATACAAATGCTTCGTCAAGGAAAATACGCAATTTTGTTTGGCGCTCAATTAGGCCGCATTAGCGCGCTTGAGAACAAGCAGCAACAAAGACTGTGTAGGCAATCCCCTGTTTCCTCGATGTTTGTTCTGGGCAGTTTTTTTATCAAGCACTAATTCTGTCTAACAAATATGATTAAAGCAGGCAAGCTGACAATGGGCACAAGAATATTGTAACCAGATACAATGGCACGGGCAAACCTAGCAACATTGCTGATTGCTCATGCCGTTCAGTCCTTAGACTGAAACACACGCCGGGCAGCGTGTTGTGCGCAAGTGAGACAAGCCAACTAGTACAGGTGCTATCGTTTCTGCTAAAGGAAACTCCGAATAATCTGCGTAATTTTACATCGACGCTTCTGTTCACAGCGGAGTTCGGGTATGCTTGCACACAATAGTGAATGAAGCCTTTAGAGTAAAGCTATTGATCTACATCATATTTTGCACTACCTTTGGAGCTCCGGAGACGTGTATCCAACCCGCGCGCCGATGAGTCCATTTTGTTTTGTCATTTGTGTTACCAGGTAAAACAGCACACCTACTCCTTCCTAATGGTAACGATTACCAACACGACCTGTACCGTGATGCCGGGTTAATCTCATGCTACCACCATAAAATGGTAGTCATGTGTTCTAAAAATGCAAGCCTATATCGAAGGTGAAGGTACACCTCCTACCTGCTCCTACCAGACTGATGTGGTGATCAGAGTCCGCTAATCAAAACCGGTCTTTTTGACAGTGTTTTGATGGGGTTTGGAATTAACCAGAAATCTTGAACATATGTTGATAAAATATACACTAGGCAGTTATTTATAGCTTTCGTAAAACAGCATGTGACACTCACGGAATTTCGATGAAATACCAAACTTTCCGAACGCCCTGTGCAGAGCTGAGACACAAATAGTATGAAATCTTGGATTGTTACACGACAGATGTATTAGCTTTCATTCTCTAGTTCCGAAATCAAAATATCCTGTTCATTTTGTGTTAAGACGATAGTTGTATGTAAAGTACCCAAATCATTTCCGGAGGCTTTGTGCTGCTGAGCCCAAGAACGGGGGATCCATTTCCGGCCGCGATGTCGGTTTTTCTGGTAGAGTCAAAAAGCGAAAATTCCCGTGCGTTCCAGATTTCGGCGTGCGTTCGAGATCTCCACGTGGTCAAAATTAAATTGGAGCCCACCACTACGCTGAGCCTGATCACCGGTGAAGAGTCGAGGGAATAAACATCATAATACGATAAGTAAATTGTTGGAAATTGCTGGCAGTCGCGGATTTTGTACCCCAGTGTAAAGAGTGGATGCTTCTGCCCAGCCCATATTAGAAACTGGCGCATGTAACCACGATCGAAATTTCTTTGCTTGCAGTAGCTAAATATAATGAATATTTACTGTCCCTTTTACTAAAAAAGATATGGATCTCTGTTGATATTTTTGTGTTCTACGTGCAAGCACTCACAATAAGGTTTGTGTTAGACATGTTGCACTAAACAGAACTGGACTTCAGGGAAACTTATGGGAAACCTATGCCTTTGCCCATAGTATTTGTATTGGGGAATACACAAATAACTTAGAGGATTCGTCTATTGGCAAATGTTCTTTTGAATTATCTGAAGGCTTTACGAATTCCTCCTCTAGAGGCAGCTCGACTTCTAACATTCCTATAGGTTGTCAACGTTTTCATCGCATCTCTTAGAAATGCCTCCTAAATAATAATTGCAGCGTTACTTTCGTAAATCTGAATAGAAAATCAGTAAAATGTAGAGCTTAGTACAGAATATTTCCAACGAACACGCCACAGGAATAAGAAAGACTTGGGAAAGCGCGTGGGAAAAAGGTACGAAAAAACATTTGACTAACGCCTGAATTACTGCCTCCTTTTTGGCAAAATTTCGGTGACAATAACATGAATGGGTTAAGCAAAATCAAAATGTGGCAACGAAAACTTACGACCTTAGAGTAGTGTCGCCTACTCATGGGTGATAAAAATCCTGTTAGTGCTGGGCGAAAATGCAGACCTTGTTTGCTCAAGTACGGCGAGTAAAATAAACAGGTGAAGAGAGATCACTCCTCTTGGGCTTCAGATACCCATGCCTTCCTTTCCAGGGGTCTTTGAGGCCACCAGAGTGAGTCTTTTTGCGGCCGCCTCTCTCGTTGCGTGAGAGGGTCATTTGTCATTCCGATCAAGTCAGCGACACCAAAACATTTGTCAAGCTGGGTTCGGGCCCTTCGAGGGGAGGCCGGTGGGTCGCTTGGCCTAGGCGGGCCGGGGCGGAAAATGGACCAGTAAGAGTACGCAGAAAATACACCCATTGTTGTAACAGCCTTCGGTGTCGGGGCTTTTGTTTTTTATATCAGTGCCTTTTTGTTATCAGTTTTGTTGACACTTCACCATAGCGAATGAAAGAAGAAAGAAGTCCGGAAAGCGTAATGTTTCCTATGGGGAGAACGAGGTTTTAGGCTTACATCACCTCCAGCAGATCGAAACAAGGTATTTGCACGTAAATATAATTAATGAGAGTATTCTTTTAGGCGAAAGTCTTATTCTGCGACCAATTCTTTTAAGTTGCTTTTATTTGAACCTATGTACTATGCACGCCAACCACGTTTGCAAGTGATACTTGTCCATTGAAGTTTGTAGCAGTTCTCGACAATATAACGGCAAGGGCTTCACTTGACGGTTGGCCATAAAACGATGCCAAATATTTAATATCTAGAAGTTTGAGACTAAAAAGAGGGCTCGCTAAATTCCAGCCTGAAGAGTAATGAAGCAATATCAAGCTCTATACAAAAGTTATTAATCAGCGCTGATGATTTGTTGTTAAGAAACAGCAACGCGGAACGGACTTGAGGAAGTGTACCATATAGTTATTGCAAACTGCTGTAATCGCATTAACCTTTCTCTCCTCCAATGATGTGCGCGAAAAATATAGACAATAAATGGGAGAGAAAAAAAGGGGACGGCGCTGCTGTCGCAGTTAAATTTATTTTGGAGGAAACAGCTGCTTATATTCGTGTTTCAGTCGTCCACGCAGCGCTATTTTCTAGGAAAACAAAACGAACGCGATCACTGACACGTCGGCGCAATCGTAATCTTTTTATCGATATTTCTACACAAGGGTGTCATTTATGTGTGCAAATTCTCGGTCGCGCAATACTATGGAGGGCATGATGATGCAGCGGTCGGCAGGTTGTCTTATATAGTATGCCTCGACTGCATGTTTAGTTGTTTTATCCGTGTATTTAGACTTCACCGCGGCGTCCTTAAAAACCCGCACACTGCCGCACGTAGCATAGGGTTTTGCGAAATGATGGCGCTTATTCCCATTCTCTGATCAGTGGCGCTCTGACAACCTAGCATTTATGCAACTTCAGGTTTGCCCCACGCATATGTGTCCACACCGAACTGGCAACATATACATAGCACCCGTTGCGCATTTGACAAATGGCTTGGTGTGTTTTACCGAGCAGGCATTTTTGTCTGCATATTTGGGGAAGGTAATCTTCGGTCGACTTTATTCCATTATTTGTCTGGTTGTTTTGGGGCCAGACAACCCAATCGACCGACTGCCTTTCTACCAACTTTTTTTTACGTTATGGGTTAGCCGGTGCTTTGCAACAAGGTATTTTTTTGCGGTGGCCATTGCGTCACAGGACCTGTCGATTGTTAGTTTTTACGCCTCTTAGGTGGCTAAAAGGAAACATTTCACAGGTCCTAGAACGAGGCAGACACCGAAAAAAATAGCCTTTGTAATGCCGTACAAGCACTCTTTCCCAGAACCTTTAACACGTGGCAAAAAGCCACTCTGTACATTTGGTTTTTTGGTCCTACAACAGCCAGAAAAATCATGCAGTAAGGTTGACCAAAGATTTGCCTCCCCAAATTTGCAAACAAAAATGCATGCTGGGTAAAACACATCAAGCCATTTGTCAAATGCGCAACGGGTGATCTATGTATGTTGCCAGTTCAGTGTGAACACATATGTGTGGGGATAACCCGAACGGCCTTTTTTCCTCACGAGGAACGTGCTTTGCCATGATGGATCCGCAGTGATAATTACCGGCCGTGGAACGGCCTCCACAGCGCAACTTCTCAAGAAATACAGATTTTGAGTGGCACATCTCACAGGAAGGCAAGCGCGTACGACCGTCAGAAAAGCGGCCTAATAGAACGCCGTTGTGGAACAGAAGGGTGGGAGGTGGTCATGCAGTATACGGAAGGTTTGCCTATAACACTCCCCGACAAGAATCGACAAAAATGACACCATTTGCGCTCCTCTATAATGCTTGGTCGCACTCCTCTATTATATGGCCCGACACCATTCCCTCTCCTCTAGAATACAGCTAGACAAGAAACGACGCAAAAGACACCATTCGCACCCGCAAAAATGATTTCCACCATGCTGCTACAGAACCCCAATAACGAACAAAACACCACCGTTCACGAGTCTGTGCCCCACGCCGAAAAAGCGCGTCACTGTGGCAGTGGTTGCGGTCTTGTGCGCGCTTTTTAGCCGTTCTTCTACGTTCCACAGGAGACCTCCTGCCCTTGGCTGTCATTTTCCGACGAAGGTATTTGCTGCGCGATACCGCACGTGTGGCTTGACGGTGCTCCGCCGGGTGTGTCGTGGCCCTGTTGCGTGTCAACGGATCCCAGCCAGAGCGCCTTTGCCGGACCATCGCGGCTGTAAAACCTGTCGTTGGCTGGACAGCTACATCACAGCGGCAGCGGTTGCGGTCCGAGTGCACGCTTTTTAATTCGCTCTTCTACGTTCCACAGGTTGCTCGCTATTTTTATAGAAATAGCATAGAAATATTTTAGACCGCAACTGCTGTGGCTGCTGGTAACTTCGCTTGGCCTACATTGTACTTTCGCAAGTTTGGTATTTTGTTTCATTATGCCGACTAATGCCGAACTGGCCAAGCGACTAGATGACCTGAAGGCGAAATTTGGAGACATATGGAACAAACGTGTTGACAAAACTGTTGCTGGCGTGAAAGAAAAGTTGCAGGAAGCTGAACTGGATAACAGTACCCTGCGTGACGAAGTACTGACATCGATGGCGGTTTGAGCAAGCTTAACAACTTTTTTGAGAATACGCGCATCCAGTAAACCGAGTTGTTACCCTCAAACAAGGCTTTGCTATCTGAAAACGAAGTTCTTAGAGAAAGGATCTCTGAGGTGGAACAATATTCTAGAATCAACAAGGTTGAGATCAAAGGAGTGCCGTTTTATAAGGATTAAGGCTGCTTCTCTACTGTAGCGGCCATCGCTGAAACGGCAACATGCCCTCTTTCTCTGGTCGAAGTCGACATTGCGCATAGCGTTCCCACTAAACCTGGTCATCAAAGCATCATTGCAAGGTTCTGCTCACGCACTAAGAAAGCCGAATTTCTGGCGGAGGCTCGCAAGGCTAGGTTGGGCATTGGCAGTCTTGGTTTCCCTGGAGAGGACAAGAACCCCATCTTCATTAATGAGCACCTAACACCCGACAACAGGAAGTTCGCTGAAGCCTTAGCTCTCAAAACAGAAAAAAAGATAGCGCTTCCTGTGTGCTAAAGACAGGGGAATGAACGTTCGCAAACTTAAAGACAGCCGAGATCTTCGCATTACTCTGAAGCTGACCTCACTATTTTCACTTCTCTGATCTCTTTTTAATGTCCATTCGTACTAAACACTGCAATTTTGGCTTCATACTTCTCGCAGTCCGATCTTGGTTCATAACTTGAAACGTATTGCCGGTCTCATGTGCATTTTATAGACAGTAGCTTCTGAAGGCATTGTGATGATGCTTGCCTGCCATCGCTCAACCACCCCTTTTCCATCATAGCTGTAAGAGAATCTTGGCTGAATTAAAGTGCTAGCAACCTATGCTCTTTTTAACCTTATACAGCAGAATAAGTTCACAGCAGCGACAGATGTCAATGTGGCGCAGCTGTTTTTTATTTCCACTGAACGACAATATTCCGGGCGCCGCGACTTATCAATCCATCAAGTGATAGTGAGTCAGTGTGGATTGAGCTTGACCCGTCCTTTTTCAATATAGATGCCGAAAGCCTAATTGTCGGGTCTTTTTATCGCTATCCTGAAGGGCAGCGATAAATTATCATCTACTCTGACGATCATCAAGTTCAGATTTTTTTAGAAATAAACCAGGTTTTGCACACACTCTCAATTGAACGAAAAAAGGTCATTGTTGTGGTTGATATCCTTATCAATCTATTAAACAATCAAAATTCTGCACAGACTGCTTATACACAAACTTTGAATCGCGATAGCCTTGAATTCATTCCTGTTATAACGACTAGACAGTATATAACGCGACAAGACACATTATTGATCACGCATTTTCCAACCTCTTGGTTACTCCTGGATCTGGTGTCCTTGAAGTTTCATTAACGGATGATTACCCTGTACCGAGTGTAATGTGAAAAGTGAGGATATGCACGTTAAAACGAAAAAATACCGACAGGGCTTCATTTGCTAATAAAATTGTCGATTCCAATTGGTGTGCCATAACGGCGGAAAAGAAAAGCTGCTTTGAAAATGTTTAGTAACATAATTTCTAACATCATTTCTGAACGAACCCCAGTAACTACGACCAAGAAAAGGTTTGCTTCACCTCTATGTCCATGGATGACCGATAGTCTTTTGAAATGCGTGCGCAGTGAAGAAAATCTTTACAAAAAAAAAGTAATTGAATCTGACCCCGTTTGCGCGTTACAAGTGCTACTCCGATATTTTGGGTAGCCTTTATAAATACGCTAGGAAGAAATATTATGAAAAAGAGATTGACCGTGCTGGCAATGATTAAAAAAAAGCACTGGATATAATTACCGAATTTTTAAATAAAGCTTTCTGTATTTTGCATTCTGTATTCTGTATTCTGTACAAAATATCTAAAGTATTTTGTAGTTTTTGGGTTGTTACTGCTGTTAACCACTGAGAGTGTACGCTATGAATATGTCCAGCATCTATGATTACCTAGTTTACAATTATGGGACCGCGTATAGCTTTTTATGTTCGGTACTATTTCAGCAGCAACAATAAACCGTAATAGAAACTGAAACTGCATGACAGCGAATACAATAGCACCAGCACTGCGAGGTCGCTTGAGACGATCTCCGACACCAACACGCTACCTATTCCCCTGTAGATCAGGGCTGAGTGTGGACTCCAGTCAGGCGCCGGAACAATATTATTTGAAAATGGCGATACTGTATACCCTACTAAAATGCATTGAGAGAGGTTTTAGTGAGATTTTCACATCCCGATGGGTTCATTGAGAGAACAATTTACCGCAAAGCGTTGCTTTAAATTTATGCTTGCAGTATGCAGAGCAACGATGTTTCCTAGCGAGCAACCGCAAGATTCTACCCCAATATTCTGTCAAAGAATGTGCATTTGGAGTGTACTCTTCTGCTTACATGAAAAAAAGACGAGTTTTTTTCGTTATGTCCCGGTTGAAACTGGCTCGGTCAGATTGCCTTATTTCAGACCAAGACTCTCATGACAGCAACGGTCCAATCTACGACAGGGAAGCGGAGCCTCAGTTATTAACATTCATTCGTGGAATGTCACAAAATTCTTGCAAGCCTCCAAGCGATTTTGAAGTGTATTTCATCGGTGTGCGAAATACTGTTGGTGGACGATTTTCTCAAACTCCCCATTTCAAGCAACAACTTACCACGGCTGGGTGCTGATGCTGTGAACGCCATATTTAAATTCATCAAAACATGTTCCTTATGGTTGACAGCAAAACAAACTTTCTTGTTGGTATAAGCAATATATAAAAGCATCGATTCATCGGTTGAGGAAGCGCGGTCGAGTACACTTAATATGGGCTTACTTCCTAGTATAGTTCACTCGCGACTTAATCGGCGAGAAATGAACACTGTGGAGGACTTGTTAGATTCGCGTTGTCACAGCATTTAGATTACTAAAAAGACTTCAGTGTTTTTGTGTAGCTGACAAACTGTCTTGTGGTGTCAACCTTCGGGGCTCGTTCGGGACTGAATTATGCGCTCAGCAATACAACTCAGCATAACAAATAATTAAGCAAAATGTTTTCGTTTTAATAATCTGGATTTTTTGTGTAAAAAACAAATTATCCAAAGCGGTCATACAAATCAATTTTCTCCGGATCCTGATTTTGTTTGTTTGCATAAATATCTGTTCTGTGTTGTGTGACAACATTTGTTGTCGTGCAATGTGATTGAGAGCCCTTCCCGCAATACATATATACCATAAAAATGACACTACGAGCAAGACCTTGAACTTCCTGACTCGCTTTTTTTTAAATTGTACATCTCTATTTTCATTATGATAAACCGGAAACACAGAAACGATCTTCAGGGTTTGACGCTTTTACGCAAAAAGAAATTTGAAAGCTCAGGATTGCAAAGCACAAAACCCAACAACGACCCGAGGAGGGATATAAATGCGCTTTCTTTTCTTAAATACACGTCCCTATTCGGGAATGCTGGAACTGAACAAGCGTGACATCCCCGAAAGCATAACTTTGCAAGGACATCGTATCTTCGGCATTCAAACTGTAAAAAGATAAGAAAGAACGAGCAGGCCAAGTACCGTACTTATACCAAAACAAATATTCTGTGCATGGCTACAAAACACCGCTTCGGTTCTTGTCACTTGTTCGCGTTTGCAGTTAGGTTGAGAACATGTTCGCTCGACGGAGAAACAATCAAGGTTGCAGATCAATCTCCAATCGGTGGACCTAGCAGCCCACCGCAGCAGGAAAAAATGGCATTTGTAGTCTTCATTTTCTGGCGTACGTTTCCCTCCTGTTCGTGCGTCCTGAACACTGTTGACCATCCTGAAGCAGAGAATCAAGTGACAAATAATTAGTTGACTCAAAGCCTGCTAAACCAGGCAGCCACAGCTCATCGATTAGTGGACGTGTTTGCTTGAAAGATATCCGCTACTTATCAGGCCACAGTTAGTAGTGGAAGCACATTTCTTTATAGCGCTTTACTCATTTGTCCAAATTTTCATCACGTTCCGCTTTAATGCGGTATTCAGCTAGAAAGCTGAACTTTATTACTTGCAGGGAAGAAACCCCTTTGAAAGTCTTAGTTCTACAGCACTGATTATAACGTGGGGTTAAACACTGCTCAGGAAGTTTCACGTCATTAACATATTCAACAGTCATTTTGTGCGGGCTTGAATGGTGCGATATGAATTCATACCAAATGGCTGAAGAGCATAGCTGAAATGAAAAAAGTCCACATGGGCGAATAATTTTTTTGTAATTCAATTTGAGGCTTTTTTATGTACTTCCGCTTGATCGGGGCGCATTCCAAACCAGTAAAAGCAACAAAACATGGCTTTTTAGAAGTTCCCATAAAGCAGCCTGCTGAGATGGTTAGGTTGATTGAATTCGGTACGACTACAGTAGTACCTTAACAGAATCGGAAATGGGACCACACGCTTAACGGCTGAATTAGAATGCTGCTGGGATGACTTTGAAAAACGACATCGCTTCATTTAAAATTAAACTGCGACTAATACTTATATTTTTTGAGGCCGAGGTAAATCTTCACTGCTCTGTTGTGGATAATGAATAAAAGAGGCAGGGCTGCACGGGCACGCGGGTACGGGCTTAGCTCGCGCCTCGTGCTCGGGGCAGTTGGTTCGTGATCAGCGCAGCGAAAGGGCGACCGGCTGTCTGGCTCCTTTCTTACGTCGCGATCCTCAACATTTGGTGCCGAAACCCGGGAGCCGACCCACGAGCGGACCTGACTTGACGCGGCGCAGACAGCGAGGACGCAAGGCCTGGGATTCCCGGGAGGCTGCGCCATTCCGCCGGCGTCGTCATCGAATGCTGTCCGCCGCCGCTGCTTGTGCCGAGGACACCGGGTCGCCTGGTTTGGGCGAGTCTCCTCCTATGGACAAGGTCCGCCGCCACCGTGGGGCGGTTCGGGCCGCAATAACCAAGGGGATTGCCACCATTGAATCGCTGCTTCTGGATCTGGCCACGCCTGCCGTTGCTTTTCAAGGACCTCTGAACCTCGTCAACATGAGGTATGAGGAGACGAAGGCTCTCGACCAGAAGATTCAGGAGGGCCTCAGCGAGGAGGACTTCGAGGCGGATCTGGTTGCCTCGTGGGATTACGACGCTAAGGTGGTGGACATTCGGGCGCGTATCGAGTTTGCCACAAGGCCCGCTGATACCCCACACGCCGTCGCTGGGGGTTCGGGAACGGGAGATCGCCCGGACGACACCTCTACCACCACCCTGCGTCAGCCGGCGGTCTCTCCCGTTATCACCAGCGCGCGCTTCGCCGCGCTGCCCAAGCTGCACATCCCGACATTTTCTGGCGACCGATGGAGCTGGCAAGCGTTTTGGGTCCATTTCGATGCCACCATTCACAACAATCCCGCCTTGGCTCGCATCGAGAAATTCAAGTATTTAACATCGTACTTGACGGGCAAGGCGAAGGCGGCAATCGAAGGGATCCGACTCGCGGAGGCCAACTACGACGTGGCGATAGGCACCCTCACCGCCCGATTTGGCCGGACCGACCTGCTTGTTGAGGACCATATCGACAGCTTGCTCGCCTTGGCCCCTGTGCGGAGCTCTTCAGAGGTCGGAAAACTCCGAGACCTCTACGACCAGATATCCTTCCGTGTAAACGCTATGAGGAGTCTGGGAGTGGCGGCGACGGAGTACGCGGTGGTCCTCCATCGTGTACTGATGAAGGCCCTGCCACCCGACCTCGGGATCCTGTACCGGCAGAGGGCTAAGGAGGCATCCTCGTCGGACGGAGCAGCCAGCTCGTCCGGAAGTGCGAGGCAAGTGAGCGAGAGATCCAGCTTGTCGAAAAGGGCGAAGCAAGTGGACGAAATACTGGACTTCCTGCGCATTCATGTAGAAGTCCGCGAGGAAGGCCACTTCGACCTTCCCAGGGTTCCAGAGCGGCGCCCTCACGAAAAGCGCGAGGACCCAACTTACGATTCGGGCCTTCCATCGGCTGTGGCCTTGCCAGCGCGTGCTTCGCTGCCTCCGACGAGGGCGGAGCCACGGTCACAACCATCACAGTGGCAGTGCCCTCTATGTGCAACAGACCACCGTATAGCAGAGTGCACGGTACCGATGTCGCCTCAAGAAAAGCGCCGCAAGTTACGAACCGGGGGACGCTGCTTCCGTTGCGGCACGAAGGGTCACTTTGCCCGGTGCTGCAGACTGTCGAGGTCGTTGGTTTGCGTCCGTTGCTCCAAAGGGCATCTCACAGTTCTATGCGACATAGCACACCCGCCGCAGGCAACTGCGAATGGACGAGTTCGAATGGCCGGAGGGGGTCAGGTCACCGCGCCGAACGACGGACAGGCAACTCGTAGCGTCACGTCCGCATCGTGCGGGGACTGCACTGCGGCGCGTATCTACCTGCAAACCGGGAGGGCGTGGGCGATTGGAGCCAGCCACAAGCTGATAGTCCGCATACTGTTGGATTCCGGCAGCCAGCGCACGTTTATTCGGCGTGACCTGTCACGTACACTGCGTTGCCCAGTTCGGGGTGTTGAGGACTTGTCGCTCGTTACCTTTGGAGACTCCCGTCCGAGGTTATCCGTGCGATGCAATCGCGTCGCAATCACTCTGAAGAGTCAGCACGGCGGGAGACGCATCACCATCGAGGCTTTGGAGGTCCCCGAAATTCGCGCGGTGACAAGTCCACCTGTAAACTCAGAAGTCCTGAGTAAGATGGCAGGGCGCCACCTGACTGCTGCAGACGTTCGGCTGACGGACACCCACATGGAGGATCGAGTCAGCATCCTCATTGGCTCCGATTCGTACTGGAAGGTGTCGTCGGGAAGAATATCTCGCCTTACCCTCACCTCACGGCAGCCGAAACAATCTTCGGGTGGACTGTCCAGGGAGCCGACCTTGACAACGGCAGCCATGGCGCATCCGAACCCTCCTGCGCAATGTTCATCACTCACGCGGACCCATCGGGAAGCAACCCCGAGGAGGAGATGGACCCGTCAGATCTGTGGCGCTTAGAGGCCATTGGCATCAAGGAAACGGCAGAAGGGCCTGGTCTAGACGCCGAGGCCACGAAGAAGTTTGAACGGGAAATCCGCAAGCAGGACGGGCGCTACGAAGTCCCACTCCTGATTCAAGAGCCAGAACTGGAGGCCCACCATGACAACTATGCACTTGCGGAGCAGCGATTGCGCATGCAGCTCAGGCGTTTCCGCAACCGACCGGACTTGTTGTCACAGTATGACAAGACAATACGTGATTATTTTAAGGAGGGCTATGCGGAGCGAGTACCCGCTCAAGGAACGCGCGGGACGACGAATACATATTACATGCCGCATCATGGAGTGGTCCGACAAGATGCAGTCACGACTAAACTTCGAGTCGTCTTCGACGCCTCGTCGCACGCACCGGGCCATCCTTCGCCATTGGCTGCTGCGAGCACCGGAGAACCAAATCATTACTCCGCCGTCATCCGGCACGGCAACACCGTGGTGCCCTCCGGTGAGAGCAGGATAGCCGCAGAGGCTGACAAGGTGGCGAACATTCCCGCTGCGTGTGAGCCGTGCGTTTCTGACCATCGGAACGTCCTTACAGCTGTCGACGAGTCTGACCCGCCAGTGAGGCCAGCGGAGAGCACGACAGATTCCACTGAGGCACACGTGGGTGTACCCAGCCGCCCGCCCTGCGGTGACTGCGTTGTCGTTCAAGACGGCCACGGAACTGACCTCTCCAAGGATCCCACGACCACGATGTACGGTGATGCGAACCCGGCCAGCGTGATGCTCCTTCACGCTTCGGACATCGCTGCCGCTCGGGGGAGTGCCTTGCTGAGAGAGCATGTGGTTGTTAAGTGTCGCGAGCGGGCGCCGTTCCCACTTGTACGACGGTGGCCGTATCGCTCCGGGCGCTGGCTTCTCCGTTGGAATCTCAGCAGGCGTCAGCGCTTCCTGGTATCCCCGACTCTGATCGGCGCACCGGCCTTCCGAGTTGGATCTCACGAGCCGTCAGGCGACCCTTGTTGCGGCGAGCTCCTGAACGGCAACCGGGCAGCTTCAACTGCCGCGCTTGGCGGCCCCCTCCCTGGGAAGCTCCTGGAAGCCACACCATCCGCTGCCACGATCACCGTTCCGGACGCACGGTTGCGCAGCTCATGATCAGGATCCATGTAGCTCACGACAAGGAGTGATCACTGGTGTCCAGCTACCAGCCACGCCGCACTGTACTGGCGACGCACATGCCTGCAAGGGGTACACGACTGCGCCCGTTAACCGAAGACTGGGCCGCAAGTACGTGGTATTTCCCTATGATCCTGGTGGCTACGGACGGCTAGGGGGTGACCAGACGGGACACAGAGTTCCCGGACAGCGTTCGTGTGGTCTACGTTTGGTGAGCGCGCTCGCGGTTGGCTACTGCGTGGTCACCCTGGCACTTCGGATGCCGTACGAATTCCCGTACGATCCTGGTGGCGGCGGCGAACCGGGAGGCGACAAGGACGGCGACAGAGACACGGGGTATCATCTTGCCGCCAGCCATGACCAGAAGTACCTCGTTGCTCCGTTGCCATCAGCCACACTAAGATCACCCAATTAGGATGATGATGGGATGTTTGTAGGGAGGATCAAAGAATCTGGCCGCCGCAAGCTGAGTAAGATGATAGTGACGGATCTGTTCCCGTGGTGCAATGGGATAAGGATGACTAGGCGACAGGTTATGAACCCCTTGGTCTGCGTTCGCGTCCTGCCTTCCGTTTGCCGGCGCATCCTCATTGTGTCGGCGGACTCAGGGTGCAGGCATGTTCACGATGGTCTCCACAAGTACCTTTCCTTCCCTGTGACTCGTTCCGTTTCTCCCCTGCTGAAATTCGCAGTGCGCCTCTGACTGCCTTTTTCAGCCATCGTTCATGGGTACATTTGTTCTCCCTTTGGAAGCCACATGCGCACCTTGGTGGCGGGGGGAGTGTGTTGTGGATAATGAATAAAAGAGGCAGGGCTGCACGGGCACGCGGGTACGGGCTCAGCTCGCGCCTCGTGCTCGGGGCAGTTGGTTCGTGATCAGCGCATCGAACGGGCGACCGGCTGTCGGGCTCCTTTCTTACGTCGCGATCCGCGACATGCTCTGTACCGACAGAAGTAGGTGTGATGTTATTCGTCTACTTTTCTGAGCATAAACCCTTCAAAGTTATGTTATTTTTATTTTATTTACAAGTACCGTCATGGCCGAAGAATTATAGAGGGGAGTGGTAAATACGCAGAATAAAAACGGGGAGCAGTGAAAAATACATGTACATTTAGTGCAGGCTCAAAAACAATAACATTCAACAAAGAAGAAGGTTTATACAGTGCTAGTCCAAAAAATACAACCTCGGTAATTGGCAAGAAAAACGTTATACAAGGCTAGGGGTTTCAATTTCACTGATGATAACAGGCCTGAATTTATTAACGGCATCTATAGCAGCTGTGGTGGCGGGAATGCGGTTCCAGTCAGTCGAAGTGCGTAGAAGAAATGAAGCAGTGTGAAAAACGACAGTGACACTAGGGGACAACCACTTTGTGCGCATGGTCAAGTCATTCAGACGCGTAAGCAGGGCACAAATGAGTTCTGGTTTCAAGAGCGGATGACGATAAATTTTGGGCGAGAGTCACAGGCGAGAACGTTTTCTACGGAGCGCTAAAGCTTGTAAATTAAGTGTTGATTTTATACCAAATTATGCTGGCAGATCTAGTGTAATTGCAAGAGAATGAAACGGTTAGAATTGTTTTGAACCATTTCCAGTTTATGAATAAAAAATGCGGGGTCAGGATCACGGTTTCAGGCGGCATATTCAAGCTTTGACCTTATAAGCGTTTTGTACAGTAGCTTTGTGAATGATGGGACTTGGGAGAAGTTACGTCTTATAAAGCCCAAGGTACGGTTAGCATTAGCGGTAATGGGATTGATGTGCATATCAAACTTCAACTTATTAGTGATATGGACTCTTAGATATTTATATTACGCGATTGCTTCTAATGGTATCCCTTTAACAAAGTAAATAGCTAAAAATACTACCCTTCGAACTTTTGCGGGAATACAAGACGACTGTTTGTGTTAATAGTATTGTAAAATACAATAACCCATTTGATGTCTCGATATTTTATTCCTCGTTTGGCCTTTTAGAAGTCTCACGTTCGGTAACTTTAACTTGGCACCAAGAAATAACGTGTATAGAGAGAGATTATTGCAATTCACAGAAAAAAAAAAGTGGAATAGTTTGCCCACTGAATTGAAGTGATCACACAATGCTGCGGTAAAACCAAAAAAAATCAATTCTTGATCAGGCGGTAACTGCTTCTTTTTTTTTCTTTGGTGGTAAACGTAATATTTGTAAATTATACACTGGCGAATCGTGTAAACCTAGCCTTTTTTCCTTTTCCTAAAACCCGTGATAGTTGTCGTGTTTTTTTTTGCATTTTAACTGCTGTTTCTGGGTGTGTCCGCAAAGTGATCTGTCATAACTTTTTGATTGTAGTGACACATATAGTTTGGTTTTTGTGACCCGATTGTTTAAGGAGCGAAAGGCTTCTCCACTCTGTAAATGAGTATGCTCATAAAAACGTGGAAGTATAAATTTACAGTGTCTGTATAGCTACATCTGTATTATGTGTTATCGATATTTCCCGCTTCTGTCCATTACTTTTCTTTTTGCACCCTGCACTAGCTTCTGGCTCTGGGTCTAATTAGTGTTTGTAAACTTTATGTGACAAATGCTAATAAACATTAAATCAATCAATCAACCAATAAACAAATAAATAAATCATTGCGGACACCGTTGCGGAGGCCCACTTCCTTTCTACTGAGCACGTAAGCCACATACTTGTGTTGTATTTTTGTTTTTCCTGCCATTTGGAACTTGGAAGTTTAGGTACCATATTTAAATCTATTTTGCCGGCGTTTACTTGTGGCCGTGAAATTTACATTTATTCGGTTTGTTGCAAGTTGTTATTGTAAATATATTTTTCACCCTTAAAAGAACTAAAATCCACACTTACGCAGAAAAAATAGCTTTGTTGAAGTAAAACACCAAGAGTTCGCTCGCAATTTTCGAACTTAGTTTGGTGAAAAACGCTTAGGGTAGATACACACGAGAGTCATTGGAAGACTAAGGCCCATGAATGCGTTTCCGACAAACAACGTTTTTCAAAACATATGATTACTTCCAAATTACGGGTATGGCATGCGTCATAGAACCATACATGCTCAGCACACATATTCGCTAAACATGTCAGCTGAAGAACAGAGTACATATTTTCTAATGTACGTAATTTTTCATATATATATATATGCTCGGAAGACAGCAATCACTAACTAAGAAAGTGCATTATGAAAATGGTTATAGCACCGGAAGGAATTTAACGCAAGTGTATTGAAGTTCGAACAAGTGAAGCAGGCAGTATTTCACTGAAATTAAACACGTTATAACATTGTTCTGCGAATATACCTCGTAGTAGCGCATTTCTGCGCTATTCAGTATGATATTGTATATGTGCTTCCTTCAATTTCGGCGACAGGCTCCAATTTTGGTGCGTGATGTAAAGCAGCTTTTCAAATTAGATTTTACGGCTGCAGAAGTGTTTTCTAAAGGCATTGTCAGTAACGCTCACTATTTCATTGTAAGTAATATTTGTATCTTCGCCTCTTCTGAGTGCTCGAAGCGGCTTCAAATCCGCTGCGTAAGGTCGAGGTGGCTCCATCAAGAAATATTTACTGGTTACTAAGCATTTTCCCAGAAGTACCGTTTTTAAGAATTTGGGAACTACTAGACCGACCTACGCATTCGCGTAACACAAACACGCGGCGGCTTTTTGAAGGGGTCCTATGAACGCCGCTTACTCAGCTTCAACCTAGCGCTCAGTAGAACTTCCGGGCATAATGAATGCCAGAGGCACGCGTTCACAGAGTGATCTTGCAGCGCGTGGTCAGCACGAACGCTCCGTTGGCAACCGCTAGCTTGTAATGAGGCAGCCGTCTTATGGCCTACGTTTGCAACCGACGTGCAAGTAATTAAGGCCGTCCTGCTGACCAAGGAATGTTATTATGGACCCGTCCCTTATTGGTGCACATCAAGGGGAGATTATCCCGCAAACATTTAGGCCGAAGAGTTGCGTTTCGTATTGCTCCCAAGCAAGCAAAGAAGGTACTCTGGTGGAGGTAACATGCACACTTTATGGGAGTTTTGTTGACGGTAGATGCAAGCGTCTTTCAGATGTAATACCATCAGCATTACTCCCTTACGTCTAAGGTGCTGCAGAATCCTATAGTTTATTGTCTGTACCCAAAGGTACCGGACACAGTCAAGAGAAAAAAAGAGTGTAGGAGATTTTCTTTGTATCACTTGCAGGAAAGTTGTGTCTTTTAAGACAATTTTTTATATTAGTTGATGCGCTAGGTTCTTTAAAGTTATCTCTGCAACGAATTGTAATCACCTTCGTATAGCAGGGCTCCGTGACCACATATGCTGGTCACATATCGACTTACATAATGTTGACAAATATTTTGAAGTATTTCAGGAGATTTAAAAGCTGGTTGGCGATGGCCAAACCAAAAATATAGGGAGTAAGAATTATACATAGTTATGTATGACGAAATGAAGCTTTATAAACAAATATCTCTAACGTAAACTATAGCGAATCTCTAACTGATATGAAAAAGAAACGCCGCCCTCCCCTCATAACAGCACCATACCATGGAATTATCACAATATCACGGTACATTGCACAGACTAAAATTTCCTTGTGATTATCAGCAAAGGCTTCGTAACTTTAGTACTGGTAGGTAGGTTCAGTGCTCTTGTTCTCACTCATTTTTTTTCACACATGACCCTTTCTGTGCTCTGGGTATGCATCTTCTGTTGACTGTTATTGCGTAAACTTTTCCAAAGCATTCTATCGTGTTTTTATCAGTTTCTTTGGACACAGATCCGAAGATTATTATTGACTGTCATATTGTAGCTTGCATCGAAAAATGTTAGTTGAACAGAACGAAATTCGTAACCGTGAATGATTTTGAGTTTTCTTTCTGTTCACTCACGAAAGGCGTGCCTCAGGAATCTCCTCTTTCCTATTGTATTTCTTATTTATAATAATGATTTGCCTCGCATCATTACATCTTCCATCATGGTGTTCGGGGATGATTGCGTACAGAACTGGACAATTTCTTCAATTTACGACTCGTATTTGCTACAGTCAGATTTAAACAGAGTTTTGAACTAGTTTAATTACGCTAAAATGCGTCTAAATATTAGTAATTGTAGAACAAAGAGGATTTACGGGATTCTTACTCAGTCTGAGGCTTCAATTTCACTATCAAAGACCGCACCTTGAAGAGGCGTGCAAGCATTTTGGTGTCCACATAACTGCCCACATATCTTAGGAAATGCACGTCCCTTACATAATTAAGAATGGCAATCTGACCCTTGGGTACATCTGACGTACCTTTTCTTCCGCACCTTCATACTTGAAATTCATGCTTTACAAAACACTCAACCATCCGAAAGTACAACATGCCCATGCAGTATGGTACCAAGGGTACGATTATTGTAAGAACGCATTATAATTCGCACAAGACCGCAGAGCACGCTTTATCTCAGACTACTTTCGCATTTCAAGAGTAACATCTTTGAAAATAACCCTTAATCGACACTGTCTTTTATGCGAAGAAAAGTCACTCGATTGAACAGTCTGTTTCCCAGGAGCTACCATTATAACCACATTCGGAAAAACGAAGACTACCTATTTCTCGTTACAAGCGCAGAATACGGGAAACATACATATTAAGCGCCGCACAGGATACGACATTGCGGCGTTCAGGGGAACTGCAGTGCATGCGTTCAAAGTCATCGTGGAGTAAACGCTGGTGTACTCTCTCGCGGCGTTCGACATACTATGCGCGTACGATGCAACGGGAAGAGGAAGTGGTAGTGGTGTCTCGAAAAAAACCGCAGGAATGATTGCCTTCTTGTCTTGCTTGAAAATTCGAAATGACACTCGCCCCATACTGACAGGGGGGCGATGCCGCGTCGTGCACCTGTGTCCAGTGAGCCAAAAGTCATTTGGAGCAAATAAGAATTCAAGAATAGTTAGGAATATGATATAGGAAATAGAATCAGGAAACACTGCGTCTACCTTGCAATGACTGAGCCACTTTCCTCTTTCAAAAATATAGGCACCAATAAAGTCGATATGTTATCTAATTTTTGTCACAATCCCAACGATTAATCTGCCTCGAAACGTTTTGTTTCGTTCACTGCAACTTAGCTCAGTTATTATTAAACGGCGATTTGCAATGTCGTTACTGACAAACTGGAGCCAGAAGGCTTGCTTTAAATTGAACTCATTGTTAATAGTCGTAAAATCGTTTTTTACATGTTGCATTTAGAGGTGTTGATATTGTATTGTTATATAGCGAAGAGCAAAGTGCGACTTGATGCTGAGATATTTCTTACTTTTCTTAATTTTTTAGATATCCTGTTTTTTAAGGCAATTGTGGGAATTTTACAAACTCACAAAATCGAACGCCGACTTTTTCATTTCTCTCGTTCTTTAGAAAACAGTCTTGTAAGCAGTTCTCAAATATTGGTCCCACCCACCAGTGTTGGTTTCCCTTTTCACAGCTTTGGTTGCTTGCCTTTTTAATTGCAAGGATTGTCGTTAAATACCCATGTTTTAATTTTTGAATTGGAACGGCGAAAAGTCTGGTTTACAGTAAGACTTGCAATCTTGCAGTCAGGGAGCACGGTGATTGTGCGTAGTGCTCCGGAAGTATTGGTCGGCCACACAACATCAAATTTCACAGCTCAAACGAGAACCTAAACAAGTTCTATCGGAAATATTAGCGCTCTGGGTACTTCACAATGGCAACTTTGTCTTCGTTTTCCTCTTACAACGATAAATGAAGCACCGAAAGCATAAACATCTCTTCATTTTGGTGGAATACAGAAGCGCTCAAAAAACCAGGACGAAGGAAGAAGTAGACAGCACGGCGCTTACTCGCAACTACTCGTTTATTGAAAAACATACAAATATATACCATCCAGAGTACACGTGGTCGGATTCCCTCTCCCATTATACACACCATTACAAGACTTAACAGCGGTCGAGGCACATGCGGCAGAAAAAAATATAAGATACAACACACGCCAACTTATAGTACGCAAACCCTGAAAACAGCGCCACAACCTTAGATAGACCAAAGCATTAGTTGCGCAGCGTGTGACACAGATAGGAGTATTCCTTGTCGGTCAAATTGAGGGAGGGGGCGCTGACACAGCGTTTCCCACACCTTTTAATGTGGAATGCTTCTATAACTTCTCTCGTGGTTCTGTCCCGAAATTTTGATGAGACTGAAGCCTCGCAAAAAATCGGTGTACATCCACACGCAGAACAGTGTTTCGCCAAGTTAGAGCCATCCTTCGACTTTACAAAACTTCGATGCTCTTGCAGGCGTATATTTAAGCATCGCCCAGTCTGGCCCACGTAGATATGGCCACAATTCAACGGTAAGCAATAAACAACACACGTTGCCAACGAACAAAGGGGGGGTTGTGCTCTTCTAACATCTCTTCTCTGTCCTGCAGACGTATTTCGAGAATTATATCGTGCGAAAGCCAGTGTAGCAGGTTCTAAAAAAAGCATTGCCGTCATTTTGTAACAATTAGCTTTTTGAAGATTATAGTAAGGATAATCATAACTATAGAACCCACCAAGAGTTCTATGGAAGCCATACGAAAACAATACGTCAGCTTCCTTTGCTCGTGCAGCCTTAACTACAATTTGTATCATAACAGGTGCTGTCAAAAAGGAAGACCTGACCGAAAATTTCAACGTTGCAGCAGCCACCCGGTCCGCTGTCAGATTTGTTCGAGATTAGCTTGTCTTTATATCGGTTTGTTGTAAGCGGGACAAAAAGGGTAAATGCTGGGTGAGACCTTACAGATATCAGCAAAACAATTTACATTGGGCGAACCATCTTCCAACCAGTGTGTTTGAATATAAACACGCCTATTTATCTTTGCAAATATGCGTTATCCGAGGAAAACAGGCGCTAAAAAATGCTCCTGAACACTTCCAAACGCGTCTAGATGCACCATTCGGGCAGAAGTGTAGATGTCAAATCTCAAAACGGGTGGTCATATGGGCATAGCAGTTTATGTGGAAATAGCGGTCATCTGTGTATTATCAACTTTCCCGGCTCAGAAACGTCAGTAGAGGCAGATAGGTCTTAGTCGGGAAAGTTGATAATTGCGAGGTACCATGGCAGACGGCTAGCAGGCGCCGTTCTGTGTAAGAACAGCAGCGCTGTTTAGGCCGACACAATTGCGTCCGGTGAAGAAAGAAAACCCCGAAGCCTCTAGAAAAAAATGTGGTTAGGGACGTCCCCGAAATTGAACCTGATACCTTTACTCTATGAAACCCGATAACCTTACCACTCGACCACCCCAGAGGTCGGAAAGGTACGGGTTCGCAGAGGTAACGAACAATAGCATGAGCATCCAATTGGATAGAAAAAAATACAACCATTCCGTGGTTGGAATCAAACCATGGTCCCTCGCGGTTTGAAACGGGCGACTGTATGATTGATCTGTCATCTCATTCCGGGGGCTCAGCACCTTGTTTGGGTTAATAGCACGGGTTTTGGCTTTTACTTGGCCGCAGGTTCTTGCGCGTGCTAACAGTCGAAACGGTCTGCGGTCGAAACGATTCGGGCCTCCCATTCATGAAGAACTTTCAGCGGCAAGTTCAGTAAGGTGACGACATATGGAGCATAGATTTGGCGCTTGATTAAAAAATATGAAAGCAAACTTTACCTTAACCTCTTTGACTGTATTTCTTACGAGCAGTAGCAAAGAGACACTTTGCAGAACTCCCCCTTCTTTGCACTCAAACGAGCACACGAAACCTCCCTCCAAAAAAACCCCACTTTGGCTTGATTCTGAACACTTTACACGCACTCAACGCAGAAAAAATAAATTAAAGGCGGAGATTCCTAGCTAATTTTTGACTTGAAAGTAAGGCGATAATAAAGAGAGCACTGCAACGCTTAGACGGTGGCTCTACACGGTCAATCATATTTCGCAGTCGGAGACATCTTGTTTAGGGGTGATAAAAATATGATTTATTTCAGAATGAATAGCACTGGATATATTTACATTGAGAACTGGACGTATGTTTTATTGAAAACAAAACACTCTAGCCAAGCGCTGAACGAATAGTCGAAATCAACTGTAAGAGCGCGTGAAAGCATGACCAACACAGAAACAAGTCTCACAAGAAGCGCGGAAGGAGCGTGCGGGCGGTACGTTGTGCGGCTGCAATGCCGATATCATGAAGCAATATCAAATTGTAGAGCGTATTTCCCAGAGTATTCGTAATCGAACTGGATAGCTTAATCAAAGCACTCACGTTCAGTTCTTCCGCCTCGTGTTTTAACATTGCGCAATGCATTCCAATGCATTTTGCTTGGAGGGAAACAGGGAAACTGCGGTGTTGCAAATTTCCGTCAAAGTCCTATAATAGAAAAAATATATAACCCTTCCCTTATTTCACACACACGATGAAGCCATGATCGATGCTTGCTGCAGCCGCCAGGATATGCTCAGCTGCCTTTATACCAACTGAAACCTTTCGACTCCGCTTTCCCAAACCAAAATTGACCCTTTAAGCGTTTCCTTCGATTTACGTTAAACAGCCAACGATATACGGCTAGATTGAGACTTTCGCAAAAAAAAAAACGCTGATAGGGAATGTTGACCAATTATTATTTCTTATTTTCTTCGCTCTTCGATCGCTCTTCGACTCTAACTTCCGCTCAAAAGAGCCGTGTCTTGAGACTGTGACTGTGCATTTCACTGGCAAACTGTCATAGGTGGGGTGATTGGCGTTTTTTTTTTCCGCCAGAATGGCACTCTGTCTTTCTCACCTTTCACGGTGAACGCTTTAGGCATCTTTGTTTCATAGATAGCGTGAGCTGCAGAAAATTGCTGGAACGTTCGCAGAACATTATAAAAAAATTGGCCGCGTATCTGCTCACTGCGGTGCAAATACCCTCTAAGGATGGTAGTCCTCTGCTGCCCTGCCACATAACTACCCCTAGAATCTCATCCGGCAGCCTCTCACGCCTTTCCAATACCACGTAATTCTGTAAAAATCTCGCCTTCCGGTGGTCGGAAGCGGAAGTCTTTCGTTAATGTGTGGCTTCTGGGAATGCCGGCACCAGGTCTTGGCTGGGAGCGAGTACTTTGTGCATTTTAGGATGAAATTATTGTTTCGAGAGCGTGTTTTTCATTCGCTATCAAAATATCAAGCGCACATCTATTTTCTATAAAACAGAACACCGCCTAGTACAAGGCATCTATTGATGTTAAGCCTCAAATACTCCGAATTTTTTTCTTTTTTGGCAGCGATATTGACAAGTGTGAAGGTGATACAGAACTCGGTGTTATAAAATAGTTTTGCCTATAATAAAGTTCTCGTTTAAGAATTTTATACAATCTTTTAGCCGGGCTCAACTGAGGTACAGACGGGCAGACATACATACATACATACATACATACATACATACATACATACATACATACATACATACATGCATGTATGTATGTATGTATGTATGTCTGCCTACATACATACATACATACATACATACATACATACATACATACATACATACATACATACATAGAGACAGACAGGCAGACAACAAATTTTGTATTGAAGTGGCCCAAGAAAGCCGACCTTAAGCGTTAAGGTTGCTCGAGCTGCGGAGCGGGATCCGGGATTCCGCGTGTACAAAGAGCGTGAGCCGGGCGATATTAGGCCCGGTTCACGTGCCGAAAAGGATAACAGCCGCACCGAACAAGGGCTACCCGGTTCCGCTCGTGCAATACCAGCAGCTTGGAGAGGGAAAGGTACCGACGCAGCTAAACAGAACGAGCCACACAGGGGACCGTCGGGTGAGCTGGTCATTATCACCGGACTGCACCCTTAAAGCTCAAGAGCAGATCAACACAAGGTCTCATCAAGCTTTCACCTTTACACCCCTATAACGTCCTCAGCATTGCACGTACTTTGTTGGTTGTTTTTATTCTCCCTACCGCTTGTTTTGCCCATTTCAAATTTTATACCTCCCCGAAGTGGTACACTAAGACCAGATAACAGCTCCAAACGCAAAAGCATGCATTCATTCCAAATACACCTGAAATTTACTGGACTCCATGCTCCCAAAGAAAGTGTAAAGCCCATTAACTTTCTCAAATGAAGAGGGAGAGGGCGGGGGCGAAATGTGTGTCCTTACTCCTGCCGCCCGGTGATACAGCCCTGTACATATACATGCTAATGGAGCGACTCCCTAAATAACAGTTTTTCACAGAACCCCCGGTAGCCGGGAGAATTCGCAAATGTCCCTTTAGTCAGTTCTCTAAAGCTAAGATGAAAGCTATGAAAATATAGCAGGTCGGGTTCGCTCAGAGTTATAAAAATCCACTAAATATTTGCGCTGGAGAAGCACGCGATGCCCCACCAATTCTGCGCAAGGATTAGGGGGGCTTTTACAGTGAGCCTAGAGTTTTTATTGATTGTAGGGTTTAACGCGCCGACGCAACGCAGGCGATGTGGCGCGCCGTAGTGGAGGGCTCCGGATTAATTTTGACCACCTGGGGATCTTTAACGTGCGCCGAAATCTCGTACACACGGGCGTTTTTGCTTTTCGCCTCCATCAGAAAAGCGGCCGCCGCGGCCGGGAATCGAGCCCGCGACCTCGTGCTCAGCAGCCCAACGCCTTAGCCACTGAGCTACCACGGCGGGTGAGCCTAGAGTTTTTCTGGGCCGTTTAAATCGCATTAGCAGTGTCTAAACAACTTCTTTGAGGTGTGCAGCATGCTCTAGAATGCCTTCAACTGGAACCTAAAGCCTTTTTGCGCAGTGCAGTGACTCAATGTTAGAAATCCTCTTCCCGTCCTTTCCTTTAGTTTTCTAGCTAACGTGTTCCTTAGAACTGTAGCTGCGAAAGAACAATACTGGCCCTTTCACGGCTTTATTTGCTCCACTGCTCACACGAAGGCGTGTAGGTGGTGAAAGCTGTGCGCTTCTTAGGCACGACACTTACATGATAACCATTTGATGTCGTCATACCCGGATTGTTAAGATGCTTTTTATCAGCAAGCACTGTTTTAAGCGATCATCAGCAGTGCGGACTTGCCGCTTACACTCGACGCATTCCCGGGTAGCCTTTTCTTTCTTAAACTTACGTGTGCTGCCATGATTGCTTATACGTATTACCTCACAATACTTTCGGGGTTGACTGGTACAGACATATTACCTACAATTGTTTGTCATTTCCAATCCCCGTTGTTAAAGCGGTCATTATAAAGCTGAAACATGTTATGGGCCCGTGCTTTGCAACAAAGACGCCCGGCAGAACGGGGCTATGCCTGCCGTATCGGGGACCACTATTATTGATTGTAGGGTTTATCGCGCCGACGCAACGCAGGCGATGAGGTGCACTGTAGTGGAGGGCTCCGGATTAATTTTGACCCCCTGGGGATCTTTAACTTGCGCCGAAATCTCGTACGCACGGGCGTTTTTGCTTTTCGCATCCATCAGAAAAGCGCCCGCCGTGGCCGGCAATCCAACCCGTGACCTCGTGCTCAGCAGCCCAACCCCTTAGCCATTGAGCCACCGCGGTGGATAGGGGACCGCTATTTAATGACACGGTAAATCTGTACACTTTTATTATTAGTATTATGATGATGATGATGATAATTATGATGTGGACCGAAATTATTAGCGCAAACCAAGCGTCGAGAAATAAGCTTGCTCACGTGCCCGCCATATTCGGCTCTGTACTTCCACGCTCGTGAAGCTTTCCAGGACAGCCTGGGGTCACCAAGGCGAAATGGTCGGCGCGCAAACCCTGCGCCGAGCCTCCTGTAAAGCTCATGTGCCTCAGGATTGCAGTGATTGTCCGGACGATGATGGCAGGCAACTCTCAATGTCGTGGCGTTACAGTTTACCCAAATTTCGATTAAACAAATTTCGTATTTTCTCTGTGTGGACTCATTCTTAGATTCACTGATCCGTGAAAGCATCATGCATCTACAAGGCGCGCATCGAAGAGTGGTTATCACTGTGAACGCTGTTTGCCCCTCTTCAATTTTTTATGACGCAGTGATAGCTCGCCGAGCCCAAACAGCGGTAGTCGGACATCGTCGAACAACACATTGAATCGGGCTAGGTTGCGACAGCATATCGTCGCGAGTAATGTGATAGCGGTTTGCAGAGCGCAACTGATAGCGGGATAGATTTCCTCCGTGGATGCCACGAGATCGATTGGGAACGCATTGAAGTCCGTGTTCATCCACCTGTGACGCCAAAGGTCAGCTGCATAGTCTAAGTTATTGAAAGGGCAGTATTGCTAAACAAACTTCTACAGCTTCCTCTTGAATTCTTGCTCGTTTCTTGAATGCCATTGGAGGATGAAATAAAGTAAATCAAATGAATGGGTGTGTCCAATCATGTTTTTTTTACTTCAAATGCGAATATCAGCCAGCCTAAGTAAGGCATGAGGATGCTGTGAGTATTCTTCCAGTGTGTTCCGGAGTGCTTGGACGTTGCACTTGGCGCGCGAGATGGCCCTGCTGTCTCGTCGTTCTCGTAAAGTAGATGCGTAAAGACTACAGCTCGTAAACACTACCGTTTAACGCTACGATTTTAAACTTACTTTTTGGTCATGGAAAACGTTTATTTTTCAAAAAAAGTATGAAGAACAAAATAAACTAAGATGGTGGATGCTGCAATTATCTACTGATGGATTCTTCATCTGTATAGCTTTCCGGTATGAACCGAAAGGTTCCATTCATTGCACAAAATCATAAGTAAAAAGACAGGCTGATTATGCTTTTCTGAGTGAAGGGTCAGAACAAGCGCACCTAATAATTTATCCCATAAGCATGACATAACGCATGCAACCGGCCAACTGACCAGTGTTGCGGAATTACCAGTCCGGAATTGGAATAACTCCGGAATCATTCCACATTTTCGAGACCGCAGAATGGGGTGGCAATGGAATGTCGGCAATACTTGGAGGAATGGAATGGGTATGGAATTAAGAGCCTTTTGCACGGAATGGAATTCGAATGGAATTACGTGTATTTTCCAGAAATAGAGCGCGTTTCCTTCTAGCGTTGTTGTTTCAAAATATGCAAAACTACGCAAAAGAACCCACCAGCCCAGGTTCAAACTTTGGTGCCAGAGCCTTGAATTTAACAATAACAGCAGTACTATTAAAATGTATTGGCTGAATACAAGCACGGCATATTTATAATCTGCAAGCCCACTACAATTCTGTCCTTAGCGCTGCTATGAAGTTCGTCGCTAAGCCGATGGCCTCCGTCGGGAGGATCCACGGTGGGGTACCCCCCCCCCCCTTCTCTCTCTCACCAACTGCGCCTTGTGGTTGTTTACTTTGGCGACGCCTTCGCCCCGGCCGCGAGCTATCCCCCCACCCTTCACTTTTCTTTTTTGCTACTGGAACCTTCGGCGACTCGCATCACACCTTGCCGTCAGCGAGACGCTGGCGCGATGCTTGTGTTCGCCGCAAGCTTTCGCATATAAGATTTTGCGACATATCAGCTTTTGCGACCTCGCGCCCCCTCCTCCTCCTCCCACGACCTTTTCCAATACTGTACCTTCTGTATAGATATTCAGACACCTTTTCTCGAAGCAGCGTCGTTGAAGGCCGAAAAAATTGGTTCGGGAACTCATACGAAATTGGACAGCCCATGTAATAGGAACTGCGGCCACAGCTGCGCCTCCCAGCTCTGATGCGGTAATTCGAGGACGACTATAGAAGCCCAAAGGTTCATTTAAGAGCACGGTAGTACTGTAAGAGCTGGGCGATGCTCCCCTCTTGAATTTCTGTGCTACCCGTCCCCCGTCTTCGTCCTGGCTTTTTATGGGAAATTAAAACCACTTCCATAGCACACTGCCCCACATTGGCTGCTGCGCCCAGCGGCTCCCGCACGCAGTAGGCCGCCAACATGGCACATTGGAAACAGTGGTTTTATATTAAACGCGAATAAAACAAACTAGTTGTGCGCTTGCAGCGTTCTTTCAAAATGGTACATGCTGCAGTCGGAGTTTCGTCTAGTTTGATTCCGCACCTAAAAAGAAAACAAGATCGCAAGTACGTGCAACGAGAGAAAGGGCTTTCATGCCAGCTGAAGATAACATCGTCCTTCACGGCTGGCGGCAGCTCTGTGCCTGCTCATCGAAAGGCTGCTCTGGACGATGGCATAATCAACATGGTTTGCACTGACATGCAGCCCTTTCGCATTGTCGAGAGGGAGGGATTCAAGCAATTCGTCAAGGTAAATTTGACAATACTATAAGCCACCTTTGTTTAAACTGATTTGCATTCTTTCAAACTAACGTTGCCGTGCCGAGCTACCTCAGAGAGAAGTTCCTTCCCGGAAAAATATCAGCATAGCAGACCACAATATCGTCGTCTTTGACGGGAGCGGAGTACGTGTGTATGGCACTAGACGTGTGAACGTCACGATCTACAGAAGGCTTTCTGCGTGTTGAGGCAACATTCATGGACAGCGACTTCGCAGCTCCCACGTACCTCCTCAGCTTCACTTGTCTCACAGGAAGCCACACAGCTGCTCGGATCCGCTCCGAGTACGACGCAGCGTTGCCACAGTGAGACATCGCTGACAAGGTGAAATATTTATTTCAGTACAATTTTGCCTTTTGTAACCGACAGGAAAACCGCCGCATTGATTAGGGAATAGACCAAGGTGGATGACATTCGAGTTTAAATTAAGCGAACGAAGTAGGCATGGGCTGGTTTCCTAATGCAAATGAGGTACAAAAGGTGGAACATCCGTTTGACAAAGTGGCTGCCAACAGGACGCAAGCGCAATAAGGGTGGACCGATAACTGGTTGGCGAGATGAACTACAACAATGGAAGGAAAAACATTGACTAAGCTAGCACTCGAAAGGGATGGCTGGATATGTTTGGGAGAGGCTGTAGCCCTGCAGTAGACAAAAGAGGATTATGATGAGAATGGTGATGAACCGTTTTTATGTAATGTTTCAGGTCCTTCGCATGGTCACTGATAACGCTTCATCAATTATAAAGGCATATGCGTTTCCCACGTGGGAAACTGAAGAGGATGAAGATGATGAGAATTTCGACGACTCTCCGGAACGCTTATCCAAGAGCTTTTAAGCGAGTTAGATCAGTTGGAGCAATTCCGATTTGGCTGCGCCGGCCACAGCCTGCAGCTTGCCGTAAAAAATGCCATTTGGCAGGTATGCGCTATAAATACTCTATTGGTTTCATTTTATGTGATACTACATTTATTATATTATAATGAAGAACTGGTTGGGCCAATATTTGTTAAATAATTTTGCAATAATGTGAACAAAAAATTATATGAATATAATTATTGGAGTTTCAAAAGTAAGGGCAGAAAACTGTGCCTCTTATTGTATCGGAACAAAAATGCTTGTTATGCAATCACTGGCAGTTTCCCACGCTTATGTTACCCAGAATTTTTTAGCGTGCTTCACTTTTTCATCGTTAAAGATTCGTGGTTTATCCGCTGCCACGGCCGGGACCACGAACAATGCTTCTCACCAAATAGTGCTGGCGGATAATTTTTCTGCAACAAGCTTACGCGACTTGGAACTGTGCTCTCACCAAGCCAATCAACCATTCGTAAATACCTCAGAAAACAAAAGAAACTGGTACATCATGTAAAGAACGCCGACGGTGTCCCGATGTTGCATTTTAAAGATATCGTTGACTCCTTGTTTAGACTACATTTGTTTCATTCTGTTTTGTGCTCCTTGCTATTTTCCTCCTTTCGTGATCTCCCTCTCTTTTCTTTAAAGCAAAGCTTCCTATGACTCCCTGACGGCGTATGTCACTCCAAAAAAAGTAAAATTTCTCTGACGATGATGGTGATTGGAACTGAAACGATAAAAGGAACGCTTCCCGTTTGAAGGAATCCAACCTGGGTTCTTCACTTTATTAAGCCGACATTTATCCGATTGCGCCATTTTAGACACGTTCAAAGCTGTTTGAATTTGGAGAGGGGTGTATGAACGTAAAATATTATACAGAAAAATCATGCACTCCTCCGTTTAGATACGATAGTTCTAAGCGAAGCTTTCTTTGTGCGAAATCAGTCGGCGGAGGGTCAAAGTTAAATCGCGCGATCAAAAATCCAAACTGCTTGCAAGTCAACTTCAAAGTACAATTCAAGGTTCTGTGAGTCAAAGCCCAAACTCAGATGGCAACCAAAAAATCTCTTTCGAGAATTATTTGCGTTCAACCACCGTCGTTGTCTGATGATAATGATGATGATGATTCCTATTGGTTTCCCCTTTGAAGCGGGGTGATGACATGTCATCTCACCAAAAAGGACTAATATAACCATGTTTTACACTCTTGGTTTAATATCAGCGCTGTTTAGGGCAGGCACTAAAGCTTATTTAGGCCCGAAATACTTTCTTTTCCCTGTTACAGATGGTAACTGTCCTAGGCTATATTCCCCTGTCTGCTTTTCGTCCACCAGCATTGTAATCTTCTTTTCGTCCCCTCGACAGCCTTGAAGTTAACTTCCTCTCTGATCCCCTATATCCTAGGGCTTCTGAAAGCCCAATATTCCCTTCATGTAGATTTGAATGGATACCCTCACATTCTAACACTAAGTGCCACATAGTTTCTGTTTCTTTCCCGCAGACCACACATACTCCATCATTTTGTGAATACTTCCTCACAAAACTCCTAGTTCGCAGGCAACCTGCTCTAGCCTCAAAAAGCAAAGCACTGCCCTGGGATTTATCGTAGAAATTTTCCTTTCTGATGTTCATCTTCTCAGCCCTGTACATCTCTAACGACGTTTTAGCTTCCATTTTTTCCCTCCATTTATTCGTTTCAATCTGCCTTGCCTCTTTTTTGGTTACCTTGGCTGTTTTTGGATTCCCCACTGTTCTTTCCGTATTTCATCGTTAGCCTTCTAGTCTTTCTTAACCACTGCGTGTCCACGCTTTTCAAGTATATGTACCTAAAAACCTTAGCTGCCCACCTTCGTTGATCCATTGTCCTCAACCTCATCTCAAAGCATATTTGACTCTGAGCTTCTCTACCTTCAAACGACGCCCAGCCCATATCTCCCTGAACTGCTTCGTTAGTTGTTTTTCCATGCGCGCCTAAGGCCAACGTCCTACCGTTCTCTGGTTTTACTTCAAGGCCTGATAGAACGTCTGATTTTAAGCAGAGTACAGCATTCGCAAACGTGAGACCCGGAACCATTACTCCTTTCCACATTCCTCTTACTACTTCATATTTGTTATACCCCATAGAGCACTATGCTTCATTATAGCTGCGTTTCGCTTTCCCTTAACCTTAAGTTGCTCCTCGTGAGTACTTAAGTAGTTATCCCCTTCGTTTATCCACACTCCCAAATATTTATATTCCTTCACTCTAGGTACTTCGCCTTGCTGGATAGACACTATGTCGTTGGTAGTGTCATTGAAAACCATTATTGCAGATATTTTTCTGCACTGAAATTTAACCCAAGGTCAGTGGCTTCCTGGCCGCAAATATTTATTAGCCGCTGCATATCGGTTTGCTTATCAGCTAAAAGAACAATGTCGTCTGCGTATAACATTCCCGGAATGTGCTGTTGTACCACTTCGCCTTGCAGCATAGGGGTTAGGCTAAACCCTACTTGACTTTCCTCCAGTTTCTTTTCTAACCATGCCATGTAAAGCAAGAACAGTATTGGGCTCAAAGGGCATCCCTGTTTCAGTCCCCGATGGATGTTGACCTGCTGGGGCGCATTTCTGTTCTTCCAAGTAAGGTGCACTCTCTAGTGTTTATAGATTGCTATAAGGAACTGTACTAACTCGTCATCTAATCCCTGGAGTTTCAGCATTTTCTCCACAGCCGTTCTCTGTTTACGTTGTCATATGCTCCTTTAATGTCCAAGAACGTAATCCATAGTGATCTATTCTGTGCTTTCGCAATTTCAATGCATTGCGTTATCACGAACACATTGTCATCCAGTAGCCTGTCTTGTCTAAATTCATTCTGCAGTTCCCAAGTATTTCATTTTCTTCCATCCATGCTTAAATTTTGATTTTATCGCCTGCATTACGAATCTACACACCACTGACGTTACTGTGAGTGCTATGTATGAATCAATACCGGCTTTGTCTCCTCCACCTTTATATATTAAATTCATCCTACTTTCTAACCCGTCCTCTGGTATTCGTTTGGTTTCTATCACCTTATCTATTGCCCTCATAAACGATTCCTTACTTTTAGGTCCAAGTAGGTTTATCAGTTGCATTGGTATTCCGTCCGGGCCACTGCTGTCTGGGGGGAAACCTTTTGCTCTGCTTTTTTTCCAATCCAGCTTTCTCAAACTTATTTCCCTTTCCGCAGTCTTTTGTGGCGCTGATGTTAACGGTGCAGGTTTCCCTACCACTATTGTCCTAAACTTCTGACTAATCACTCGATGAATATGCGCCAACGCGTGCTCTCCTTCTAAATGTTCCCCCTCCTCGTCAATCAGGAATTTTTGGTGGTTATCGTTTTTTGAGCTTAGTGATTTTACATGGTTCCAAAAATTCTTGGATGCGCTTTTGTCGTTCTTCCGCATTTCTGCCATCCATTGTTCGCTTTTTTGCTTGATCTTTGCTTGCACCATTTTCTGCACTTCAACTTTTTTCCCACGGTAGACATCCCACTTTTCCTTCACTACCTCCGGTTCCATACCAGTTCTTTTTGCTTCTCTATGTTCTCTCGACGCCTTTCTTCGCTCGTCAATAGCCTCTTTTATTTCCTTATTCCAGCAGCTTCTCGGCTTTCTCTTCCCTTTCCATCGGTTTCGTTCCTTCGCTTCATTCATCTTACCCTTTATGAACGCAATCATTTCGTCGTAATCCCAATTTTTGCTTGGGTATTTATTGATTTCATCTTCCAATCTATCAGCGATGAAGGGGTGGACAACTTTTGTTTTTTTTTTTGACTACCCCCTCCCCCCCGGAAATAAAATGCTGTGCACAGCACTCTTTCTAGTACAAATCACCGTGCCTGTAAACGCAGATGTACGTAAAATAAGCACAGTCAGAGATATGGCAGTCTTCTGTCAGTAAGTTTATTTGAATCACGAAGCCGCTTTCGCTACCATATTAGGAGCTGTAAGCCATTCCCGCAAAGCTTAATCCAGAAGAAAAGGAAGATGTAGCGATCCGTGGTGTAGCGTTACTGCACTAGTGGGCACTAAATTTATCGTAGGGCTGAAAAAGCGATCGTGTCGCTTTTATCCGCACTTTATCTTATCTTAGGCAAGCTTTGAACAGCGCCATTGTATGGTCGAGTGCAATACCACATGATTACCTGCTTAATCATTCTCTTTCTGAAATGCTATCGAGTTGCATCTTTGCCGTTTGCGCTACCTTTACTTGCAGTGGTAGTATTCACCACTTGTCGTCCTCGCTTTATTTTAAGACCGAAATGTTGAAGAAGTCGTGCAAAATTGCGGCGCCATTGTTGCATCCATACGGAGGAGCACCGCCAACCCGGAAGAACTGTTCAATGTGCCTGTTGTTCACTTGGAAGCGCACAATGCGACAAGGTGGAACTCCCAGCTGCGAATGATGAGGAAGCTCGTCACCACTTTTTCTAGTCATCCAGGCTTGACAGAAACTCTGCACGCGTGAAAGAAAGCTAACGTGTCTAAATATGAACTGAGGCTGACGAAATACTTGATCGAGCTTCTCTCCCCCGTAGATGAAGCTATGGAGTTATCCAGAAAAGGCACGAGACAGCCGGCCTTTTGCTTCCCGCATTGCAAAACATCAAAGTTTTCCTTGCGGAAATTCCAAGCAAATAAACACTTCTTTGAAAGAGGCGGCCAAAGGACCACAGCGTAGCCTAGAGAAGCGGTTCGCGAGCACGTGGACTGACTCAATTTTTTTGATGGGTGCTCTCCTGGACCAACAGTTTGTCTTCTTGGTGTTCAGCTGCAACAGCCGCGAAGGTGCGTTCGGCTGTTTCTGGGAGGGGGCCTCTTTTTTTAGGGCAGGACAGTGCCAGCACCGTCGCGAATGTAGACTGTGAAGCAGTGCCAAGCCGACTGATGTTTGGAAACGTCAGGCAGAATGAAAACGCCACCTAGATAATATGCCTGGAAGCCTTGTGGGGGAAGGCTCCCTGTACCTTTCGGAGGGAACATCTGACATGGTCAAGCCCCTGACCTACTGAAAAGCGAACGCTACCCTTTTTTCCTTGCTTTCCCGACTCGCAAGGGCAGCTTTCACTGTGAATGCCAGGTCAGCTGACGTACAACGTGTTTTCCACGGCATCCCTGATCATGACAGCGAAGTGAAACCGTTTCCCAAATACGTCTTTCGAGCAGCTCATGTTTGTAACGCGCAATTCATAGGGAGAAGGTATCTGTTTTTATGTTGCTTTTTTGTTTTTATACGTGGCCGGTAAAGAAGTCGCAATTTACACTTCGTGTTTTTGATGAATGAGACAAAAATAAAGCTTTTTTGCACGTTGCACTGCACTTGCGACCTTTATTGAATCACATAAAAATCCCGTGGAGGTCCAAGCACTTGTTCTGGCATGGCGATTTTCACAGCAATATACTGGCCGCTTGCCAAATCTGTCCTTCTATTATTATCGTTATCATTTCTCTTTACATCTTTTCTTTAGTTTGATTGCCCAGACCAGAGGACACTTCGGGAAACATACATTGCTACTCCACTGCATGCAACTCCCCAAATTAATTATACAGGCCTCAGTACATGTGTGTGCCGAGTCGAAGGCCACAACGTATTCTCTAAGTCCGTCATTAGTGAAGATAGCTGCAGCCAAAGGTTGCATGGTGTAAAAGTGTTAACTATCTGCCAATTTGTAAACGAAAAACCAAGACACAAATTAGTGCACAAACAAATGCACTATCCCAGTATACGCTAACGAGAGCAAAAAAACTTATCCTTGCACATTGGTTCCCATCGAGACACCCATACAAAACGTCACGAATACTCTATGCATAGCCTGAACTTTCGCTCGTGCGCAGTGGGGTATACCTGACGCACGTAACTAAGCTTTTGGGCAAGGGAGACATTGTATACCTGCGCACACGCAAACAAAGAAAGTTCTCACCCCATCCGCGTTTGCAAGGCGCGCTTGACATGCGTGAGTGCTGACGACCTGTGTGGCCCGTGATCCGTATTTGGTGCAAAGGCAGGACAAGGTGGTCAAGCGGTGAACTGTTTCAGAAAATACCACCAGATCCGGAGGTTCTAGTTCCCGTTAACAAAATTATACTTTTAACCATACTCCCTATTGCTCTATACGCGTGTAAACTGCTGAAAAGGAATATAATGTGTCACGATTTAGCCCCGCGTTTGTGAACCTGGGAGGGTAGCGGTACCCTCCGGCCGAGAGACGACATGCAGCGTCCTGGTGGTGACGGTGACTGACCGCGAGCAGCCGTGCTTGGTGGTGTTTATTCGCCGGCCACCCAAAATGTTGCCCACCGAGCCTGGTGGGGCCACTGAACCTAGCGCCCAACGAATATCAGGGATGGGGGGCGCCACACACTTGTCACGCCCCTCACCCCCAAGTTTGTTTGTACAACACAAGCACAAAACACCTGTCATCCCGACGAGTAACGGTTCGGCGGTCTCCGCTGTCTCTCACTCCGCCTGAGCACAGGTGTCGATGTCGATGCGGCAGCATGGGGTGCTGTCTGTGCCACTCTCGTACCGTCCATCAGCCTTGCAGGTGGCACCAGACTTGGAGGTGGCGCCCCAGAGGCGCGAGTAGCACCAGCCCCTGGTGCGGTGCTGGCAGCGGTCGGTGCAGTTGGCTCCCCTGCCTGCTGGCTTCCTGAAGGGGCGGCTGAGGGTGCCAGGCAAAGCCTCACATGGTCAGCATGCCGGTGCCACGTGGTCCCGTCCGACATGCGGACGAGCAACGACGACGCACTGGCAGGAGAGACCACGTGCCCGGCTGACCAGGGTGGACCAGGCCGGAAGTTCCTGGCGAAGACATGAGCCCCAGACTCTGGCAAGGGCCCAGGACGGCAACCTCGGACAGCCGCCAGCTTCTACTTGAGCTGCTTCAGGAGCGCTGTGGACCGGAGGTCAGGGTGCAACACGTCTAACGGTGTCTTCACCATCCAGCCCAACAGGAGCTCGCAGGGGGCACTGCCTGTGACGTCGTGGGGTGTGGTCCGGTATTGGAACAGGACTCGGGCAACCTGTGTCCGGAAATCCCCAGCCTTGCTCTTCTTGAGCTTGTCTTTCACCGTTTGCACCACCCGCTCGGCAGCACCATTCGACGGAGGGTGGTATGGAGGAACCATCATCCGACGGATTCCGTTCTTCGTCAGCCAGGCCAGGTACTCCTCGCTGGCGAAATCAGGTCCGTTGTCGGACACGATGACGTCCGGCAACCCCTGGGCTCCGAAGACTCGCTGCAGCGCCGCACTGGTTGCTCCTGCCGCAGGAGTGGTGACTGCCAGTACCTTCACTCACTTGGAGAAGGCGTCCACCACCACCAGGAAGTAGTGGCCCTTGAAGGGGCCCCCGAAGTCCACGTGCAGGCCGGACCAGGGTCTCTCCGGGAACGGCCAGGGGGTGATCTCCACATGGCGTGACGCTCGCTGGTTCTCCTGGCAGACCCCGCAGCTCTGCACCATGCGAGCAATGTTCTGTTCTGGTCCAGGCCAGGCCACCAAACGTGGGACCGGGCCACCATCTTCGTCTTCTCCACGCCTGGATGACTCGCGTGCAGCAACTGCAGAACCCTAGACCGCAGGATCTGCGCAATCACCACCCTGGAGCGCCACAGCAGGCAGCCCTGCTGCAGGCTCAGCTCGGCGTCTTTGTGGCTGTACGTCCGCTCAGCCAACTCCTCCCCTCGGGACACTGCCTTGACCACCTGCGACAGGACTGGGACCCGGCTGGCCGCCTGTGACACTGCCGATCTGGACAGCACCTCCGGGTATGCGTGCTCCAGCATGAACACTTCGGCAGGTTCAGAAACTGCAGCAGGCACCTCCGGCAGGGGCAGTCGGCTCAGGGCGTCAGCAGCTGCCAGGTCCTTTCCTGGATGGTAGACCAGCCGGTATCTGTCGGCCGCGAGCCTCAAGGCCCAGCGCACCACTCGAGGCGATGCCTGCACTGGAACCGCCTTGTCAGGCCCCAGCAGTCCCAGCAGTGGCTTGTGGTCCGCGACCGCCTCAAACTTTCGGCCCCACAGGTACTGGTGGAAGCGCTCGACCCCGAACATGAGGGCCAGGTCTTCCTTGTCCAGGTGGATGTACTGCTGCTCTGCTGCATAAAGCCGACGGGACGTAAACGATACAGGGTGTTCCTGGCCATCCTTCTCCCGGTGGCCCGGACGGCTCCGACGCCGTACGGTGACGCATCTACAGTTACGACGACAGGCTTGGCCGGATCGAAGTGCACCAGCACCGGAGCCTTTGTGATGAGCTTCTTGCTGCGCTGGAAGACCAAGTCCTGCTCCTTCTTCCAGGCCCACTGCTGTCCATCTCGAAGCAGACGATGCAGCGGCTGCAGATGCGACGACAGGTTCGGCAGGAAGCTCCTGTAGAAGTTTACCAGGCCCAGGTAGCTCTGCAGCTCCTTCTTGTTCTGGGGCTTGGGCGCCTTGAGCACAGCCTCAACCTTGCGGCGTGCCGGGGCTTGGCCTGCCTGGGAAATGACGTGGCCCAGGCACTCAACGCTGGTGGCCAAGAGAACACACTTCTCCAGCTTGAGCTTCAGCCCAGCATCCTGCAATCGTGCCAGGACGTTGTGTAGGTTCTGCAGGTGGTCCCCGTCGTCGGCACCGGTCACCAGGATGTCGTCCAAGTACACCGCCACGTGCCTCATGCCCCTGAACAGGTTGTCCGTCTCTCTCTGGAAAATTGCAGGAGCTTAGGCCACGCCGAACGGTAGGCGCGTGTACTGGAAGAGTCCCAGCGTTGTCGAAATGGTGACATACTTCCGGGACGACTCCTGGAGCACCAGCTGCTGGTACGCATCTCTGAGGTCGAGCTTGGTGAACTTCTGTCCCCCGGACAGCGCCGACCAGAGATCTTCAATGCGTGGCGGCGGGTACTTTTCGACCGTAGCGATGGGGTTGATGGTGACCTTGAAGTCCCCGCAGATCCTTACACTGCCGTCTTGCTTCAGGACTGCACGATGGGAGCAGCCGACTCCAAAGATTTGACGGGCACCAGGATCTCGTCTCACTGCAGCCATTGCAGCTCCTGGGTGACCCCGTCCTTCAAGGCGAACGGCAGCGGGCGCGTCTTGAAAAACCGGGGCTTGGCTCTCTCTGGGACATGTATGCTTGCCGCCGTGCCGGTGAATGTGCCCACCCCGGGCTGGAACAGTGCCTTGAACTTGGTCAGGAGGCTCGGGACGTCTTCCACCGCACGCACTGCTTCCTGGTACTCCTGCAGCCACACGCCCAACGCCTGGATCCAGTTCCGGCCGAGCAGCGTCGGTGACGGCCCCTGGTCAGGTACAGGGGGAGGGTGGCCATCTGTCACCAAGGCGGACGCTGACCTGGGCTTGACCCTCGACTTGGGCGAGCTGTCCGGAGTAGCTGCGCAGCATGACGCCCGACGCCTCGACGGCCACGTGAGGGAATGTGCGCTTGAAGACTTTCCCGGCCATGACCGGCACACTGGCCCCTGTGTCCAGCTCCATGGAGATGGGGCGCCCGCAGATTTCGACGGTCAGCAAGTATGGTGGCACCGACGGCTGCACTGTGTCCGCGTGCCACATGTCGAAAGTCTGCGGGTCTTCGGCCACGACGTGAAGCCTAGCCGTTGCAACCGAAGCTGCTGCCGCATGCCCCCGCCGCCTACCCTTGCACCGACTCCCTCGGCTGTGGGCTGGCGCGGAACCTGTGCGTGACGCCGGCTGCTGCTTCCGTCCGTCCGCCGTCATCCACCCTCGGCACGCCCGAGCAATGTGCCCAGTTCTTCCGCACGCATAGCACTCCGCTTGCGCGAACTGGCACTGAGAGGGGGGTGGTCACCACCGCAGCGACTGCACCTGCCATGCCGTGTCGCCATCTTGTCCACCGCCACCTCCGCCGACGGTGAGCCAGCCGCACGTGCTATCTCACCCGCGTCCTTGGCCGCAGCATCCATCGCCAGCGCTGCCTTCACGGCGTCGTCCAGCGTGGGGTCGGGAAGCTCCAGGAGTCGCGTCTGCATGGCGGGGTCGTTGATGCTGCAGACGAAACGGTCCCGGAGCAGCGAGTCGAGCTGGTCCCCGAAGGCGGAGCCGCTAGCCAACCCTCGCAGCGCTGCGACTAACTTCCCGAGCGTCTCTCCGTCTCGGCGACTCTGGTTGTTGAAGCGGAAGCGCTCCATTAACGTCGACGGGGCCGGGCTGTAGTGCGAGCGTAGCGTCGCGAGCAGCTCACCCAGCGACTTGTCATGCGGCGTGGCTAGCTTGAGCAGGTCGAGCAGGAGAGCGAAGACGCGGGTCCCGCAGCTGGCCAGGAAGATGTCGCGCTGTTTTGCCTCGGGTGTGTCGTTCGCCCGGAAAAACACGCCGACTTGTTCCTCGTAGACCGGCCAGGCGGACCGTTCACCCTCGAACGGCTCGAGCCTCCCGTACAGCGGCATGGCGTAATCGTGGCTGGCTTGAGGGGGAGGTGTCTCAGCGTTCTCGGTGGCGGCGCTCTCGGTGGCCTCGGCCGCTCCGCGGGTTTCTTCCCTCGTCGCCAGTGTCACGATTTAGCCCCGCGTTCGTGAACCTGGGAGGGTAGGGGTACCCTCCAGCCGAGAGACAACATGCAGCGTGCTGGTGGTGATGGTGACTGACCGCGAGCAGCCGTGCTCAGCGGTGTTTATTCTCCGGCCACCCACAATGTTGCCCACCGAGCATGGGGGGCGCCACACACTTGTAACATAATGTCTTCTTCAACCATACTATTGTCAGCACAAAAAACATGCCGTCATGTTAGCAATAACACATTCACGCTTAAACAATAGAAACATCACAACTCGTATAAACATGCTGACCATGCAAATACTGCGATAACTACCGGGAGAACAGCCCCTGTGGGCATTAGTAGGGTGATTGCACCGCACGAGAAATGCCACAAAGCCACTATCCCTGGACCTTGGTGATGTGTATTGCGTATGTCAGCTGTTCTTAACGCGTGTTATAACATCAGCTTAATAGGGGTTCATTGATAACTTTTATAATAACCTGATAAAACTACCAACATGCCTTCCCCACGTTGAGGAATTAGAAAAATGGAATTCAAGTGCCCGGCAATTCCCGCAGTGAGAATGGAGGAAGTTTTGGCATTCCGAGGAATTGAAAGGAATAGAATGTAGGCAAATTCTCGTTCCCCGGAATGGAATTGGAATGGAATGGGGACGCCCATTCCGCAACACTGCAACTGGTCGTGTTAAAGCCGCATCTAGTCTGATCAAGATCGTTTGTCCTCAAATGATATGAGGAGAAAAAGCAAGAAACAAGAAATTTACAATGAGCCAGCTTCAATCGTTCTTTTACCCAAGCAATGAGCGGACGTAAAGTATTGACCACCAGAGTGGATCCAGAATATTAAGTCTGACCATCGAGTTTACCGGCTAGGGATGCTTTGATGGTGAGCCAGTGAATCCATTGATACTGGGCTACCAGGGTGGTGGTATTGGTAGAAATATCTGGATTCAGGGTCGTCGACCAGCTTGGAAAGTTCTTTCCTTAATTAAACAAAGCGCAGCATTAAAACTTGCATCCGGTATCTCTGTAAAGAAGTTTTTGATGTCCAGTTGGGATTTGCTGTGTCACCGCGTTTGCCTAAAACAGCTTCGCCATCCTGACAGAAGACAGCTTTCATGGTGGTCATCGTGTACGGAAACAACACACGAAGAAGTGAATAGGCAACGCAGGCGCTGTCTAGCAACTGAAATTTTATTGGAAGAACACGTGTTATTTAGGCAACCAAGAAGAGGTTAAAAAAATGATGAAATCATACACGAGTCATACACACATATCACGCCCGCACTTATACACACGACTCATCTAGGAAATCTACTTTCTCATGTATTCATGCGATAGACGAGTGGCTCACGCATGTCGCCGCTTTTTATAATTCTGTACGCTTCCGCAATTTCCCCCGTGTGCTGACTTTTGCATCTCATCACCACGACCCTTTTTTTCAATGTCGGGAGCGCGACCGCATTCCTGGCAGTGGCGGGACAGGTATGAGGATGGCACTCCCTTGAGAGACCCAGCATGTTCTCTCAATCGCACATTTAAGCACCGCCCCGTCTGGCCTATGTACTGGCCACCGCATGGAAGCAGCGGCATAGAGTACACAACCCCGCAGGTGCATTTAGTGAACCGCGTTTTGTGCTTTATGGAGCACTTATCACCACGGGCCGCTGGTCGGTCCTGCACTTTTCTATCAATGCTGGCACACACACTCCCCAGCCTGTTGCGTGCTCGAAAAACGACATTCACGTCGTACTACCCGGCAATATTTTTGAGGCGGTGCGAAACAGCATGTAGATAGGGAATTACGGCGACCCATTTTCTTCTACTGAATGCGGCGCTGCCGCCTCCGTGTTTTGCTCTTGCTTCAAGCGATTAAACAGCCTTTGCGACACAGAAGCAAGAGCCATGCGCGGGAAACGTGGCGCTTCCAGTCTGTCAACTTGGCGCACAAAAGCTGCTTGCACAACATGCGCACATGGCTTCTTTAGTGCTGCGCGGAGACATGAAGTGGCCAGCCCGTTTTCTGAAATTTTTGAGTGTGCAGAATGAAAACTTAACAACGGTTTTACAGTTCGGGGGATATTTCAGTCTCAACACGACCACGGAAGAACAGTTTGTTCTGTCTCTGTAGCGCGCGTGATTCACCACCAGCGAGGGTCTGCGCGGCGGCCGCGCTTCAGGTTGTCATGATATGACAGAGGAAGTCGATCTTTGCTGCCACGAAAAACTTCACCGCACTACACCCACTTGCAGCACGCGCGCACAGGGTAGCGGTGCGCCTAATCGTAACACTGGACCTTTGCCTAATGATTCATTTAGTTATACGTTATTGCAGTGCATTAACCGCTCGAAATAGTTTTTCTGAGTTCTAAAAAACTGAATGCCCAGTTTTATTAATATTGTCTTTTATCCTCTCATGTTCTGGGTAGTGAAGCCAACTTACCGGCTTCGCATGGCTAGAATGAAGTAATTAAATGCGAGGAGCTTAGTCATTACTGTTCTAGCCTTGGTTCCTATGCGTAGATATGACTTTATTATAGCAGCGATTTATTTAAACGCAACAAACCATCGGAGAACCGTCTCCGTTCGTGCATACTGACCATAACTCTTTTTTTATATCGCCCGTCATCTTGCATTTACGTGAAACCAAATACATTTCCTGAAACACTTCTACGCGACCGCACAGGGGTTTCCGTTGTATAGAAGTGAACATGAAAGCTCATTGGAATTACGAGACTTTCGGCCTTACGTATCACCCCGCAGCGACAAGGTTAATGCTACGCAATGCCATATAAATCTAACTTTTGATTCTTTCATCCCGTGAACTATGAGCAAAAAGAACCACCTGCCAACCTAAATCGCCACAATGGTCGATCCGCGCGGATTTAGAGCGTCAGCTGAAGCTATTTGTTTTCCCTGTAACCAGTTTCCTTTGCTTGTTGCGTGGGCGCGTGCATTGTAGAATGTGTACTTTCTGCAATCTGATTTTGATATTTCGATGTTTTGGCTTCCTTTAATTTTTTTAGTCTGTTTTATTAATTCGTTTGTTCTCGTTGTATTTTGTTGTTCTTTGTTTGAGAATGTATATCATTGCAATTTAAAAATTCTATATACTCTGTTTTTTGTTACTTGTACCCGGAAGTCTCGTATGACTCAAATATTCTCTTCATTTGAAATTATATTGTGCTTAAAACCAAACCAATGCCTTATTTCGATAGTGTTTGTCAAGACCTGTTGTTAGAGAAACTTTCCTTACTTCGCTTCCACGGTGTCTTCGTTTTGTTGCCTAAAAATGTCCTTCAGCGCCGATACCAGTCAGTTAAAAAAGGAGATTGTCGAAGTGTTGCTTCATTAATCAGAGCTGGAGTTCCTCAAGGTTCTATTCTGAGCCCCCTGCTGTTTAATATTTATGTGAATGATGTTGTCAACGCTGTGCCGGTTTCTTTGTTTCAGTATGCTGATAATACTGTTCTGATAGCTTCTGCGGAAGAGTACAAGGCAGCGGTGGTGTTACTACAAAAGACAGCAATGAACATAATGGATTGGTTTAGAGATAACTCAAATAAAGTCAGCGTTGCAAAGACACAAGTAATTTGCTTTCATAATCCATTAAAAAAAGTGAATCTTGTTTATTCGTTCGTGCTACATACATCTGATTGCTCCGTTGCACATGTAAACCTATCAAATATATACCCACTGTAAAGTATCTCGGTCTACATATCGATAATGACCTCTCCTGGAATTCGCACCTTTCGCATTTGTGCAAAAAATTTAGGGCTGTATCGGCTCTGCTTTATAATATTAAATACATGCCTATATCTGTCCGGAAAGCTGTCACGCATGCCTTAGCTTACAGCAACCTACGCTACGGTGTAACTGTGTACGGTCACTGTTCACTTCGTTGGAAAGCTAGAATTGACGAAATTCTCAGATGTATTTTACAGAGTGTAGCGTACGTAATACTCTGCTATGAAGATAAGGCCGATGTCTTTAAAGTATTGTCTTTACCAAATTTTGATCAAGTATCAATGTTGTGGTACCGGGGTCTTAGCGCCCGGCCGCGGCTCCCAAGAAAGACACCGAGTCCCCAGAATCCACACCTTTAGTCAGGTCAGAACCGAACCCGTCCTCAGACGTCCGATCTCCTCGAAGCCCAGGCACGCACTGCCTCAGTCCCTTGTCTCGTTCCAGCGCGCACACGCTGCGCGTGCCCCGAACTACCTCTTTCTCCTCCTTTTCTGCGCGCCGTTCCCACAATGTAAACTGTTACATTAAAACATTTCTGGGCTAGCACATCCAAGCAGCCATATACACCGGTTCGTTGTTTGCGACCGAAAGACTTATACTGCATTCCTCGTTGCTCAACTAGGTACGGTAGAAGAATGCGTCATTAATTTGTCCGTTTCTACTTTAACAGACTGCCGCCCAGTATTTTTTATGTTAAAACGAAACGCTCATTGAAAAAGGTATTACGTCGTGTAAACATACAATTTGCATTTTAGGGTGTAGTCTTGCCGAAATTGTGTTTATGAATTTCAAACTCCTTCAGCCTTGAAAGCAATGCTATATACTTTTCCGTCCAATTACTATCGACCTTTTACAATTCGATTTTATTAACCAGCACTTCAGGTTCTGTCAAACCATATCAGGTGGTGCGTGCTAAACGCGGTTTGTGAGTTGAATGACGTTCCAGCTCTTGTAGACTAATTTCTGATAAGATGTGACCCGGTTAGGAAACAAGTTGGTATTTTAAATCTTGAGTGCTGTTATTCTGTCGGGTGTAATCTATGTGTCGTAAGTCAACTTGTTCTCCCTTTTTTTCTTTGTATGTATACCTAAGTGTTCTGCTATACTAGGCTTTGTACTTGTGTCAGTGTTTATTTATTATTTGCGGTTTCGCTTGCCTGCTAGGCGCTACCGCTCAAGCCCAACGAGGCTTTGGCCGGCCTGTCTCCTTGTATTTTTCAGTATATTGCGCAATAAAGCATTCTTATTATTATTATTATTATTCTGTAACGTCCTCCGGGCATTGAATGCAACTAACTTACTAGCTAAATCACTAGTTAACGAACTAACCAAATAACTAAGTAATTAACTAACTAAATAAATAAACCGCATATTTGCTTTGGAGAATGACGAAACGGTAATGTACCACTGCCGAAGGTCAGTTGCTGTCGAAATGCAGAGCTCTAAACTTTAGTAATATAAATGGGTACAGTACGCTCCGTACGAACCGGCTAACATTCAATAACCAGGAATGATTGTGACAACTTTGCATTAAAAACAATTTTTAACATTCACACTTAAACGCTAACGTGGCAACGTCGCTTATTTCGCGAACTACGCGAACCTGTCTATTGCTGCAGGCATAGAAACCATCTTCTGAACAGTACCTTTGTCTATGATATCTTGGGTAACAACAATCTTGAACCCTGGTAACTTTTTCTTCGGCTCTTTCACCTTCAGTTCCAGCATCGAAATATCTGAGTTTATTGTTTGTTGAAGTTCTTAAGTGCTTCTTTGGATGTCGACGTAACAACCACTCCAGTCCTGTTCAACCTTACATTGACGTCATTCAGACCCGTGACCAGGGTCGATTTTGGCAGAGAATGCTTTTGTACTTGTGCTGGTTTCAGGCTCTCTGAAGGGAAGTGTACAGCTTCCGTTGGCCTTTCCAATTTTGGTAGGATGTCTGTTGTTCGGTCATTTTCACCCTCTGTGAGTACCGCATAGCGGTATGCCTCCCTCATCACTGGAGAACTCAGTAGCAAAGCCTTTTTCAGCTCCTCTACTATATAGCTGAGTTGGGCGTTACGATAGAGGGCTTAATACATAATATACTTGTAGAATACAACCACACCCAGGACGCATAGAATCTTCCAAGGCTACGTACGTTTACTGGAAAGAATAAAAGAGGGCGCTAAGCATACGTCTTTCTACTTCGTCTTCGTCTGCTTAGCGCCCTCTTTTATTCTTTCCAATAAGCATGAACAAACTAGCTAGACAAGTTTGGCTACATACGTTTGTTTTCGACAGGGTTGTCATGCCGTTTACAAAATATTTTCACTGTCTGGCCCTAACCCTTACCGCTACATGCGGAATGAGTAGAAATCAAGAAATCAGTCATATAAGTTATATAACATGTCTACTACACTAGCTAACAAAAAGAAAATTCATTAGAAACAAGGCCCTATTAGAAAAACCACTAAGTCCTTGGGAGCGCTGGGCGCCAAAACTAACACTATAGGTGTGTATCTGTTTGCGCCAGGGCGAGCTCCGTAAATAACGCTTATGTTTTATCTCCCAATGCCACTCGGTAATTTATACACGATTCGTGTGTTACGACCGCACAATAAATGACATGTACGTGACCTATGTTAATGTTACCTGCTTCAGGCAGTTGTAACCAGCGAAATGTGCACTGCTGTCCAATTTTACTGCGAAGCAGTATAACTAACTAGTCAAAAAAAATTTCAGGTTATTGTCAGCAGAAAGAACCAGGCTAAAGAATGAAATTTCTGGCGCCGACAGGAGTCGAACCTCTACACATATATAGAAACGGAGCGAGAGCCCCTCCTCTTACCGACTAGGCTACGCCCACACAAGCAGACGGGGAGACAGACAGTGTACTCAACAAGCCCAAATCCCTTGTGTAAAGTGCTAACCACATAATGTATGATAACGGTTTTCACGTGGTTTGGATATGGGGAGAACAGAACAGCGTCTGGGGGAAGTGTCAAGGCCTTGGCGGTGATGCAAGAAACAAGCGTTAGGGGGAGACCGTGAGAGAGATGGCGACATAGCTGCGCGTGCCGCCGCCCCCCCCTCCGCCTCCTCCCCCCCTCCGGCCTTTCGCCAAACACTACTCTTCGGTTTCTTTCTGCCGTCGCTGCTGCGTTCCCTGACTGGGTTACGTTGACGCCGCCCCCGCCAAATCTTGGTAACGGCTGCCAGCGTCTCTGATTTCACTCTTAGTAGACCCACGTGTAGAAATTAAAGTGACGTCACTTGCGCAACCACTGTGGGGGTCCATTACAGCTCCGCAGTCCAAACATCTTCAAAGCGTGGATTGGAGCAAATTTTTTCGGCTTGTTTATTTTGTGGGGGAGGGGGTGTCGTGTGTGATGCACATAATTTTAACGTATTTTTAATTTTCCTAATTTCAATACTTATCTCCTTCTATGATAATCTATGATGATTGTTATTCTGTGCAACCCAGTGATCGCGATATTTGCCGCTGCAGCATACAATTATTGGTGGGTATATATTGGCAAAATTGTTTTACAACGCTCTCGCTACCTCAAGACTCATTTAGGCATTTCAGTGCGTGTCTGGAGTAGCAGAGAAGAATGGTACACTGAAACCACGACGTATACGGCATAACTCTTGTCTATCAGTAAAAGGTTGTTTCTTTGGCTGGTCGTGGCGGATCTTTACGGAATATGTTCAGAGTTAACTTTGCGTTGAGAAAGCATTGATTAATAAGGGCCCCTACACGGGGCACCTTAAGCACTCATGGTGATGGTGTTGGCGACACCGCGGACAACGAGCCGCCATACTCCTGCGGTATTCTACCGTGGCTAGGAGTTTTAAGGTGAAGTGTAGAAACCACAAACGGTGTCCGTCGGAGCCCAGGTCAAGCTTCGGCGGATGGGCTATCTTTCTGCTTATCAGGCAGAAGCTCCGGGACCTCTCTCGGTATCAGGGTCACCCAAGTGAAAAACGTAACCCCGTCACCTCTTTTATACTACGGCTTATGGTATTATCTAAACCCCACTCCAAACACGGTCGGGCCCCGAAAAGGTGCCGCACCGACGTTTCTTTTCCACCGCGCCCTAACATAAGGTTTCTGAAATCGAACTACTCTCGCTTCTTAGTGACAGAAGCAGTCAACCAGTTGAACCCTCTTGCTTCCAAGTCAGAATTTCTGGTCTCCAAATTTCTTGAAGGTGTCATTGGCGAATGATATAAAGCCGAGAAACAAAGAACCGGTAAAATTCTTGTTAAGGGCGGTAGCCAAGATCAGGCTGGTAAACTTCTTGCACAAACCCCGATTGGCCGATCTGGCCATTCGAGTAACGCCCCTAGGCAGCCTAAACAGCTCACAGGGCGTGATCTCCGAATATGACCTACTGAATGAAGCTGAAGCTGACATGCTAGAGGGCCTTCGTGGTCAGGGCGTTAAAGTGGTCAGGCGCACACGCAGAGATGACAAACAAATCGAGGGTTCTACGGACGGCCGTCTGGTCGGGAATGACATTGAAGTACATAATAAAGAAGACGCCGACCACAAGAGAAAATAAAACAATGACGTTTCGGCACCCCGAACGGGAGCCTTGTTCACACTAAAAAAACTCTGTGAACGAGGCTCGCGTTCGGGGTGCAGAAACATCATTGTTTTATTTTCTTTTGTGGTCGGCGTGTCCTTTATTATGTACATCAAATGACAAAGAAATACCGACAAAGCACCTCATCTTAACCTTTGACCGGTCGACCCTTTCAAAATTCATCAACGCAGGTTACAACCGATGTCCAGTCCGGCCTTACGTCCCGAACCAGCGGCGCTGTTTCAATTGCTAACGGTTCGGGCACGGCACAAACTCCTGTCGTGGCTGACTTACCTGTGCAAAATGAGCATAGGATGACCACCCTTCCGAAAACTCTAACGTGAAAAAATTTTTTTGCGTAAACTGTCGCGGTCCATATGCGGCCTATCCCAGAAAATGGGAAAAGTTTCAACATGAAAAGAAAATAATCAACATCAAGGTCACTGAAAACATCACCTTCCGAGAGGCGCGGAAGAGGTTGGCCTCTTTCCCTCTGGGGAGGTACGCCGACGCAGTTCGCCGGGGTGCCGAGCGGCGTCTGTCTTCGGCGGGGACAGAGTACTGCGAGTCAGACTTTGTTCCCTTCCTCCCTCCTCCCACCCTGGGCTGCCTCTGGTGGCCCATTCTGTCTCTACACCGTTTGTTGAGACAGCAGCGGTTGTGGAGAGAACAATGTCTGGTGGAGTGACCCATTCATACCTGTTAACTCGTTCACGTCTAGCGCTTGAACGTAATGCGTACTAATAAAACACCGGGTCACTGGTTTACGCCTAGCGCTGAAGTGCTTCGTAACGCGTACTAAAAAACACCGGGACACGTCATGTACGCCTCGCGCTAGGGAGCATCATGCTTCAAAGACAAGAGACTTTTCAGCAAAGCTGTATACCTCTACGGTCCCCCAAACGGTTTTATCTCCGTCGGGAAAAACGCAAAGGCGCCAAGAATACACTTAAAGAGTGCATGCTTCGCCCCTTCCCAGGATTCACGTTAGTGGAGATGGCCTGGGATTCATTTTAATGCATAGCATTTTTTGGCGAGTAGCCACCCCCCCAGCCCCACCAAGGACGTTGAAACACCATGAATGGCCCAAAAATGCATATTTTGTGGTAGTTCCACCTGTAATCCTCATAATCACGCAAATGAAGGTAATTGGTCGAGCGGAGGTTTCAGAAACCAAAAAAAAATTTAAGAATCTACAAAAAAATCGCGGGATATTGCACGCCGTTAAATGCCCTGTCTTCTCACTGAAATGCAGATGTAGCGGAAGGTCTACCTGTTATCGTTATAATAGCACAATGGCGATAATTGCTGCAACAAAATTTTAAAAAGTCAGAAAATAGGAAAAATAGTAAAAAATATCAAAATGTTGCGAAGCGAGTAATGCTCTGCATTTCATCACAAATGCTGATTTGGAGAACGTTCCACCTGTAATCGTTATAATGGTGCAAATGAAGATAATTGGTAGAAGAAAAATTTGAAAAGCCAACAAACTAGAAAGATAGAGAAAATTGGTGAAAAGTGGCAAATGATGTAACGCCATTCATATCCACAAAAATGCTGACTTCGAAAGTTCTACTTGTAATCATTAAAATAGCGTAACTGGAGATAACTGGCCGACCACAATATACCAAACCAAATATGTGTGTGTAAAGAACTCACGTATCAGTAGAGAATTATCAGAACTTCTGCAGATTTGTCACTCGGCTGTCAGGAGGCCCATGCGTGTGGAGGCAAGGGCGAGTGGGTACGCGTACTCCCGCATCCGTTTTGCCGTGTCATCTGTACTGGTACGTCATGGTGGGCTGTGATTACTTCGCCTATGTTGTTATAACTAACATTTCAGTTTGGGCTAGTTGGTTGATCATAGTGAACCAACTGTCTTCGTTTAGGCGCTGGTTTCACCGTTTCATCATATTATATTCCTAATCGAACTCCAGTGTCCGCAAAATCTAAAGTAAAAGCCCAAATTTAAATCGTTACGCCCAAAGCGCACTCCCAGTTATATAATGGGTTTCCACAATTGTTTATTTTTATTATCAAGGAGTACATACAGAGTTAAATGGACCGCTATAGCGAACAGGTGGGCTTGTGTGGCATCGCCCGGCAGTAACGGCCTTTATTTCTGCAAAAAGCACTCATTGGAAGTGATAACTGAATAGGGAGGTAAAACAAAGCAAACAAACAAAAAAGATAAAAGAGAAGAGAAAGCATAAAAGGAAAGAAAAAGAAAAGAAAAAACATGTTATATTGGATTTATTGTATTTATTGTGCCACCAAGAAGCAATTAGAGAACAAAAAAATAACAAACTGCCCCCGCACACACTTTAATACTTTAACGTAATCTTAATTCTACAATATCCGCACGCAAGTCTTTCCGCGTAGTTGAGGAGAACAATTCGTCAGGCAATTCGTCAAAGATAGGCGGTACATAAAATGGCCCTCCATTCATTCCGTAACGTGTACGGACCATTGGCGTCCTATAGCGAGGTATGTGCCGTCGAGGTGTAGGTTTAACATTGGGAGTTCGGTAATCCGTGCACACAAATATTTTTGCACGACAATTTGCTTAGACAATATGTCGAATGACAGTAAACGGCTTGCCTTGAATACACTGTCCGAATCCGACACGTGTGACTTATTAAAAACACCCCTGGCTAGGTTTTTGTAATACTGTTAACTCTGTTTTTCCAAGTAGCGGAGCAATTGAAAAAACAGCACGTGCCATAACCAAGAACACTATAACCCAAAGTTTGAGCTAGTATTTTTGGCATAGAGAAAGGCAGAAACACTTTCAAGTTATGCAACATACAGGCAGTACTTCTAAGCATTTGACATATCTGAGTCGTGTCTGCGCTCCATGAAATATCGCCATCTAAATATACACCTAGGTATTTAACAGACCCGACACAGAAAATTCGGCCGCCGGAACAATATGCACAATTTGATGGGTGTATCGTAATGAAGCCGTCATTCGGCACTGTTTTCTGTCGGTTTTGGAAACACACTAACCAACCATTTACAGGGTTTATTATTATTAAAGTTTCTTTGAAACAATCCGCCACATTTCTGACACCATCTTGAAGATTGAAGAGAGTGAGAGAATAACCAGAATTGCCAGTACCTGCAAGGTGTCATCAGCGTTTCGATAAATTTTTGAAGTTTTAGCAACACTAGCTAAGTAATTAACACACAAAAATAAAGAGTAGAGGTGACAAAATATACAAAGGCACATCAAATGCCACAAGAAACAAATGCTTTCATCGTCCGAATCGAACCTCGGTCCCTCTTCTTATGAAGCTGACGTCTAATCGAATACGCGATCCCGCCCAGATCGAGGCTGTTCGTGTTTGGGCGTCTGACTTTAACGCAGGTTTTATGCAGGAAAGCTGCACGTTTTAACTATGTTTGTCTTCAGAAAGGGGATTTGATTTGTTTTATTTCACTACGTGAACACTCGAAAATATACTGAAATTTTCTATGACAACTATAATAATTACAACTTATAATATGCGTGTATTTCTTGATTGCTTATCCTCACAAAATGTAAAAATACTGAATGCAGGCAACTGCAGGCAAGCTCGTCGTTTTCTGAAAGTGAGAGATACTTCGTTTTGTTCGATATTCAACTTAAAATAACAGAGTATACGAGGCAGAGTGACATATATCATTCCAAATATACAGGTAGCATTTACAAAAGCAATTGTAACTATGCCCTTAGGAGTAGGACACCACCTTCCAGGGCCATAGCTAGACATTTTCGTAGGGGTAAGAGGCGGGTGAGATTGCCGCTCAACCTTCTCCATATGATTTTTCAAGGGATTAAAAATTGTTTTCAACATTTTTACATAGTGACGTGACCACGACTAGAAAACACAAAATATGAAGAGCAAGTTGTCCCTCAGTATAACCAATACAGTGGAAAGAACGAAGCGCGTTCTTCCCGCGTTCCCAATATTCTTAATAACGAAGTCGTGTCGTCCGTCAGGCACCTGTCAAGATTTGAGAGCCGATAGATTCTGGACGGTCGGTCACACTTCAACAACTGGCACGGACACGTCCTGCAATACGCAGGGACAGCTGTTGACAACCATAGTTTTGATTGTGTTCTTATTTTTTGTTGCGAGAATGCCAAATGAAAAAAATGTTTTAGCCTGGGTGAAATTGTAAAACACGCGGAACGGAGCGCAACGGAAGGCGAGCGGACCGGAACGGAACGGATCTGAACAAAAGCGCTCGTTTTGTCTCTTTCTAGTCTTATGATCAGTTTCTCTGCGCTGTTTTTGTCATGTGCATTACTATAGAACTGTGACTTTCTGCAGATTGTTTCGCTTTCCTTTTTTCTTTGGTTTCTCTAAACTCTGTTCGACCAAGTGTCCCTATTTACTCGGTTATACAATTACTGGTGATTTTTGTCACACCTTCGTTTTTGCGGAAATGGAGTGCCTTGTACAATTTTCCGCCATTTTCTATATTTTTGATTCGTATTTAGAACGTTTTCTGGGTATTTATAGTTTTGGAGGGAGCTCTATAAGGTGCATATTTTTTATTTTGAGACATACCTTTTCCGTATATTTATGTGTTATTTGTTTATTGCTTGGATATATAATATTCGGTTCGATCAATTATCGCCCTGTACGCTATTTTAAATATTACAGGTGTTTTTTCGCAACTTCTGTATTTTTGTCGAAATGTTAGGCCTTACAGAGTTTTCACCATTTTTACAATTTCCATTCCAATTTTGAACGTAATTTTACATTTGTATTTATTCTTTGGAGTAGGAGAAAGATGCATATTGCTGATTTTGCAAAATATTTCTGTGAAAAAATTTTCTTTCAAAAATGTTGTTCGATCATACTATTTTCATTTATGTTAGCGTAACGATTACATGAGCATTTTTTGCGAAATCAGCTTTTTTGGGGGAAATGCAAGGCGTTACACGGATTTTCACAATTTTCGCCCTTTTCATCCACATTTTGAAGCTGATTGTATGTATTTTTAGTTTATTCTTGGATTTTGGGATGATATGTATAAGATTCATATTTTTAAATTTTATCAAACAACTTTTATGCACATTTAATTTTTTGGATGTTTAATTTTGTAACACCTATTATTTCCTAGTATTTACGCTATTTTAACGCTTACAGGCTGTAATTAAAGTATATCTGCATTTTTGCGAAACGTTGTGGCGTTACGTGGTCTTGGCTGTGAGGGAGCGCTGCAAAGTACGCTACGCATTAAAAAGCTCGCAATTGTTTAGATGCCACATCATTTTACAGAACTCCTTTAGCGCAATCTTTCTTTGGTTTAAACTCTGGGCATGGAAATTAATCTTCCGAAAACAGTGTTGCGGCGACACGAAAAATGGAACTTTGTCGTTTTCTAATGAAATAAATGATAATAATTCAAGTGTAAAATACAAATTGGTATGCAATACATTTACAATTTAATTCTCTTGGTCAGGCCATATGTTCGCAGCGTTTGAAGCCGATTTTGGCAAATTATGGTAATTGGAATGTCCACTGAGAACATCTCAAGCAAACACCACAATTTAGGCTCATTACCCTTTCGTGAGATCGAAACTCGAATACCAGATGGTTGTCATGGATCTTTGTACTAAAAATGACATAACGAATTTGGAAAGTGTACAAACAAAGCCAATTCGCTTCATATTTGAAAAACATGAAAGATTGATTGGTTGATTTAGAGGTATTAGGCGTCGACGCTACTTAGGCGATGAGGCGCGCCGTAGTGGAGGGCTCAGGATTAATTTTGACCGCCCGGAGATATTTAACGTCCGCCAAAAATCTCAAATGCACGGGTGCTTTCGCTTTCCCCTCCATCAGAAAAGTGGCCACCACGGCTAGGAATCGAACCCGCGTTCTTGGGATCAGCAGCAAAACACCTCAGCCAGAGGGTCGCCGCGGTGGATAAAACAGGAAGTGATAATTCCCCTTCACAAATAATGCATAGAAATAAAATTAGTTTACTGGAGTGCATGTGCAAAATTCGTCGTCTGCAGTTGTAACACAGCATCGGCCATGAGAAAATCAGTGTGCACCTCCATCCTCATGTAACTTTTCTGTATACACAACGAACAAGACGCTCTCAAGACACAACAAACACAGTCCCTCTCATCCATCTTCTAATATTTTTGCTAAAACAAATATCGCATGAATAGTTTTATGTGCGTTGTTTTAACAAATAGAATCCCCCCCCCACCCCTTAAAGTTTACGGTCGGCAAACCAATTGTAATTTCGCAATTCATTTTTCTAATGAATTATAGTAAGCAAAACCAGTGTTATGATTGCTTTTACTTGGTTAAAAAAATTACGGATTATTTAGTGCTCCTAATGCTGTAATATTGTTGCGGCATCGCGTTATTGCTCATGTGTCACTTCATCTGAGCTGTTCATTGATTGCTGGCATTTGGACGTGTTTGTAACATGCTATAGGCAAGAACCTGATCGTGCTGTCTTTGTAGTTCTTTGGTTACGTATATCACCTCCTGCATTGGCCAGCATCTTGGCCTGCAGTATGGATGAATTAATGGTGACACTGGAATAACAATGATAAAAAAAATGGTCGCTATCCTGCCATGTGAAAGTGGATGCAGACCAAAGCTGTTGTAAACCACTACAAATGGTGATGGAGGAGGGTATTAAATGTTTCTCCTCGTCTCGCCGGGCTTGTCGCTTGCGCTCGGCTAGTGTCACTAGACAAGGGTAGGGAGTATTGGCACCCTTTTCTTCTACTGTTTTGAGCCGCCCTATTATCATTGACCAGTTCTCATTACCGGCCATTTGGTTACACTGCGATGGTTCCTGGGCGCCGCCATATTGTTGTTTAGGCGTTTTAGTCGGTCAACTCTTGTAGGTTTGGCTTGTCCTCTGTGCTCTACCGCTATGCGCGACTGATGTTCCGAACGCGAATCAAAGATAACGCGTCTAATAGCATATGAGCAGCAGAAGTGGGTCCAAAGATGAGGCAAATGCTGGGTCCCGCCTGGCCTGAAGCATACGCTTGGTGTCTTACGGAAGAAACGCTCTTTTAGTGACATTAGTCCTGACTAGCATTCAAAGAATCTGCAAACATAATCTTTACCAGGAATACGTCTTGGGGGGGGGGGGCAGGGGGAAGGGGGTCCCATTGTTCACGGGGCACCCAATCATCCATAATGCGCTTTGGATTCTCGTTTGGAGGTTTTCTTTAACACATTCTGAGCTCTACCTTGTATCCCTGATTATCCTGACGCATGCGCTTGGCGTCTTAGCTCTGTGCGCCTTGGCGTTTTTATCCACTGCGATGAAATCATTAGGGGTAGAGGTAAACAGCTTTGCTGTCAATTATGCCAAGGCTGTGTACGGTCATATGCAGCTCTGGTGCATAGCTGCATCCCAGCAGCGCTTTAAGATAATTATGACAGCTACATTCTGCGAATGATAATGTAAGATCGAATACATATTGGCGTGAGTTTACCCTAACGGGGATCCACCTGCTGGTGCTTGAATTAGGCAAAATGTTCAAAACAAGGGATAGGGTTGTATTTTTGTCGAATGCTTGTGACTGAGTGACACTTCCAAGGATTTGCCTTGGAAACATCGGGTTGGTCATTAACGGATACCACAATTAGTTTTAGTCATCTACACCATCAATCTAAAGTGAACGGAGCCGAAATTTGCGAAGAGATGTAGGTTGGCTTGCTCTTTCCTAAACGAAAGAATTGATAGACAATTCCATTTATTAATTGTGACGAAGTTTGCACATCAAAAAGTCTGATATGCTACGATAGATTACAACGAGGCGAGTGAAACAGGCCGAATAACATACTAGATTTATGTACATTTCTAAAATTTTCCGAGACACAGCAGAGTACTGAAGCCCTTACATCGTAAATGGAATGGAAATAATACTATGCACAAGAAAAAACACGCGTTTTCCGGTCTGAGTTCTTCGTGTCGATGGAAAACAACACGCGGCTTTGTAACGAGTAGCGCTAATTTAGCAGAGTTTAGGGTAAACACAGGCAAAGAACCTTTGCTTGGGAACATTAGAAAGTTGCAGAGTTCAAGTCTTAACCAGAATTAAATGTTGCGTAAATGTGCAGAGACGTATAAAGATGAATTATTGGGCTTTAACGGCGGAAGCCTATCGAAAATGTTGACCTTGCACGCAGATGCATCCTTGTGAATGACCACGGAAAAAGTACATAGAGAAACCTATGAAGAGGGGTGCGCAGCTGGCCAAAAGCCGTTTCAAGAAAGGTCTTGGCCCGGCATAGCGTTTAGTCACGCATAAAACGCGCAATACTTTCATCTGCTACTCAAGCGAGGGGAAAAGAGCTGAGCCTAATTTAATCAACAAAACGAGCGAAGTGAAGTAACGTGCGTTGAGGATGGAAGATAAATAGATGGATGAAACGGTGTGGAATATTCCCAATAATGACAAATTACCCCAGCACTGAAGCAACTATGTGGCTCAGCCATACAAATAGGTAAGTGGGAGGAACAACGTCCTAATTTCATCCAGTGGACACGAAGAACATCACGTCATGAAGTCTTTGAAAACCAAGGAAAGGTTTGCACAGTAATGGCTTTTTCTCGGGGAGACTGAAGGGGAACTAGGTCGCAACATTTCCCGAAATAAATTCGGCAGATTTTCAGAGGTACAGCAACTCAAATAGGAGAAGGCAGCCTATGGTTTCGAGAGCACGATTGTCATCACACTGACCTAGGTTGACCAAATGAGGGGCCTCCCTGTCTTGCGTTGCATACTTCGGGTGCTTCCCTACACTACGAAGCAGTGAGGTAAACATGTTGCCGCCGCTGCTCTGATGCAGGCAAAAAGCGAAAATGTGCATGTGTTCGAGATTCTGGTGCACTAAAACATCCCCAGGTGGTCAAAATTATACCGGAGCCATCCACTATGGCACTGTTAAAGAACACTGTAAAAGACATCAACATCAAAGCACTGTTAAAGAACATCAACAATTGTTCTCTAAAGCGGCCTCTAGAACGTTGTCTTCCTCGTCAAAGAAGATTTGGTTTTTTTATCGGGAAATCGAACTATGATCCCGGGTAACAAGCCTAGGTATATTTCAACAGATTGGCGCACTTGACAACAATAATTATCGTTTATCTCTTCTATAGTAAAGGCCTTCGAGTGCTGTTTGTAATCGCCTGCTCTCTTTCAGCCAGAAATAACGTCAACAACGTCCTTTGGAACCAAAACACGTTTATTCAATCTGGAAACGCACCGGAATAACGTTCCCAAAATAGCTCTTCCTGACAACATTTTCGTCGATAGGCCCCATTTTTGGTAGAAAGATCCAGCTTCCTATTTCACCTTTGCCGTTCCTCTCTTTGACTGCGCTACCCGTTACACGCAGAGAACAGTTGAGGCGGGAATTTCTTCGAGAGAAGAATGTCATGACCAGCCGGTAGGAAACCATCCACGAAACTGCTGCTCTTGACGTGTTCACAAACCCTATTTCCTTTCACGGCTTTTGTGTGCTCGCTCATGACGCTACGCGGCGCCATTCCTAGCGGACGTTTCCTGCATACACAATCTGTACAGCCTCGATCCGTGTACGATGTTATGAGAATGCTTTATGGCTTCAGGCTTTCCGGAAACCGGCTCATTGTGCCTTCTTCCACCTCGTTCATGTCACGTACATTGCTTTGCACTGAAAGTACACGTTGAATTGTACCGGAAATGAATTTGTGCACCGTAAGTACGCCTTAGGTGTATTCCAGCCTTTCTCCAGCCTAGCGCTCAGGAAATCAAAACTCTTTACAGATTATGCCCACCCCGTAGTCGCCCTTGTTTGTATTTTCTTTGAGTGAACGTAATTAGCTTTTAAAGCGTGTCCAAGATTCCTGTGATTACGCTTGTCACCAAGGTTTTGTTACTTCCCTTGACATTGCGTCCCTTTTAAATGCCTGCCAAATGCCCGTGAAAGTCGAATACCCTTTCATAAAGTGTATGAGCCTATTATAACGGTAATTTAAATCCTGAACATTTTTAATAACTTTCTTAGTAACGTGGATGTCATGTATTGTCAAGAAACATTTCGTTTAGAACCGACATGGTTACTTGGCTGTTGAAACATTAAGAGGAACTTATGAGGCTGGGAACTTTCAAACTAGTTTTAAAAAAACGTGACGCAGCAGCAGAGCGAACGAGAAAAAAATGTATTGAATTGAGCAAACCTTTTGTGTATACATCATGGTAAGGAGAGAGCGCGTAAGAGTATCATTCGTGGAGGCATTGCGAGGAGAGGCAGCCGGCCGGGGCAGCGCTAGCCCATCGTTTTTTCAAGATATCTGTAATGAAAAATCAAATTTTCGGCCAAGGCTTTCAGTAGCTGCTGCATGTGGGTTTAACGTTAAATGTGTCTGTTCAGGAATAAAATTGCTGTGGGTGGCGATGGCTCTGGGTCTGCCCCAGTGCAAGGAGCGCCGCACAAACGCATGCGCGCACCCGTAATCCGATATATTAATGATCACAAGGGACACCAGCGTTATTTTTGGGGGGCGTTCCTAAGTCTCTTAGACTAACACTGTTGTTTACCGTCATCGCTCCATCCACCAGAATCCTCCTGCGTACGCTTTTAGTATGTTATCTTACCTTTCTCAAAACCGCTTTCAATATGGGCAAAAGAAGCTGGCTGCTCAAAATGGTTTCTGTAAAATGTGCCAATCTAGCTTAAAAGCTCGTCGGTTTGAAAAGAGCATAAAAGGACGTAGTAATTTATTAGCACTCAAAGGCAGACCGCCGTCAACGGAGTGCAGGTTCACCTTGTTGCAACTAAGATTTAGTGTCAACAGACCAACATTTGTTCTTCTACGGTGACAGCAATTTTTTATGTAGTGCTCTCCTTACTGTGTGCTCTCATGAATTGTTTAAGACGACATTTCTTTCAGCTTGATGTTTTTAATGCGTGAAGAGGTCCGGAAGGTAAACAAGGAAGATCAACACGACATTATTTCGGGCCGCCGCTGAAAGCCCTTATCGATTTTTCATAATGCTCTCAACAAGTATGCTCTAAAAACATTAAGAATAAAAGGCGCGTCCAACAAAAACAGATCCTTGCGGGGCTCAATAATCCCCTTGGAACAACGCGCACCGTAAGTGTAGTGGGTACGAAAGGTAAGCTGTAGTGATAGCTTTTGTCAGAAGGATTTACATTGCTTATTCAGGATTGTTTGTAAGTTCGTTGAGCGGAATGATACATGGTAGTGTGTGTGAACTTGTTTCGGCTACTTTTGTTTCTGATCACCGTTTTTTAGCATTAAAATATTCAGGACGGGGGCTTGTTTCAAGATGACTGCACAGGTGTTCTTCGTAGCCGTACGGCCGCATTTCGGGTTCCCGCCAAAATTTGACCGCTAAAATAATGAAATTTACAACTGATGTCAACGGTAAGCCTGAAAACGAACTTTTTTTAAACTACCCATCTGTCTGTGTACCTGCATGTGCTGATGAGCATTAGCTTATTAGGCTTTTAATAAGTAATTTGTCTGGTTTAGTATTTCGCGTTTTTTAATGGCGTAGAGTTTGAAGTTATAACAAATTTGTAGGTTTTTCAAATAATTTTATATATAGTGGTACCACCGAAAATACAGCAGATTTTTTTATTGTAAGGCGTATATTAGCCTTCATACTACTGTTGTAGAAACCCATGTATTAACAGCAGTACAATATACGCGTTGCTTACAACTGCCCCAATAACTCACTACATAAGAAAAGTAAATGAAGGTAAGGAACTATGGATTCCTCGAGCTGCCCATCATCACCCAATGTGCTTAAAGATAGTTAGGATAAAGCAGAAATCACAGCCACTTTTTCTGATCATACTTGTCACGCTGAAACGCATGTATTGACAGCTGACGCATATTTCGAACTGTTTAGAGCACCTTCGTGAACGTGTTAACAGAAGCAAACAAAACGGGACGTAATGACATGTATATAATAGCGGCAGTGCCGGTATAATTTTTTCGAGGTACTTACAATTGAGGAAAAGCTTGCGATTCATCCGTCGGGTTTTTTGTGTACCTCCCTTTGGCCGTTTTGTGCATCGGGTATGGCTATTGTGACCTACTTCGTTAACTAATTGTTTCATATTAAAATTCACGAACAAAATTTACCACCGTTTTTTTCTGAGGGACCAAGAAATTATCCATTTTATAAATTAGGACTGACTGCACCTTATGAAGGCGGTTTATGTTTAATGCTCGTGAAGTTATGCAACAAACCAAAGCCACAAGTGACTGTAAAAGATGTTTCTGTGGCGTGCTTATGAAGAAAAACCAAAACTTGGATCTCCATACTGCCGTGTCGTGGTTTTGAACGCCCTCCACGGGCGTATGTGGCCCGCGTTGTTTATGAAGTTTCCACTTGGCTGAAAGTTAGTAACAGCGAAAAATTTGTAGAGTGCTGTTCTCTGAACCCAAACCCTGTGGGTTCTCACTGTATCCATACGCAAAGTGTCGGAAGCGGTAAACATTCTCCCGAACGTTAATCCTTGTGTATCCACTTGCTCTGAGCAAAAAAAATATCAGAGCAAAAACAAACTTCCAGCTTAATTTCCTGTAGCACTTGCGCGCCTTTAGTATGCATTTAAAGCATCAGCCGTACTGTTGATCCCCTCAGCATAGATAGTACGCCAGAGTTTACAAGAGTGGTGCCTGGATCTGTGCATGTCTTCCCGCCATAACCGTTGCAATCACGCGAACCGCTTTTGGATGTAGAACTCCGCGCCATACCCCCACGGGCGGGTAACATCGGCTCACAGGCAGTAGGCAACCGCCCGTGTAAAGTTACTTTAATTATTACATATTGCATTCTTTGCCAACTCGCTGACTTGGCTGTATGCGTGACCATTCCAAAAGTCCGTGTAGCGCCGAGCAAAGGTTTGTTTACCCTCCACGAAACGGTATAGGGAGACGAACTGGTTCAAGGGTTGATAGCGGGAGTGAGGGAGTGAAGGGAAATAAAAGGGTAAAGGGAAAGGGAGGACAGGGTTCTGGAGGGTGGACAGAGCAAAGGAGTGTTATAAAAGGGAGGACGAGTGCTATGTATGCAGTTCCTAAACAGAACTGTTTGACACGTCCAGACTCGTTCTGCCAGCGAACACCTCCCCGCATCTCACGGAATGACCGCCAGAACAGCCGACATACATCGAGATACCGCTGTTGGGATGTTGGGGTGCGCAATAACTCGTGCGGGTTATGTTTCGTCCTGCCGTTAGTCGGCCACAAAAGTGGGGTGGTGCCTACCTTTACAGAACAATTAGTGGTGGACGTGACCATTGCCCACCCACTGCACAATAAAAAGGACAATTGCGTTGCATGCCGACTTACAGCTCAAAAGATGGATGCTGCGTGAAAGATTTTTGTACCGGAGAGTAGAAAAGAACAAGACTTTTTTGGTCTTGGAACTTGGAACTGTGATTCAGAAGCGGAATCGTGTTGACGACCAATCCTTCGCATAAGAACGCCTCTTGAATGGGCAGCCTTGTCACGTATCCGCACATGCACCTCAATCTGTGAATTTGGACGACCGTTAGCAGAGGGAGGCCGCGCGGCGGGGAAGAAAACTGGCCCGCAGTTTGTGCATAACACATGAGCCCGCGCTGAAGCGACCGCCAAGTTTGCCGACAACAAGACTTTGTAAGGGTTTTCGGTGTTGTCGTTGTCCGCAGCCCCGACCCCTGAACCTGGAATTGATGGTGCCAACCTCCCGTGTGCGTACTTCTATCCCCCGTCCCATTCTTGCGATCCCATGGGCTGTGCAGCCCTAACGACCTTTTGGGGTATCTGTTATGAGAGAACAAATACGTTTAAAATTAAACGGTGGTCTTAGCACTTTCCTTCGCAGTTACGTGGGGGGGGGGGGGGGGGGGGGCTCTGCTGTGAAAACCACAACCAACTTTGGGGCACGTTGGTACTTTTTTAACAGACAGAAATGTAAAATGGTTTGTTATCATTTCAAGGAGCACTGGTTTCCGGAGATAAACAATGATTCGAAATGGTGCTGCACAAAAGTGAATCTCGGTATCAATAGGGCTGCGGCAGGGTCATCTGCTAACATCGAATAGCTTTCCTTCTAGCGGCGTGAGATCCATAAACCCCTGTTTGGCAGTATGATGCATACATGACTTGTTACATCTTTAAAAACACTCATCATTACGGTGCCAAACAATAGAAATTATTTTGTGCGCAGGTAACCTCCTTTATAAAGTTTATACAATGCAAATAGGGATTCTAAGCGTAGTCGGTCATAATATTCAGCGCACAAAATTCCGAATCGTATGCATAGAAGACATTTCAAGAGGAGGGTATGATGAGTCCTGGCACCTGTAAATTCATCTCACCTTTGCAGAAAACGGGCGGGTGATTGGGGTCCGACAATTTATGAACTCCTGTTATGATATCCTTGGTGCAAACAGCCTTGTTATTGTGTACTTAAATGTAATTTTAAAAATTGACCTGCGGGATCACAGTGGGCGTTTGTAAATGTATGCACTATTAGTTGAGGCGTACGCCGGGATAAAACGGCCGGTTCTCCTCCAGCTCGGTAAAGCGTGAGTAACGGCGGGCCATTCTGGGAAGTTCTCGGTATAGTGCCTGGAATATACAGGCTAGTGTTCGGAGGGTGGGCGCTGAGAAGTCCCCAACGGTGATGACTTGCGGCGGCGCCCGCTTGGTGCGCTGCTGTGCGAGAGGGTGCATCTGCGCGCGGTATGCGCAGCGTTCCGCGCGCTCCCCAAGCGCTGCGAAGCTTAGAGTTTGCCGAGCAGCGGGAAGCACGCGGTCACTTTTTCCGTGTATTTGGAGCGTTTGTTACAAAACGCCACGTTATATAAGAAATACGGAAGTGCATTTACAATGCACGCGTTTTACAATACCAATGTAGATAAATTTGTGACGTAAACCTCGCCGCCTGCTTCCACCCGCAAAAAATTGTCAGTAACCACCCAACCGATTTTTACTTTATCTTGCTCCTGAGACCAAGAAATATCACAGAAAGTTTAAAAACCCTTAACACATAGCCTGCATTCGGCTACAGATATAAAGAAAACAAAGAATGGCAACAATATCAACCAATTAACCTGACACTTGTAGGCAAGTTTGAGATTCAGAAGTGCCTTAAATGTTGCGCTGTATATCGGAGGTGAAATGGAAATCATTACGGCAGCGACATTTAAAGCGACCCCTTATTTAGTTTTAAATGAACATTGATATTTTCAAATGTCTCCAAAGGACGGGGTTTGGCAAAGTCAAAGATTTAACAACCTATACTTCACCTATTACGGCAATAAATAACCACACAGAACATGTTTTAAATTTTAAAACTCCTGTCATAATGACAATAATGTTTGCGTTTGAAATTTCGGAGCTGTGCTATTGTGCTTCACAAGGCAGAAAATTAAAAACATTGTTATATCTGCTACTTTAAATTATTTTCCATAAAGGGCCTGACCAACAATATTAACCACGATTTATTATACGTTACCAATCCCAAAATTTTCCTCGTGATTTAACTAACCTACTTACCAGTTATATCAGTACATATGATATTAATATTTGAAGCACTATATTCAATGCAGCATGTTGAGGCTGGTTTATGCCAACACCTGTCAACTATTTAACCCGTTTGTCTTTTCGCATCCTAAAAAACTAGCTTTTTCTGAGAAAGCCTTTTTTTACAATCTTGTTTAACTGCTCTGTCTCAATAAGTCGGGTCAATGAATCAGATTTAAGGGCATCTGGAAACTATAAAAATGACAGAAAAACATGAAAACAAAAAATCTGTGCAAGTATGCAATAAATTTACCGCTGACATGAAACGAACTATTTTATTTACAGAACACGGAACAGAATAATTGAACATTGAACATTGAAAAACCTTTATTTCCTGTCTGAGCGAGAGGACACTCGCACTAAAGGCACAGATGGGTCCATGCGGTCATCTATACATGAAATCGGAAGGAGCAAATAGTTCTTACAAATAGGGGATTAAGAAAAAATGAAAAAGCAACTAGGAACGGAGTATGAGAAATCTTGTTAGCAAAAAAAAAAACAACAACAAAGAATTACACCACAATTTAGAGAACTCTGCGTCATCAAAAAATAAAGAAAAAATAAATATTCGTGTGCGCATACATATACACACTTATACACAGTTCGTCACAGAACAAAACGCGCTCAACTACTAACTGCAAGGGAAAGACAGTAATAAGAAAAATTGTAGGTACCTCGAACAAACAAATCAGGTGCTCAATAAAGGAGCCAAACGAGAACTATACACACTTCACACTAATGGCAGCGGTGCAAATTGAGGTGTTTTTGTCGAAGCCTTTGACCTTCTCTTTCCTTGTTCAGGCCCTTGACATAAAATCTGAACCTTAACAAAACGTAGAACTTACACCGAAGTCTCCTCGCAGTTTGCTGTTAATAAAGAATGGAACTACTTTTTCACAGGTAAGAGGAGCCTGCAGGCACTGGACATTGCAAAAGGTATCCATCTAGTCGGGCTGGCACATATCTCCCGATGAGCTTGGGCAGTTAATTTCATATGCGAGCAACGAAAGGTTGCTCTTCGGCGATGGGCATGGAGAAACTTCAAATTCGTGAAAACTTTTAAGGTTCATTCCCAGATGTTTAGGTTGCTGTTAAATTTTTTTGTGCTTGCGGGTCCCGAACTTCACAGCCGAACGGCATTCAGCAAGCTGAAATCTAGCAAAACGCGCTCTGTCAGCGGTGCTCACAGCTGCCTCAGCGATTTGTCGCTGCTCAGCGTGAGGTCCGAGATTCCTAAAAGAGGTCAATGTTGAGAATATCACCAACAATCCAGAGAGGGAAACGGAAATTAGCTGTAGAAACGTGCAACTTTTTATCTTTTCTTACAACATGAACAAAAACAGAAAGCATGGTAATACGTACACATGCGCCATTTCAAGGTTGGATTTCGGCGAAACGCGCGTAAGGTAGAAAAAATGTTGTTGATTTATTTATAATTCAACAGCAAAAGCGCCGTGTGCAATATGAATGTGTTTTTTTTTTGTTTTAAATATAGATATTGCCTGCAAATATGTAAATGTGTTACCTGTTTAAAAGGGAACTATGTTTTATTACAAAATATTTATCGGAGAGTTCGGTATCGATGTCATTTTCTAGGAGCGCAACTTTTTCTAAAAGATTTACCTCCACGAAGGTTGAGAATCTTTTTATTATTAAAACCATTGAAATTAAATTTTTGCGGGCAGTCGGCATATATAATACTGCCATAGGAGAGCTTAAGTTCGGGTTTCTGAGACGAAATCAAAAAATAGCCGGACGATTGGTAGCTTTTTACTGCAGGATGGGCGAACAGTTCTGAAAGAGGACTACCTGTTACTTCGGCATTGCACACACGCCGCTGACCAACGCAAGGGCTGCCGAATAAGCTTCGCGACAGGGACAGGGGAGCTTGGCGGCTTTCATGCACCCACTAGGAGGCAAGCGCCCCTTACCTCGCTCTGCGCGCAGTCATCGCCGGCGGGGCCACCCTCTCCCGTACGGGCTGCGCGCGCTCCGCACCACTAGCCAGTAATATTTTAGGCACTATAGTCTCGGCGTGCAAAGACGCTTTCCTAGTTGCACCCGCCTTGTCAAAACGCAAAAGTTCCGGATCGCCGGTTCGAAGCATAGCCCCGTTGCGTGTTTTAAGTGCAGAGAACTTTAGGGGCTCGCCTTGCCGTCGTAGCTCGCTTCGCTGGACCCAAGTAGAGCCACACGCCGTTACGTCGTCGCGGCATAGCCCAGAGGCTTCTAAAGCCAAACTGTTTATATAGCCACACGCTTTCGGAACTCGTGAACCGCTGGCACTTGTCATACATCTCCCCGACGTTTAGCGCGAAGAAACCTGTAGGTACTTTTCAGGCAAAATATTCGTAATTAACCGCCAGCGCCCGCGTTCATTGGTTAGGAACACTCGTTGGGTTGGTTTTTTAAGCGAAAAAAATTGGAAGTGCAACGCCGGCAGGGGCGGGAAGAAAAGCCAGCACAAAAAGAACAGAACTCCCGCTTGCGCAGCTTCAGGCCGGGGGCACGCGAGCACTTCGAAGGCGGGAAATTTGAGTTGCAGTGGGTGGTAGAAGTGAGCGGAAAACGGTGCTACCACACATTATGGCGAATAAATGCTCTGCACTTCCGACATCTTTCGCATTGAGTGGAACGGCTTCAATTTTTTTCGGTACATGACAATTTCTCCATTCTAGCAGGAATACACACCATCCATGAAAGGTGAACCCGAACGGCCCCCGAAGAAGGAGGCGGCGTACGCGTGTGCTAACCGCGGGGGGGAAACCCGAACGGTGTTTAGTTTATGAGGGAGGTCCCTTTTCAACCACTCAAGAATGTTTGCCTAAGACGTCGTCACAATGCTGGATACAAGCTGAGATGGTTGCGCCACCATTTGTCGCGCAATCAGTTCGTACTCGCACGCTATAACCCCTAGAAAGTGAGTAAAATAAATTCGTACAAGACTCCTTGAGTTAGTGCACCAAACTTAGGAGAAATGGTTGACAGCTGGTGCCAGGATATTTACTGTTAAGTTTCATGCGTCGCATTCTCATCGCATGCCATGCTCAGTATTCGCGGCATGCTCCTGACCAATGTCGATACTCTATATATTGAGTATTTCGAGCCTTGCCTCTTGCTTGGAAACATTGCCGCTGTGGGGTTGAGTAAGCCAACCAAGATGGGAATGTGGCATCTAACTTTCAGACCGAATCAAGGTACGCGGATATCTTTGCAATTTTTCCAAATGCATACAGTGGAAGCCAATATTAGTCAATGTGCCCACGCACTCTGCCCAGACGGTTAGCCACAATAGCTCGGACGTACGGCCGATGCTTACTGTTGCCACACTGAAGAAGCAACGCCCAGCGCCGCCGTTATCACTTGAGCAGTGACTCACATAGGAGCTGCCTGCTCGTCCGTTCCTCTGCATTCAACCCAGCCTACCTCTCTGCACTTATTTCTAATTTCTCTCCAACGTGTTTTTCCTTTTCACGCATCCTTATAGGTTTGCGCCGGAGGAATTTCCTACGCAACAGAACCGACCGATTTTGATGTCACGTAGCCGTACAAAACCTTGCTTGAAGATTCAGTGACATTGCAATCCATGAAGTAGGTTGACGGCGGAGCAGGACGTAGTGCAAGGATCGCAAGATGGGAAAAACGTTTGTTTTAATTTGCTACTGAGCTTACTTCCTAGCTAATTAGGTACAGTTTTACTGAAGGAGTCAAACGTGGGGTTGTCCGTTTCTCCTCCGGCGTCGTGGGCATCCCACTGTCTCTTTAACTCACAAACTAAGCCGCTCGATCACGTTGGATAGGACGCACGTTGCACTGCGCTGTGAGAGTTCTACGTTGAACTCTCCCACCAACCAAAGGGCACGCCATCGGTCAGGGAAGTAATGGCTAGCTGAACGCGCACGTACACCTCCAGTTCTCACCCGCTCATGCGGAAGCAGGCGGCCGAAGATGTGGGCATGCTCAGATATTTATGCCGGAGAAATGACCCTCTGCACGCCTTCAAGCCGAACAAGAATTATTGACCTCGTCAGCTTACCATACTGGCAAGTTTGCACCTAATCACGGAGGGATTCTTAGCCACTTGATGAGGGTGGAACTTCAGGCGCAGTGGCGGATCGGCACGTTGTGCGGCAGTGGCTTTTCTTTTTTCTCGAGCACATTCGCCCATGAGCGCCGAAGCTGCTCCCCTTCCTGCTCTTCCGCCGTGTGAACGACACGCGTACCGTCCAATAGCGAGTTCAAGTTGTACTGCTATCATGGCGTTAGCGCCATTATAGGCGATTGCGCAACTTAAGAGCGAGGTAACGGTGCTGGTGAAGAGTGAAAACTTGGGAAGGTAGCACTGCGATTGCGAGGAGAAGCGGAGAACCCGTGCTGTGTAAAGAAGCTTCACTAAAATGAGACTGGGAGAGAGGGATATAATACACAGCTTTGCTGTAAAAACTTGCCCAGCAACTTTGCTTCTATAATAACGTATAATTGGAAAACTTCTTAATACTCTCTGGGATGCGGTAACGTCCAGGACCGCAGCAAAACTATTTATTACCGAAGCGATTTTTTCCGCATCTCTAAAACGCAGGCGCGATCACTTTTAGACGGCTGTGAAGTCTGGGGTACGGGTACCGAAAATATGTGGCCATTTACGCGTCACCTTTGCAAATGGCGATTACAATAAGACGTCTACGTCCTCAATTCAGTAAATTGCATTGTTCTCTACTATTCATTACGTACTCCGTTTTGCTATATTCTTATCAGTATTGTTGTTTACCCACCATTTAAGAAATATCTGAAGACTTGCTGGCCAGTTTCTAGCAAAATACGAGTCTTTTTTACTGTCATTTTGATAAAGAGAGTTTTCATATATGCAGTATTTTTATATGCATACATGTTCACATAGTGGACGCTTGAGAGGTCCAGGAACGATGTATGTATACAACGCCAACCAGAAAAATCACGGCAGCACGATGTACACCCCTACAGCTGCAGCAACCACGACTACTTTGCATAAAAATACGAACCCACAACGTCGTTAGGACGTTTAGAAAACAGTTGATGAGCTGAGCAAGTCTGCATGGGGAAAACTAAAACGTTTTCTGCGTGCCAACATAGCAGCTGCCTTTAGGATATTCACAAGGTTATCTGCGATTCGAAATAATAAGGAAGGCCGTAGATCAGCAGTACGCCAGCCGTACATCGCTTCCGCCCCTTCCACAAATAGAAGGGTTAACACGCTGGGATAGGTCTCCCGCTAACAAATACACTAAAGGCTTCATAATGCACCAACATCGCTGGTAACTTTGTAGCCACTCCAATTTTTTTGTTGAAACGACAGCTTCAAGTAAGTGTGGCAAAACCTAATCTTTGTCCCGCTTTCAAAAGTTACAAAAGAAGTATTTACGATTAATGCGCGTGGACAGGCATAAAAGACATCCACAATGAATAAATAGAGTAATCAGTTGTTGCCGTACTCCACCGTTGAGACACATGCGGTTAAATCAGAAGAAAGATGGGTCGGGTTTAGCACTTGTAAACCTAGTTATCATGGACGAAAAGCCTCGTGAACATTGTTTTGCAGCACCGAAAAACACAGGGTTTCCCAAAAGTTGGGTCTCACATGCTACACGTCTGCTCTGGCGGCGTAGTGCTGTACGTGGAAAGAGTAAGCCCCGAAGTGCCCCCGAAGCAGTCGTTACACCCTCCTCTAGTCACGGGATGCAGCAGCGATGAGGCTCCAATTGAGCGCAGCTACGAGCTCTCACCACCGGGGCTCAAGGGGCATGACCTTACATCTGCCACACTATCTCTTTCGGCTGTGCAACGTCATTGTGACGCGATCGATAACCTTGGGGAGAGAGTAGTGGAACTTTCACTTTAAAATCAGATTTATCATACACACAACAATTCTTTCAGATTATATTCAGCAGGGAAGATCAAGTTCAATGCTCTTCATCAACGTACAAGGGCTAACCACGTCAGGGTTATATCAGAAGTTTCCTCTGTTGCTATATTTTTAAAATTCAGTGATCCTCAACTCTGAATAATGGTTACCAGCATACGCCTGCGCAGAAAAATAAGTGCACGAAACAAATACGCAGTAGAAAAGGTACGAAAAAAAGTTCGTCCTTCCAGGCAATTTCAGTATTTTTCAAATTACCCACATTTGCTACAAATGTACGGAGGATTTTTACGAAGCAGGCTTTGCGGCCTGATTCAGTTTTGCCTGACGCCACTTTCGTCACTGCGAGTCAAGTTTGACGCTTCGCTTCGGCTCCCCGCTTTGGAAACTCGGTGTCTGCGTGTCGTCTGCGCTGACGTTCTGTGGCTGCCGCTGGCGCTGTGCAGAGTGCAAGGAGCGAAAGGTCGTGCGTCGGTGGCGTACCCTCTCCCACTCCACGCGCACTATGACTGGTTCGCTATCATCCTGCTGAGACTACGGCGACCTCAGGAGTTGGGTTCGCCAGACTGCCGGTGTGTGTCACAGCCCGAAAGACGACAACGCTCCATAATGAACAGCGCCGCTGTTAGAACAAGGCAGTGCTAACGTCCCAGTAGTAAAAGTTTACACAAGCATCGATGCCTCCCGAGCAAGACGGGGCTTTCGTATTGGCGTGTGCAACAGAACACAACGCCGCACCGAGACATTTGCATACAAATTCCCCGTTACATTTACCCGTAATGCTTGACGTCGGCCACCAATCCGTGCACCTAATCAATATTATCTCATTTGCGCGTGCTCCTCCAGACACTGAAAGTATTCACAAAAGTCTGTCTTACACCGGAGGAATATGTACGTGTGACAGCCGAAATTGGCATCACCACTGTGCAAGAGCCGATCATAAACTGAACTAGCCCTGCCGATGCATTTAGGAAAACGGAGTGGTGAATGCGGCACCTCGGAAGCTCATCGTGAGGCAATAGGGGCAGCGGGAGCCAACGCAACCGGGGTTGTGGCACGAGAGGGTCAAGAGCAGCAAAACGTACAAAAAATACTGAAGCTCGTTGACAGGACATGTGCGCGCACTATCACTCACAGTGCCGCCAACTGTGCTCATACACTTTAGGAGGTGCGCCGTTGCACATCAATTCTTCTGATTCTCACTGCGTTCTAAAACTCCGCCGTTCAATCAAAAAGACAACTACAAAATACGCCGTGGTGACGGCTAGGCCCGCTTTATCCCAAGCCATTTATTAGTTGAACAAAAAACTACGATAAAATTGCACTAAATCGCAAGGGGTAAGAAAAAGCACCGAACAAAAAAATGCACCAATGTAAAAGGACTTGTAGTGCCCATTTCCAGCTTGCCTTCCTGGCCTCTTTTTTTTTTGCTTCCGGGGCTTCCGGGGCAAATCGCAATTTGCTTGCGCGTACTCTAGTAAATGGAACTTGCCTATATTTCATTTCTCTTCTACACTCTTATTTAGGACATCCTTGCGCGTCTGTAAGTACGAGCACATTGTTCTTACACCATCTTTGTGTCTCCCACCCTTAGATTCCGCGCGTTTGCGCAGCTATGAGTGCCAGCACTTCTGCAAAATGGCCCACGTACGTTTTGCTCTGAAGCCATTCTTTTTTCAGTCTTCTGCTTCGGCTCCTAATTCACAAAGCCACGAGGAAGACACGAGGAGCTGGAACCAGCTGTCGCTCGTGAGAAGTGCCGTCTCCCCCGTTAGAACACTTTTCAAAATCTTAGGGGGGACTGGTGCTCAGTCATCCGCGGGTGTTTTCACACCATCGGTTTCTATTAGTCGCAAAGAAACACAAAATACCAAAACCATTTAAAGGTGCCGCTAAAAAAAAGGTCTAAATAACCTCAAGGCGCACTGGAATAAAGCGAATAAGAAGGAGAGATTGGCATTTGTGGCACACGGAAAGGGAAACGCGACTACGAAAAATGGTTGAAAAGCAGAACCGTGCGGTTTGTCTCTAACGAACCGTGATGACTGTTTTGAATCGCATGGTCGACAAAGGTTCTTTTGAGAAGCTGGCACGTCACGTCGCAGAGTCGTTGCGCTTGTGTAATGGTCTTAGCGGTTTTATGAACATGGCGAAATTTTTCAGCGTTTTGTGTTTCTGATATCTAATGGATTCGTTTATTTTTACCTGCCGTGTCATTTTTTTTCCTTTTTTACTAAGAACTTTAAGGTGGAATGGGAGGCACCGATGCCGCAGCCCTCAGAGGGCACAAGAGTGAGCGATGTAAAATGCTGCCATGCTGGAAGGCACAGCTGCGTGGGCCGTAGTGAGCCTATTCTGAGTTTGCGCCACAAACAACGTTTAAAATTCATTATAATAACTAATTGATTGATGAGTGGTTTTCCGCTGTACTCGTTGTAATTTTAGCAGTGACATCCCATTTTACGCGTTTTCGCAAACCACGGCCAACAACCTCGGTTAGGATGCGGCGCTCTAACTTGCAGACGAACACGTTGTCTTCTTCAGGTTCGACTAAACCTAGCGCGCTCCCCTGCATACAGCAAGAAGTTTAAAATGCCATTATTTAGCGTGGTAAACCGACTTTTTGGGGATCCATAGCTCGGCGTCCATGCCGAGAACGCGTAGTGAATGCGGACAAAATTGCACTACAAGACAAAACTAGTCGCTTCTCGATGCAGTCAGCGCTATATGGACGAACGTGTCGTGAACCTAAATGAAGCCAGCGCCTTCTCGTGTCAGCTTTCGTGGGCACGCGTGATTAATCTTTCCATCTAAAAAACTTTCCCCACATCGCCCCTGGGAAGGATGAGTGAATAAGCGCTGTGACGAAGCATCCACTCGAGATATGCGCTAGACCTTGAGAGAGCTTGAACACCAGCTTGACGCTACGATGAACCTGCCATTTTCTGGGTCTGTACCTGGATTATTGGACAGGTGTGCCCAAGAGACTGTGGAATATCGTGAAAGATGCTTCTGAGAAAGACCAAGAGCTGTAAGGCAAGGGGACACTGCTTCCGAACTGAGGAATGGCGTGAAGGTGACTTAGAAGGCCAATCGGTTCCACAACGGAGCGAGAAATTATCCCTAGTCCTCTTTCAGTTCATCAAATATCCGCGGTGAAGGTGTGATAGGGGTTATGATGGATTGCACCTCCTAGATGAGATGGCTATAACGGTTTCTGAGAGCTTCCGTGGTCATATACACATTCGCCATTTAAAGTCAAAGGTGGGGTATAAACCGCACAAGAAGCAAGAAGAAAAGAAATAGTATGAACCACTGCACTTCTTTAAGATGGATTACCAGCAAAGGTGATGTGACACAAAATATTTAAAAGAACGGTACGAACTTCTGTTGTCTCCATCGGTAGTCGTTGTGGGGATAGGTGCGAACACACATTCGTTGTCTTGTAATTCTTGTTTTATAAGCATTTGCGTGGACAACTACCGGCACCTTGAAGCAGACGTACAAAAAAAAACACCCGTGTGTTTCTACGTGCCCGTAGACGTACGCGACGAACCATCCGCCATAGTAGAGTTAATGAAAAGTGAAATAGGTGCGCGCTCACTTAGAGTGACGTCAAAGACAGAGCAGTCTGAGCGCAAAGATGGGCGACACTAGGCGCGCAGTGGCAAATTCTTGCGAAACCTTTAGAGTAAATGAAGTGCTGACCCGAGAAAAAAAATGGCACGCAAGCAAATACACGGTCACCCGACGATTTGAGCATCAGGAGTTTTTCCTTGCTCCCAAGAAAATTCAAAGAACTGTAACTCCAAACTGCTTCACATAAAAAGGAAGGAGAACCGGCAGAGGACGAAGGAACCGGTAGGGAATAGAATGGTTTAATTAGCGCGTAAGGATTCTTTTTTAAATTGTTGAACGTAAACAATACGCACTGTTTCGGACAGTTTACCATGAAGAATTGCCATTATCTTCATAAAAATACAAAATAAACAGACATTTAATACAAACTTTAATACCACGTGAAGGTTGAGGATTTGAAATGCTCGACAACCCACTGCTTTTTGAAAATGAATCGCAGTTTGCTGATTTCTTTACGGTGTACTTTTTTCCAAAAAGAATTCAACAAATTGTGTCTAACAGTGACCTGACATCCGAGGACAATAGCGAGTGGCGCGAATAAGTTCCGGTTGGCGGTTACCACGACATAATTTCAACGTCGGTGAGCTCCTTGTCCTGTGTCTGCGTGACAGAGCAAACACAGATTTCGTTGAGCACCAGTCCTACAAAAGTCAGTCATCGTTAACTTTGGTCCCAATGAAAATTCTGAGCAGACGGAGAAATTTAACGGTCAGCGGTATTCTAAACTTCGGGAACCACCCCCGGTAGCCATTTATGGCCCAGGTGTGCTTGTAGATGTGTTTTCATTCTGTATTTTTTAGGTGACCTGTAGCTGTAAAGTACTAGCAAAGTACCTATTTTGGTTTGCATCACAGTATGCCCCAATAGCTATGGATCACTTAAAAATGAATTGTAGGAGAGGAGAGAAGTTTTGTCGCCGCTCATTCTAGCACACCGAAATGCTGCATTATTTTCAAAAGAAGATTCACTCGGGCTGCCCTTCACAGGCGGCTCCCTGGTATGGGTCAACTCCAGACACTGTTCCCGAAATGGTTAACATAGCAAAATCGTTTGCACTGTGCTGTCGTAGGTTGTAGATAGTATCCACATCTCAAACAAGTAAAAAGAATAGAAACAAGCTCGTCTGAAATTCACAGAAATGATCAGGCCGTGTGGAGTAGCCAGGATTCATATTAAAAAGGGTGCTAATCCTGCTCACAAAAGCCCGCAAGTAAATGTTGGGGAGCCGGGAAGTTACGCCAGAAATATTTTCGCCTTTGTAGGGAAGTAACAAGAATGTTATTTCTAAAGTTATGCGGTAACGGCACTACAGGCCTTACAGGTTTGCTTTTGGTAAGGTATCCTTTATTTAGGTAAAGAAAGGTAATTAGGGGTAACAGACAGAAAGTGTGATGCCCTCACGCTTTCTCGATACTTCGATATATTAGGGGCTGCGAAAAAGCTACATATCATGCGATCCTCCCCCTGTCATAAAAGGGAGGTATTTTAAACTGTTACGCCTAACAGTTATTATTATTGTACTTTGCTTTAGGAGGGGTGACCCGCCATATAGTCTGTGCAAGCTAATACGATAAAGTAGATGAGGTCCGTCTACATTTTCTTCGTCCTATCCCCGTAGTACTTGCGCAACGCCACAGGTGGCAACGACATACTGTTTTCGGGTTAGTTTGGCCCGAAGAGGAGGCGATGGCCACTCCTGGAGGATCTTTATGTTCGCAGTAGATGTGCACTTCTCTCCGCCCGCCAGCCCCGAGCACTCCCACAGCATGTGCTTCATTGTGCGCCTCGTTGACTCGTGACAGGAGGAGCAAGAGACGATGGTCGTCTCCCTGCAATTTTTGGGGGGTTGCCGCAAGTGTCCTAGGCACAGGGGAAAGTATGCCGGCCACTTTGCGAGCACGTCTTCCATAACACGAACCCGGCTCTTATTGTGTGTACCAATAACTCGTCTACCGCCCTCCTCCCGCCCCCCCCCCCTCATCTGCAAACTCTTCCTGGGAGTGTTCTTGGGCTATGGGGTGCCGCGGCGCAGGTCTTCACCCGGTTCTTGTGCTTGGCAGTGGATCTGCCATACGTGCTAGAGGAGCTGGGTGCCATGGGTCTGCGTCCGAGCGGGTACTTGCATCGTCACCAGCCCACGCGTGGGCAACATCATTTCGATGACCTGCACGTGCCCGGCACCCCGTATACCCCCACGGTAATTTGTTTCGTGGTGGAAAGTCCTTCCTGTAATTGCCTGAGAATGCTATACGGCATAACCGGAAGTTTCAATGGTACAACACTTCACATACTTCGCACAAAAATCTAAGAGACCGGTGCTGTGGTCCCCACATCGAAGGGTTAAGACCCGGGAGTCTCCTAGGATGGAGTTCTGTGCCTCGGAGTTGTGTTGTATTCAGGCGTTTTTTAGACCTGAACAAGTCCATAACAGCTGTTCAACGTCAGGTTCCGAGTCACAAAGAAGGGGCAGGTGTCCTCGAACGTGGGGTGATATCGGGCAGGCCAAACATGCGTAACTGCTGGGGATAACGCCGCCCAACTGGAAGCCTTCGCAGCAGGACCTGCTCCGAGCGAGCGAGCCCACTGGAGAGGTCAGTTCGACGCGGTGGAAGTAGAGCACGCCTGGCGCGGTGGAGGCTCTTCTTTTCCACCAACAGTTCTTCTACGGTAGATATTTGAACAAGTGGTAATGTCCAGGTGAGGTCTCTTCGGCGGCACGCGCGATCTTCAGCTGGGTGGCGTTGCGACGTTGTCATCCCGCCTCTGACAACACTTTGCTGCATACGGGAAGGCGTACCTGAGCCGAGCTCCGTCGCCTCCGGCATGCGTGTGGTAACGTGGTGAAGCGAGCGGCCAGCCAAGGTTGCTGCCTCGAACAAGACCAGAAGGCGAAGGCAAACGTAATTTCTTTACTGCATGGCGAGAGACGAGCCGAAGACAGGCAAGAACAGTGCTCCGACGGCGAGATTACGGTACGGGACTCGAGCAGAGTGACAGCATTGATTGACTGCTCTAACAGGAATAACTATTGCGCTGGGGGGGGGGGGGGCAGGAGGGGGTTTATTTTATACCCAAAGCGCCCAACGGGGTTTTTCCCATACAGGCGTTCCCTTTAGATTGTGAACACGACACGAACAGCACAGACACACACAACCCTCTTTCCAGAGTTCATGAGTGGTCGGTAGTAGCGGCGCGCGCTGAGTCCGAGGGAGGGGAGAGAGGACGTTTACGAAGCGGCTTCCGCGTCCTATCGGACAAGTCTCAACGTGTTGCGTCACCCGCTGTCGAAGTTTGATCACGCCGATTGCGAGGCGCCTAAGATCTAGGCACGCAGCGACGCTGTTTGGCTCTGCCGGCTGCAAGTGTGCAGATCACCGACAGAAGAAGCCTGCTTTAAAGGCGCACGTAGTGGAGGCTTAGCCACACAGCCGAGGAGTGTTGAACAGAGCCCTGCGGCGGGCAGATTCGTAACAGTGGGCAGAACACACGCACAGGGCACGGGTACACGTCCATAATCACCCGAATGCATGCAGCCAGGCTTGTACACCGCGCAACATGACGTAAATTCCGAATCGCTGCCGTTTGAGTTTCCACCTTCACCCCACTAGTCATGTCAATGCAAGCACCTGCAGAGCATCCAGAATGGCAGTAAGTCTCTTCGCAATTGTCTTTGTCAGCTGGCTTGTGGAGCCCAAAACGAGTGTGCCACCGAGTCGTGCCATCGCCTCTTTGCTGTTTGTTACGCCTACAATAAAAAAACTGAAAATTATCTAGACAAGACTAAAAATGGCTCCTGCAAAAGTGGTGCATGAAGCCTTGTAGCATTTTTTTTCTGCTGAAAACTTTTTGGGGGGACTGCATATACATTGAATCAACATCTTTTGTATCGCAATTAGTATTATAATAATAAACAAAAGACAATTACTCTAAAAATGTCTTTTATCTCGAGATCAACACGAACGACTGCCGAGGAGCAATAAGGAAAACCGTCCTACTGCGTAAGGGCCGAATAATCCTGCCACAAAAAGCCTATTGCTTTTTATCTGCAGAAGAAGTCGCAATGGGAGAAATAAATATTTTTCATCACCAAAAATGTGTACATAAAAGCACCAACAAAAAATAAGTAACCTAAAAAAAACTAACGATTTCACAAAGCGGCATCTAGTGTGCAGTCCTCAGTTGAGTGCAGCAAGAAAGACTTGCGACAAAAAAAACAGAAGCGCCAGAAAAAAAAATCACCAAAAACACCGGCACCCTAATATCTTAATTGTTTCTTTACAAAGGCGCACGACTGGTGAAGTTATTAAATTTATAGGCGTAATATTGTAACCGCTGAATATTCATAGAACAAAAACAAAACAACAACATAGAAAATAGTCTTAGACTAACAGAGGAACAACGGTATATTTATCAAAGTGAATTTTGATTTGGTTTTAAGACAGGCGCTGATGTAGAATTTTTCTTTCGAGACATAATAGGAAGGTATGTACGAACAACACAGGGCGCTTCAGAGTGTTGTAGCTGAAAATGCAAATGTTGCGCCTAGCAGTTTTGTATCGCGTGCCATTGATTTAAGAGGTTAGTTTATTTTGCTTTGGCAAAATACCCGAAAGAAACATATCTTGTGATCCGTGCTATAGTCTCTCAAACATGTGTTTCCAAACTTTTGTATAGTAATTTGGCCTTACTAGTGATGGGCTGGGTAGGGTAAAGTCAATCGTATAGACTATGACTACTGGTGTGTTCATTTAACTCTTTATCAAAATAGCTTATAATAATGTAAAAAAAGTTCTTGAACTCTGCACCGTATTTTATTCGCCCATTTGGCCGCACCTGTTATGTTTTAGGCATTCTTATAGACGACGGTTTAATATTTGTAGTTGCCTTTAAACTTTTTTTTCTCGCTCTTCAAGCTCGACTCCTCATCTTTCTATACACCCTTTTTTTCTCTTTAAATCCCTCCTTTCCTACTTCCCATACAGTAGCCAACCTAACTCTTTCCTGGTGAACCGCCCTGCTTCATGCGTTGTCTTATCCTTCTTTTCCACCTTCCTTACCTTTCGCAGCTGACCTCAACTGTTTGGTTAGTTGTATTCATTGTATCGTTTTTTCAACAGTTGAAACTATAATTCTGGACCCCTAGTAATGCATTCACGTCGTATCTGTTATTGTTTCGTCTTGATCGCCGCGAAATGCTTCAACGATTTCTTTCACGTTGGGCCACAGTTTGGAACTTTTATTTAAATTACTTTGATTTTGGATGAGGAAATTGTGGAGGTTATTTATTTTGTGCACATTGTTTACTAAAGCATTTATTGTACTTCGGAAGAACTTATCCGCTGTGCAGGCCGCAGATCAAATCAAATTCATGCCACCGGCGTGCGCACCCGCACAGATGCATATGACTCGAAAATTTGAGGATCGACTTGACTAGAAAGCCTTCATTTGCGTCGTAAGCATCCCGCCGCGCTCAGTTTGCTAGGAGGATCGATGCGCAGTGCGAAGTGAGCGCTGTGGTGTACTGCTGTGTCGGTTGTCACTGTTGCACTCTTAGCAGTGTCATCGTGGGCCAGGAGCTAATTCCGCTGTTCGGTTTCGAAGCTTTCTTGCAGTCGCTAACATTTCTTACTTCAACAGCGGAGCTGTTTAAGACTGAGTTCCCTCCGTGCCTGACGTCGCTGATGACTCGGCGCAGCAGAGCGGAGAGAAAGAACATGCTAGGCCAAGAAGTGTGAAGGAAGGTGGCGAGGATGCTAGGATTCGAAAATAAAATGTGGGGAGTGCACGCCTAAATAGGAACTCGCTTTGAGTGGTCGGAATAGAACATGGGACCGTCGTGTTATGAAAGGGGTGCTACCCGATGGCGCCGCTATCGCAATCGGGGCGCTCAGCATTTTCTTTAGGTGTTCTAGTTGATAGAGAGGTGTCGCTCAGAACTCGAGGCTGCAAAGTGGACAGAAAGAAAATGCACGGCGAAGAAGTTTAAGGGAACGTGGGGAGAATAAAAGGACCCGACGAGCAGTTTTGGGGAGTGCACGTCGCGGCGCAGAGGTTTGGGTGGGGCGGCGCACGTGGGGCATTGGCTGCGCCTGGTTATGACGTAAGCTCGGAATCGATGGTGTTATCCTTGTTGAATGAGAGGGCGTGCGCCCGGTGGCATCAGTTTTCGATCTAGTGATAAGATGGGCAGGGTTAAGAAAAGTCACTTTAAAGTTAGTGAAGACCAGCAGCGTTGCTGTTTCCTCAGTCTTAGTATATCAATTGTGAGGGTGACCAAATATTTCGTGGCGCCTACTCACCCTGCCGTCACTTCACATTCTATTTAGCCCTAGGCGTTACCGCTGATAAGAAGCCCCAATCAGCGATCGCGACATTGACCTGATATTACCCCTAACAACTAAACCGTCTGAGGAACGAGCTCAGCGATGCAGCAACCAAAGTCGCTATTGCGTGACGTCAACGCTCTCGGCACTTGCTTTGTCCTTGTACGTTGTGGTGCCGCTATAAAAAAAAAGACTAGCAAATTTAAACTTTACCAGGCTGCCCACCTTACCTACAGCTTTTTCGAAGAAACTACATTCTGCAGTGATTGCGGATAACGGGCTTAGGTCATTTCGTCTGACATAATTGGCCGCCTGACATGTACTTCTCCGCTAGTAAAGGACGCGAGCGAGTTGGTGTGTGTGCTTGTGCGCGTGCCTGTTTGGGTGAGACAGAAGTCATTCTTCGCGAGCAATCCAAGTTATTGCTCATACATCATTTCGGAAAGTCTAAATAGGGACGTTCTTTTGTACTCGCATTCGTGGCTCTATGTCCCAATAAACATTTTGGCAGGGTAACCATTTTTCACAAGCATGCGTATATTACTCGGGCAATAAACTTACTCTATCAATTCAGATATCTGGCTTTCCACTGAAAGAATAAATACGCAAATGTGTGGCAAGCAAGCACCAAAATTTTATTCTCCTTCAGAGCCAAACAAACGTTTGCAAGACACATGGAACGGGATCTATCGTGAAAGTCCGGGATTTTTTTAGAAACTGTTACAAGTAGGGAAACAGGCTGAAGGACAACCGACAAAACACTGCACCCTGCAGCGGGTTCCGTGGAAGCTTTAGGTCTTCTCTAAAAGCTCATTAGAAGGAATATATTAAAGCAATCAACGAAGAAAGTTTGGCCACTTCTTGAGACTACATGAGGCACATTGCCGCATTTTGTATTCTCGGAAAACATTTAGCTCTGCCATATTATTATTCACGGTTATTTATTGCACCTTAATTTAACCCTGTCAGCCACCTCTTCCACAACATACCAACTTTTGAAGCACGTCGAAGCACGTCGCAGCGAAAACATGCAATGTGATGTTTATTCCGGTTAATCAAGCAGCATTTATGCCGCAGGGAAACAAGCTTTGAGCAAGCGCTGCCTTTCTTTATGAGCTACGATATAAAAATAAATAAATAAACAAGAAAGGCAGATTTTGTTTGTGGAAAAACATGTGCAAAGAGGCCTAAAAACATGAAAAACGTCGCGTCATAAGAGCGGCTTATCCGAGCACGCGTGTCCGTCCTCAGCTCCTTAGCAGGGCGCTTAGGACCGCCTTGAGAGTAAGGACGTGGACGTTATGCAAATGGCATTTGCTTTCAGCTTCGTGCATTCTAAAGCGCAGGATCCGCACTCCTTTGTAAGCTTTGGTTTCCTTAAAAAAAGTTTTTTCTCGGCCAGCTAAGCGCGTCTATTGTCCAACTTTAAAGGAGGATCAATGTTTTTGAGTGGATAAATCTCTAGTTGTTGTGTCGCCACCTCGGTAAAGCAGAACCACCACGGGTAGGCTTTAACCACAAATGCGTCTACTAATGTTCCACCACCGCCTGATTCTTTTCTGAACTCCGGAACCTTATTAAGAAACATGGGCAGAATATGACGAACACGCCGGTGTCTGTCTTCTTTGTAGGCATAAGACGAAAGCGGGTAATTGTTCCTCAAAGTAGACGGGTACACCAAAAGTGCTTATTTTTTTTTAAATTCGAGTTGGTAAACTGGGGATGATGAAACCCTGGGGCGGATGGTAGACCGTACTCTAACCCCTGCGTTCATCGCACCATTATAGTTACCGAAGATTAAAAAGACTTGGCTGGCAATCGGAGGGCTTCGAGGGCGCTCAAATAGCGTGCGGCGTGGTGTTCTCGTGGTGCTGGACCCCGCTGTTCTGGGCGAGAATCACCGGCGCATTTCCTTTTATTGGAGGCTTAAAAGCAGGTAGAAGGGCCAATTATGCTTCGCGAGAAGGCAGAAGTGCGGGGTCGCAGTAATGTGAAAGGGTAAATGGGTGTCATTCATAAAGAGCATCAGTGGGTGACTGTCCTCCATAGTATCAGGCTCGGGGTGGCGGCGTTTTGTCTCTTGGTTATGAGGGGATACACCTACAACTGGAGGTGGAGATATTGATGGGCTCTTGGCCCCTATATGCACGGCTGGGGTCTTGGGTGGTCTCACAGGTCCAAATTGGGGTTATTTCGATATATTGAATGTATGCGCGAAAAACTAAAGGACCCAGCAGGAAATCATATTCCATCCTTCATTGTAAATTGATAGTGATTTTGTGTCTGCAGAACAAAATTATTAGAAAAAGTATTATGGGGCTCGTGAACCATCCACACACAAGCCAGCGACAATAAAAGCCACAGTTTAGGCTGTTTAGGAATGTTTAAAAGTCAGCAGATACTGTATAAGTGTATCTCAAAGAAAATCTGCACAAATTCAGGGAATGTCCTACTAATGTTGACCATTCTTATGCCGCTTGTCTAGATTGAGAGTTCGTGCAGCCAAATATGCTTAAGAATACTGAAACACGCTTCATTATTAATAAATTATTTGAAAGTTTTATTTCGTTCCTTTGAGGACGGATGTAAATATATGCCACTATTGCGATGAAGGGGCTTCGCTGCGCAATTATATTCTCAATGATGCCAGACGCGCTGCAGAGTTGATCTATTCACGCTATTTTATACATATTTGCAACGCTCTTTTGTGGACTCTTTTGTTCAGCCCTCGGTTTGGGGCGGACAGGTTACGATACATATGTTTTATTTGCACGGACCCGCATTGCACAGATACGTCTTTATTTTATTTTTATTTCTGGTTATAACAAACTTCGGCTAAATCAGGCATCGCATATACGTTGTTTTAACGTTTACAGATGTTACTTTTGCCAAATCTGCAATTTTTGTGGCAATTCAGGGCTCTACGCGGTCCTGATTTGCGGAAGGGGGGGAGGGGTACTTACCAAGGAATCCTATTCACTAAAACTACAGTCTATCACCAGCGCGGCGAATATTCCGGGTATTATGTACTAGGAAAAGAAATTGCTGTACGTATCGTTATTTATTCTGTCGTCCTTTGCTTCCACTTTCTTTGTATTGTCTTTGTAAAGCGCCAGCTTTCGTCACTAGAAGAGAATTATTTACAATACAACACCAATGCTTTCGTAGTTGTTTTTCCGGAAACAGAAGCATCGCACATCATGGACATGATCTCCACTTGCCGAAACGACGCATAGGTGGGGTCTCATAGTTTTTGAACCATTTGTGCAGAAAAGATAAGGTTAGGAAAGCACCACTCAAAAGACCCAAAATGCCCAGGCGCAGGCACGACCGGCAGGAAAAGGTCATTTCTCATTATTCCCGCGAAGTTCTGCGAAGGTGGTGTCATATTGGCGATTACCAATTGACGATTACCAATTCGGTTGTGTGCTAAGAGGTATTACAAAATGCGAAAGGATAAACAGGTTCTTATAAAAACGATTGGTCAAAGTTTCTTCAGCTTTCTCGCAATGTTCTCTTACTGAACTGACTAGTATAAATCGGTATAAATAGGAAGCACTAATCTCACATGCCCCATTGTATCGGTGGATGCGCTTGTGTCGCGCGGTGGTGTAGCCCAAGCTAGCAAATCCGGATGGCTAGGTTCCGCCGTATCACCATTCTAAAGACGCTCCTCTTCGTTTTCTTTCAGCCGACGCACGGCCGGGCTACAGCGGCGGTGTCCACCGCTCTAGCCCGGCCGCGACTAGAGTGGCGTACCATTCATCGTCATTGTTTCTTCGTCATTTGGGGGAAATTACTTCGGCAGGATTTATTGCTACCTCATGCTGGAATTTCATTCCTAGTTTTGTTTCTTTGTATTTTGGGGCAAATAATTTTAGCAGCTCTGCTAGAGCTCTCCTAGATTTAACCTTCCGAGCTGATGCGGTGCCTGTTTTACTCATGTGCCTCGATGTTTAGGTGTCACATGCTGCAGACGATTGTGTTTATGGAGAGACAGAGAAAAGGTAAAGGAAAGACTGCAATGTTAACCTGGCTACGGCCTAGTATGCTATCCTGCACGGGGAAAGGGGACCGATGAGGAAAAAGAGGAAAAGGGAAAAAGAAGGAGAAAGGTACAGAAATAGCGTAGAGTGGTGTGCCTAGCGGTAGGACGCTATAGACAAACAAGTTCAGTGAGTTCATAGAAGGTACTGTTTCGCGCTACAGTCTTGTGTGCAATTCCGTCGTTTTTAGAAAACACAGGAGCGCTTTTGTTGCCTTATCCGTAGATGACGGAGAAGGCCAGTGGCCCAGGATTGTCTCCTCAGAGAACGGACGCCGAGAGAACTTTCATAGAGTGGAAGAAAGTTGGCTTCGTTCAGATGAAAACCGTGAACACTCGCATAGGATGTGTCGTATGGTCTCTGGTGTGTCACAGACTTCGCACGCTTCACTGGCTGCCATTCCAATGAAATAGGAGTAAGCATTGGTGAATGCGCCCCCAATCCAGAGACGACAAAGAATGGTTGCATCAGATCGTGGGAGGCCTATAGGAAGGGGGCGCTGATGATGCGGATCCAGGGCGTGAATACGAGCGCTCGTGAACTCTTCAATAGTCTATTTGGATAGCATGGTTTCCCGAGCAACTTTGGGGAGAGTCCTAGCGGCGTCCGTCCTGGATAACGGAATGAATAAGGTCTCCGTTTTTTGGTGTGCTATGCGGGCGGCAGTGTCTGCCCTTTCGTTTACGACAATGCCGCAATGACTAGGAAGCCACTGAAAGGCAATGTCATGACCCGCTTGGGTGACACGGTCGTACAGTACTCTAATCTCGCCCAGCAGCTGTTCATGGGGTGAACAGCACAGGGCTGACTGTAGTGATTGAAGCGCAGGCTTTGAATCACAGAAGATCCCCCATCTTCGGCATGACGTTTGGTCAGCGGTGTGAAGGGCACAACGGATGCCGGTAAGTTCTGCAGCCGTGGAAGTGGTAAGATGGGCTATTTTAGGATATAAGGTGGGATGTGTTACCCTAAGCGGTTACCCTACTTCTTTTGTTGACTCATCCCACGCCTGGTTATATGTTACAAACGAAGGAAAAAACAACATATTTACCTTCGTTCTACCGCTGCCAATGTGCGGCGACAGTGCCCTGCTAACGGACGCAGGTTCAATACTTGGGACTCGGGGACAAATAACATGGAATGATTCTTTTTATTTACTGTGTGCAGCGCCGGTCATTTTCTGCGCCGGACAATGACGACAACAACTGTTTTCTTTTCAGAAAGCGTCCCTAAGACTTTCGCCATATTTCAGTACAATACCCAATCTATAGCAAGACAGTTCTGAACACCATGATTTTGAAGTTAAAGAGTTACTTCCGCCAAAATAGCACACTTTTTTTCCTCTTCCACTTTACAAGTGTTAGTAACAGCCCCACGTTTTAACAAGAATCGTGTACGAAGGATAACCAAGTGTCTGGACATGTAAAAATTGAAGACGGTAACGCTGACCATCAGAAAATAATCTGATTTGTCATCCCACAACAGTGATTCCTTTGTTATCTACATTCTGCGCATTAGTGGTGAAACCACGTTAGCTATGAAAAGCGTTTGTTATATTTCTTTCTGTCACAAACATTTTTTAAGGCTTAAAAACAATGTCAGAATGTTTTCAAGCAACGGCTGCCAAACTTGATCTAAGAATAATTCTCCAAATTATAAGCGTTTACATTAAATCGCATTTCCCCTGTTTTGGTAATCCGAGAAGCGACAAAGAATACGTATGTTCAAAGGCTGAATTCGCTGGCGTGCACAATAAGGCGTACACTAAAAGAAGAGTTCTAGCAAAATCAATGCACGTCTTCTGTAAGTATGTGAGCTACCTTTTCAGCCGTTTACTTGAATGGAACTGTACTCATGCGCTTCCGGAAAAGCAACTATGTTAAGTTATGGCGATGAGTGCGAGAAGCGACCATTTAGGCCAAAAAGAAAGCCGTTGAAACATGATTCCGCAAACTATGAAAATTTTGCGTTAGCTACAAACGTAGCCTGCTGTGCTGGGGACGGCTTTTTTGAGGTAATGGTGGGTTGATAAGTGTGGCGGCGTCGAATGCCAGTGTTTCCAACCACACAGTATAAACATTTGCATTCTCTACTTGAAACATGTTTGCGTAGATATTTCACAGTTCCTCAAGGTCAATATTTCAACAACAAATGATTTTTAATGGCGTACACCACAAGAAAAACTGTTTAACAAGGCGAAGTTGCGGAATGCCCACACACTAAAAAGTAAATGTTCAGGGCGATAAGAAATATAAAAGCAAAAAACGGATCATTAGCTATATAAATGTGTAGAACAAATTAAAATATAAAAAAAGAAACGAAGAGCGGACCTTACTATTCATTTCTTCTTCTCGTTTGACAACAGTGACGGCTCTGAAGTTTTTGGCTTCTTCGTATAGAAATAATACCTTAAGAAGTTCCCGAGCTGTTTGATCTTGCTACCAATGAGCTGCATTCCGGTTGTCATACTTCCATGCGGACCGGCCTTTCGGCCAGTTTCTTGAAAGAAACAGGCAATATTCCTCACAACGATGTTTAAGTGTTATTGTTATCGGGTTCGCACAGCAGACGTGTTGTCCATTATACTCCCGACCACATGTGAAGGACATTTCGCGAAAACGTCCTTTCATGAATGGAACACGTCTACGTACTTCATGCAACAAGCATAAAGGCGCTATCCGGAGCTACAGTTACACAGATGCGCTTGCTACGCACAGACTAATTTTGCTGATTCCTATCTCCCCCTTTCTTCCAGGGGTAGTGTGATGAACAGGTCGGTTGTGGCATAGTCCCGAGTATTCTACGCTTCTTTAGGGCTAGATAACACTTTTATTACTCACCCACTCCCAATCTTCAGTTTGACTACAACATCGGGGCATGAAATGAATTTCACGATGTTAGGGAAGCTACGTTACCTCCACTAATGAATCTGGCACAAAAAATTCAAGGTGAAAGTAAGGTGTTGAAACAGAAGATGAATCCCCGATATCCCCGATCCGCGCCGATCTTCGCAATATTCTCACCGTTGTTATGTCAGTAGCATTCATGCTCTCCACCACAATCTTCGTTCTGTGTCTTGAGGGAAATATAAAATTCAGGAACACTTGGCGAGAAATGGGACGGGAGATGCTAGGTGTAACGCTAAGGGACAAGAAGTGAGTGGAGTGGGTCAGGAAACAAATGGATTCTAAGGACTTGTTATTCGAAATTAGAAGAAGATATGGGTGTAGGCAGGGCATGTAATGTGAAGGGAAGAGAACCGTTGGTCATTACGGGTAAGTCAGCGGATCCCTAAAGAAGGCAAGCGTGGCAGGGGGCGGCATAAATTTAGATGGGCAGATCAGATCAAAGTGTTTGCAGCGCTAAATTGGTCGGAGTTAGCAAAGGACCGGGATAATTCGAGATCCATAGGAGATTCCTTAGCCCTCAAGTGCGCGTAGATAGGCTAATGAATATGATATAGAACAATAAAATCGGTGCAAGAAACCCGGCAACGGAGTCCTCTCCACGTCTCGGACGTGGCAGGAACTGGGTTCAAGGACAGTGGGTGCCGATGGGGGGGACTAATGCTGATGAACACGTCTACGTTGCCGAGGGCTTATACCAAATGTAGAACAAACTTGAAGTTGACGACGAGGTGCTCAACCTCAGAGAGTCCGCACCGAACCCCTCTCATCGGACACCCCGATGCCACCACCTACTCCGTCGTCTCACCCGGGATCTACGCTCAGGGTGATAAATTACTCCATTTACAATAGGGCCATGTCTGGCTCGGAACTCCACGCGGGAGCGCCCCCAAATCCGGCTACCATGATCCTTACGTATCCCAGCCTTTACACGACCGCGGCGTGCTCCTTATGTGGTTGCCATGCCATCCTGGCCCACATTATCTCCTTATGTTCCCAGGACGCCTTCCCCAATATCAGTTTTTAGAAGTGCTAAAAGGCCTACTTAGCATTCCCATCCAAGGACACACATGTCCGCATGGTCAACAGGACGGAAGAGAGCACCGGAAGGCATGTGGCCTACTGCGACGACGGCACCGCCAATCCCAGTAAAGAAGACGTCCTGGAAGAGGAAAACCTTCACCCCTTGCCCGCCGCCAACATCAGGATTTCGATTCTCCTTAGCGCATTTCCTTCAGCCGAAAACGTTTCTCTCTCTCTCTCACTTGGAGAGTGAGTCCATAGCAGCAACTTCAACTTTCAAAATGTAAAGGCTGCTGTCTAAAAGGAGGACAGTTCAACTCTACTTTGCGCGAATACTGTACCACAAAATAACACATTATTGTAAAAAATAACCCTTTTCTGATAGCACAATAATGGAAAAGAATAATTTTTCGCGCCAAAGCTGTCCGCCATCTAATGACGTAGCACTCAACAGCCACTTTCACTGAGCCAAAGAACACAAAGCCAATCTGAAGTTGTCAAAGAGCTTGATCGGCACAAAGCCGCCGAATGTCCCGAGAAAAAATTTGCTACACGTTTTTATTCTGAAGAGGTCACAGTAAGCATTGCAACAGAAAATTAACAAAGAACGTCCCCGCACTCGGTGAATATTTCCCAACATCTGCGATTCTTTAGTCCTACTTAAGCCTGCAAGCAACCTCCTCGAAAAAGACCAATCCCACATCATTCAGTCATGACATCACCGTACTCGATCATACACCTCGCTCATATAGTTTTTTTCTACTAATGACCCCACAGATCATTTGCAAGAAGCAAAGCGCTTATTCAATTTTTACAAGACTGCAAATTAGACGCCCAGCGAAAGTCACCAACCACAGTGAGTCAGCTTTACCAGACCATGGTTTGAAGCAGTTTCCACAGGACTACAAAAAGGGGAACACCGCAACACAGGAAAAACAACAGAAGAAGAAGGTGACAACCGCAATCGCTGACTTACAACAGATTTTATTCTTCGGCTTTTCACATATATATGCCAACAGTCAAAAACAAAAGAAAAGCAGAAAATAACACGAACGCTGGATATAACCAAAGCGCTCGTCACGCTTCACCGACGCCATGTGCCAAAAACACTTTCTGTACTACTGAGGGACAGGTAATTAATCTCTTTCTAGGAGAGGAACAAGGAGGGAACGCTAACACGTTTATATTTTCTGCGCAATATTTCTGCGGCTTCAATTATTTCTCTTGTTATTTTATCTTTGTGTCTTGAAATAACCTCCGCTTTTTGAAAGATTGGGGAGCAGCCGCGGCAATCCCGACAGTGTACACGTAAGTGGCCACTAATCGCCTTATGTACATACGTTATAGTTAGGTTCTTTTAATCTTTCATTGAGGCATCGTGCAGTTTGGCCTACGTACGTTTTCCCACAAGACAACGGAACAGAATAAACACACGCCTTTAACGCATACAACAAACTGGTTGTCGTGCTTTACGGAGCAAGACTGCATTGTTCTTTTGGTTTTGTTTACTCTCGAACACATGGAGGAAAGCTTATTGGGAAGAGAAAATACAACGTTTACGCTAGCTCTTTTACCTATCTTTTTCAAATTATGCGCTATGCAGTGCATGTAAGGAGTAATAGCAAGTTTATACCGTTTGTTGCTTTCTAAAGCTGCTTGGCTCTCCCGTTCCTCTCTTTTTAATCTCTGCACGATTGATTCTGTTACCAATGCTAACAGCTGATTTTGGGTACCCCGCTATCGGAAGCTGATCAACCTGTTTACGAAAGCTTTCTTGTATCGAGTGAAAGCAGGACTTGTTAAGAGAATGTTCAAAACACATTGTTATGATAGACCTTTTCACAAGTTTAGAACGAAATGAGTCAAAAGGGAGATGCGGTTTGCTGGCTCGTGGTTCGTACGTCCAGCAGATCTGATTGTGTGAAAAATGAATCTTAAGATCTAAAAACCAGATAGTTCTGTCCACAGGAATTTCAAAATTTAAAAACAAAGGCTTACAACATTGACGGAAATGACCTTCCGTTACGTCCGTTTCCGTTACGTCCGTTAGCGTGGACGACTTTCTAGTAGTTTTTAACACCGACGAAGGAGGCCTTGAATTGTTAATGTTCCGGGTTTTAGGACATTTCTAAAAACGGTAAATGGTAAATAAATGGTAAATAAAATTGTAAATAAAATACACCGAGCAATTCTCCCTTTTTGTCAAGTTAGAGCGCGAACAGAGCAGCGGTTCTCCAAGAAACAGATGTTAAATACTCGGATGTGTCGATGTACCACCCACTATAAACAATGTGCTTCCAGAGTGCGTGCAGCGGCTCTACATTCAATGCCGCGCTGGCAGCTTCTCAGCACATTCCAATCCTTTGCGTGATCTGCAATAGTCAGTGGTACCGTACAGGAAATGTGGTATTTGTTGCGTTTATGCTACCTAATCTGACAAGAAACATATTTTTTTTTCATTTTAGTCTCGAGTTTCCACAAACTTTATGATATCTTCTATTTTAGCCTCAAGAGAGCAAGGTCTGAGCTCTTTCCTGAAACGGCACCTGTGCCATAATAAATTTAAATATTAAGACTCCCTAGGTTGCAAAAGTTTACCCTTGTAGTTCTGTCTCTGTTGCTAGCGTTACAACCATGCATAAGTGAAACCGAGGGTAGGTCCTTCTTAGTTAAGTTTAAGAATCTGATAATATATTTAATCAGCGTTCACTGTCTAAAGGGAAGGAATTCATTCAGTATCCGCATGGTGTACGTAAGTTTTACTGCTGCGAGCTAAAGCAGTTCATATTTGAAGTGGTTTGCTACACATTAACATTTGAAGTGGACTGCTAGAAAAATCGCTCATCGGTTCTTTTGTTGTACATACTGCTTTACAGCAAAGCTATACTTCTACACGTCAACAGTTTGAACTACGTAGGCAAAAACTACAAAGAGCCACTGCCTTAGACGTCGAGCGCATGCGTCAGGCTAATCTAGTCAGGCATACAGCATAGAGCTCAGAATTCGGTAAGGGGATCGCAAACAAGGTCGAAACGCCATTATTGCTGATAACGCGCCTGTGAACAATGGGACGCCCCACCATGAGTTCCTTGTAATGATTATGTTTGCAGATAATCTTTGAAGGTTAGGCTGGACTAGTGTTACCAAATAGAGCAGCTCTTACTGAAGACGCCGAGAGCATGCGTCAGGCTAGGCAGGACCCAGCTTTTGCCACGCAAGAAGCGGAGTTAGTGTCAGTATATAGGTATTTGAGTACCGCCAATGTGTCGCGCAAGTCAGAAACGGCGGCCATTTTGGCGTTTTACGGTGTTGCGACATTTTCACATCTACGGCCTCGCCGTTCACCTCCACTGGGTCGTTTGTAGTAACGCGTCCAAGATGCAACAAAACGGCATCTTTGGACACACTTCTGCTGCTGAAATGCTGTTTTTCGTGTAATGTCTGAATGGCATTCAGAACGACGTCATTCACGAGCACCCAGAGAGCAGGGAGGACAAGCTAAGCCTACCAGAGTTGACCGACCAAAATGCATAAAGAACGAAAGGGCCACGCCATGAACCATCGATGTGTAAACAAATGTCATGTGATGAGAAATTATAATGGTCAGAGTGGCGACACTGAAAATAGCAGAAAAGAGTGCTTATTTTGCGCTGTAGCCGAGCGCAAGCGACAAGCCCGCCGAGATGACGAGAAACATTTCATAGCAAACTCCGTCCCCATTTGTACTGGATTAAAACAGCTGTACTGGACATCGATTTTTGCAGGGACATTGATTTTCGCATTGGCGACCACTTCTGTGGTTCGTCGCAGTTCAAGGAGGCCATATTAAGGCGAAGGCTATCAATGGGTTGGTGTTTTACTTGGCGACGTTGTTATGCAGGATGTTGGGTTGGATTCTTTTTTTTAGGGTCAGTCTAAATGCGGTTTCATTTAAACATGATCCCAAAGCGGGAATTTTCATTGAGGAAATCACAAATCGCATGAATATTCAGAATATTTTTGGCTGCTCCACTTTATTAGCCTTAAAAAAGGATTTAGAAAAACATTGCAGCGGAAAGCGCTTTGCCGGACGAGGCCTCTGTTGGAAAAACGATTTTAATTTCTCTGGTGATTGCTCTTTTACTTGGACAGCCAAAACTGTCAACGTTTTGTTCAGATTGCACGTCAGCTCCCTGCGTCTGGGTGAACGTGAATAGAAAAGTCTGACGAGTTCTACCGAAAAAAAACCAGCCACAAGGTTGCGCAAAGGCTAAAGTACCCTCCTTCTTGACGAGCTTTTGATGGAAGCTTGAGGCCCGGTGGTCGGGCAAACACACGTGTCCTTTCCGAGCGGCAACAAACAAAGCAAGGCCGAGCCGGGCTTGGAAACAACAGCACAAGGTCATGTATTGATTTGTGGCAGTCGACGCGCTTCTAGACGAAGGAAAGCGCCATACAACACCACGCACAAGCTGATGCTAAGGTGCTGCTGTGCATCAGAATTATGGAAGAAGTCTGCTAATAGCCCAATGGCCTTATTTCTAACCGTCCAGCGCGTTGTGATCTCGCATAAGCTGTGTTAGCTTGAACAATGCCTCACGAAGCTTTTTAGCATTGCTTCCTGTGTTATTTGCCGTAATCTCGAGTGCTTGCTATCATAAACAAGGACCGCTGCAGCATCAGTAAACCCGGAAATACAGTGACAAAGAAATGAGGTTTGTCATGGCATTTATGTCTGTTTGAGCACTTTGAAGACCCGAGTACCTCGGTACTTATCAATGAATTCTTTACTGGTACATAGTAATCTCGAGTGCTTTCTATTATAAACAAGGGCTGCTGCAGCATCAGTAAAACCCGGGAATAAAGTGACAAAGAAATTAGGTTGTCATGTCATTTAGGTCTCTTTGAGCACTTTGAAGACCCGAATACCTCGGTACTTATCAATGAATTCTTTACGGTACATAGTATTTGCGTCTGTTTCCTCGCTTTGGCTTCATCATATTCTGAATCAATTATTTCGATAGGTTTTTTTGGCTGCTACACCATGATTGCGTGTCTTTGATTGCTTTCGTGTCTTCGTCCTTACGTAGTGAAAGACCTTCGTCAGCAGACTGGCACTACGCCACAGCTTTCGAGAGGCAGAGTTGTAGGCGGCTGGCATGAACAGATTCCACTTAGGTGCCTTCACGTTCAGGTGTCATGCGGAATGCACTGTTGAATAATTTTCACGTTTCCCTTCAGAGGTCCGTGAAGTAGGCGCATAAGCCTCGCGAAGCTCTCGATTCCAGGCCAATCCCCAAGCGCGCATGCTACAAAGGAAGGGATGCCACAACAACTTTTGATTCTGCTCTGCCAGCGTTTCGTGATGAGGACTTCTTGTGATATTTTCTACGAACTGGTAAAGAGGACCATAAGCAATACTCCTTACACAATCGTTTTATCTGACAGGTGATGTGGGATGTTTAATTTGTAATGGGATTTTATACTTCGCGGACGTTTCGCAGAAGTGACCAGGATACGCAAAACACATTGGCCGACGAATTTCATTTTTTTGGGGTGGGAGCCGCGCCACTACAGGGATTTTATGTGGCGCCGAGCGACCCACAAGAGTGGCTGAATGTTTTTGGACGCGTCTGTTTGCATGACAGAGTAGTGACGGGATCTCAATTCCAGCTACGTTGACGTGCCTCTTACTGGATTACTCTTGACTCCTGTATTTATAGTGATCCCGAGTCTTCCTTGAAATGGAGAAAAAAGTACGGAAATAGCTCTGATGTTAGTAAACATGGCTGCAAATATGGACCCCCGTTCTAAACCCATGAGAACTCAAATTCACTTTTGCTTCGGTTTTTAAAGTGGCCGCCATCATAAAAACGAAGGTTTTTCACGCACTGTGAAACTTTGGCTCTTTGTATAGAAACATAAACAAGTCAAGGCGACCAGAATGCCACGCCGTCATCTCACCTGTGTCATAGAATAAAATCGGGGAAGGTAGTTGAGGCCATCACCCAATCCCATGTTTATTTAGTCTTTCTGCGCAGCTACTTACATTCATGTACAGGAGTACCGTAGATTGATTCGTATATCATGATAACTTAATAAAATCGTAGTAGCCGAAGTGTGAGTTTTTTTATTTTTGTTCTTTTTCATTTTTCACAGCGTCACTTCCGGGATTGCAGGTAACATTGCGCTACACTTCCCACGCCGTTCAAAGATTTTTGGTACGAACGATAGGCTTTCTACAACCATAGGGCGTGAATCCTGGAATGTCCTGTAGTCTTTAAAAATGGGTAAGTAAACTGGAACGTACGATTTTTCGTTCCCGTTGGATCCCTCAATGCATCGAGTTAAAGCGCTTCCAGGATGTTGTACATAAGTAAAACCACGAAAACAATAGAACAACCATGCTTTTCTGTGCTTAGAGCACAAAGACTTATAGATGAGTTTGCATTGCGTGAAAAAAGCACACACTTTATAAAAATGGTTTCAACAGAATATGCAGTGACCGCTTCGTTCGGAAGCAAAAGTTCACCAAATTTTTGAAATGTAGAACAATGACTCGATTCAGAAAGACATTTTTCATTTGTTGAGTAATTTGTTATAGGTATTTTTATCTTACTTTCTGAAGCACTGCGTTTTTAGAAAGCCGTTTCTGAGAAATACCAGGGTATGGTGGCATCACAAAGACACACCGAGCGTACTTTGGGAAAACATCATGCACAACTGATTGTCAAGGATGGTTTTCTTAAGAAACTGAGTAATTCCGACTAAAGGCCACGGCAATTCTTGATGCAAATGAGGAATCACACGACTCCTAAATGTACCTAATATGAATTGTAAACGGTTATAAAACATATTTTAACTTCTACAGATTGCACGGCCGCATCACAAAGCAGAATCACAGTATGTAACAGCATACAGCAAACAAGCATGGCTACGAAATTCCGGAGCTCGCTTTTGTGCAAGAATACCTTATTGACACTGCACTGAGACCCAATGTGGCTACTCGAATACTGACGCAAAAGCAGAAAACAATTCAAGCAGGTGATTAAAAGTGACCAGCCGTTGGACTCTGTTCATTCTTGAGAGCTGATTTGAAATATGTATTCAGCATGGTAAAGCAGCCGCTGTTCAGTAGCCTCGGCATTCCTTCTTTGTGGTTTCCAATTAGTGGGACGCTACAATCAAATAATTCAAAAACAGTTTGCCTTAGCGCACGAATACATCGCAGGTTTGTGGAGCCTTCGAAATATTTAAACCAGCGGTACCAACTTCCCTCCCCTGAAGTTGTGTGCTAACAATTCCCCGATAAATAGATTGTTCTGTGTATAATGTTTACGTAGAGGAATCAGGATTACTAGAAATATTTTGCTGTGTGCTATTCAACATAGCGGCACAACTGCATCACTGCAGGGATCATAGGTTGCTTGTATGTTCCGTTGTTGTTGTCAGTCCGCCCCATGTCAGTCCATTCAAGTTGATGTAATATGAGCAGTCAGTCGGGCCTCCTTTTATCCTCCTTGTTCTTTGCTTCAGCGACAGTACCATGTCAAGTAATCTCGAGTTCTTTATCGTCTATGTTCTGTAAATAACCACAAAAGACGAAGCTAAGAAGCGAACATAGCTATAAATAAATCGGACACGACCCGGAAAAACGCTCAGAAGTCAATAATTTCAACTTAGAATACATACACTAGCTGAAGTATGTTTATGCGGATGCGGTGCCTTGTCATTTTAGCGAGAACCGTTAAATATATAAGACTTTTATTTATAAGACCGTAGTACTGTCTAAACAAAAAAGAGGAGAGTATCAGTTGGAAGTGTCAGTATGAGCCGCAAAGACAAAACTTTAACACTTTCGTAAATGTAACACGTAACGTGTTAAATGTTTGTCTTTTCGGCTGTGTTTTTTTACTCCCTTAACTTTGTAAAAAAAAACATCAATATCACCAGCGAAAAAAAAAACGATTTTTTACTGCGGCTAGTGGGAGCCAAATGAACTTATGTGTGGATAAAAGAGGCACTGCCGATTCAGGAGCAAATTCGAAGTTACTGCTGCGTTTAGATAAATTGCCGTTTGTTGAACGTTAACTCCCCAGTTGCCGAACTTTTCTCTTTTTCTCCATTTCCACGCAGTGTACGTTCCGCTGTTTTTGGGTAATTCCGGAAATATAAACCAACAGGTCCACTTTTCTACGTTAGCGATGTTCCCGTAGATGCAATCTTCACTGTTGGCGGTAGAGGGGTCGCTACCACGTATTGAAACGTGGATAAGCACTGGTGACAAGGTAGCGCAAGACAAATATGAATATATTGTTTAGAAGTATTTCTACATAAAAATGAGTCGTTGAATTTTGTCGCAGGGAAAGTATAGTTTCAACGCGGTCATAAAGATGCCAAGGTGTGTAAGAAATTGCAGCAAATTCAGGTGTGTTGTACGGTCTGCCCAATAACAAATGAGTTACGGGCCTACGGTTTAAAAGCTTTATGTCACACTACTGGAAACACTCTCGCCTGAAATAGTGTTTTGTTTATAGCCGGTCCTTGCGCATCATTACAAAATTTCTAGTAATCTGTGTGTTTGCATAAAAATTCACATAAAATGGCATAAATTGTACAAGCGAACAGAAGCGCAGTCAGCAGTCTAGTGGCTACAATACTAGCTTAGCATTCAAATAGGCATTGCAATGCACACCTAATGGGCTTTTTACAAATCCTTATTTGGGTTTGTTGGGTGCCCAGTGAGGTCCCATTTTGCACCGCACATTGAGGAGCTTGTTTTAGTTAGGGTGGAAGCAGCACGACCTAGCAGCAGAACCTGTACCAACTTTTGCATAAAAGATACTGGCTATAAGAAAGGGCGTCAGCGCTATTTTCGAAGCGATAGAATGCCTCTGCCTCCATGCAATTACGCAGCACTATTCCAACCTCTGCTGAAGTACCCACGGCAGGCGTCATAGACCTGGGTGCTTGCCAGTCACATTTGATGGTTGTTGCTGCATTCAGTTATGGGTAAGGGGGACGGCGTTAGTTTTTTCTGTTGGGAAGTGGTTCAACCTTTTCTAAAGCAACAGTATAAACAAGCTTCTATAACGACATGGTGTGTGGCGACCGAAGTGCATTTCCGGGAACGAAGGCTTGCGGTCGGGCTAGTTGGTGTTCCATAACTACTTCTAAAGCACCAAAAACTACAGGGACATAGAATGAGACAGGGACACAGCGCGTGTCCCTGTCTCATTCTATGTCCCTGTAGTTTTTTGGCGCTTAAGAAGTAGTTCCGCGAAGGGTAAGAGAGGATTAAGCTTCCGGTTGAAAGCAATGCCTGTACACGTTGTCTTGAAATTTTTGGCTAAAGTAGAATCTCTGCTAACTTTGAGAGGACACTAAGCTAAATGTAGGGGCCGCCGGTTACACCTGTCAAATATAAGATGAATATAACTGGAGTAATCATGTATTTCGCTAAGTAAACCCGAAGGGTGGAGTTCGATTTCCTTGTTTAGCGGCATCAATTTCCACACACGTATTCTTCTCCTAAACTAACACTGTATCTACCTAACACTGCCCTAACGATGCCGTTTTCGGCCACATTTTTTAAATGCGGAGCATTTCTTAGGCTCGCCTGGTCCTGCGTCGTTGATGGCGGCGCCGTCCACACGCTCACTCCGCATGCGCAACTCTCCTTTTACACCCACAGCTCCGCGATACTACACTATAAAAAAAGAAATAGTTAGCGGCACCCGGTTGCGATCCCACGACTCTCTGGCCGAAACGGGAGGTACGCGGTGCTCTTCTCACTACGCTACAAATCCGGGACAGGAGCAAGTGCTACGAACGCGCCTTATGTCCTTGACTCATTCAAACTACGTGAAGAAGCTACTGATACAACGAAGGCACGCGAAGCTGAACGTCAAGGGAAACTACGATCTGAAAACTTTAGAGGCGGATGCTGAATTTCCCGTGGGAAAGCTGTGGCAGGAAGCGCCACGCACCTTGCAGCTCAACCAGCCCCGTCCGCAGCGCCTCTGATGCTGATTGTGGCAGGATGCCCCTACGGATTGGCCAACCAAAGAATCCATGACGAGATAGGTTCGCGTTCAACCACCGTCGTCATCTTCCCGTAGGGGAACCGCCGAAGAAGAAGAAGAACGAGAAGACAAAGCTGCGAAGAGGAGGGCGTGTACATTGCTTTCAGCCGGTGCACCAATGTCAACAACCTTTACCTCACCAAAGCTGACGGAGACTACCGATTCTACCACAGAGACAACATCGACAAGAACATGATGGACGAGTTTCGGCGCCTCGAGAACCACCGCCTACTCACTGTAACACAACAGCACTTGCGTGCCTTGCCACCGGTGTGGACCCGGACGCGGAATTCCCTCTGGCGCTAGTAAAAACCAGATCACTCAACATCACGGCAATACAATGGAACCACACGGAACCGCCACGATGATTCGAATCCTCATCCGGGTTCCCCAAAGGAAGATGGTGTAAGTTTTTGGTTGTATAACGCGCAGCAAACTGTACATTGTTTCGACATTGGCAAACCAATCTTTATAATGCGACTTCAGTAGCACTGAACATTAGGGAGCTGCCGAAAGTTGAAGTAGGTCGCGGGCTCAATTCGCAGCCGCGGTGGCCGCTTTTCTAATAGAGGCGAAAAGCAAAAACTCCCGTATGTACGAGATTTCGGCGCACGTTAAAGACCCCCGGTGGTCAAAATTAATCCGGAGCGCTCCACTACGGCGTGCCTCATCCCCTGCGTTGCGTCGGCGTGTTAAACCCTACAATCAATCATTCACTGTTGAAGTAACTAGTAAACCACTCGTCTGGAGGTGGAACGTTAAGCGGAAGAGGCAAGAAAGTGTCAAAAATAGTTTAAACTCGTCCTCACTTGTTGATAAATGACCTCAAAGGATAGTAGATTCAACTGCAAACAGGAATGTATTTCTGCTTCACAGAATGGAAGAGTCCATGTTATAAAAGTTTCTCGCCTATTATGAAGCATGCGTCTAATAAAAAATAACGCACCTGCGACGCTTTCGGTGTGCTATCCTCGGTGATTACGGAGATAGCTTCGCATAAAATCAGCGCACCAGTGAGGCTTTCATCGCTCTATCCTCCGAGGTGATCTCCCACGTCGCCTGGGAAGTCCTCGCGGAATGGCAAGTACGCGAGGCTAAAATAGCTGGATAATTACAATGTTCAACCGGTAATACCTCTGGCGCATAAACAAACCTCAAGTTTCGGGCTTGAAATTGATGAGAAAAAAATGCATTTCACGGGCTTACAATATTGTAAAAACCTATATTGCAACTAGTTCCTTGCTTTTCTTAGTTTTCCAGTTTGGTCTCTGCATGCTGTTTCTCCCAACAGCTGCTGTTGATTCTCTGAGTGCCGATGTTACGACGTCATTTAGGCTGTCAACACGAATCTCGTTCTGCTCGTTAAAAAGCGAAAATTTGTGTTGAAGTGTTATGGTGTTGAAGTGTTGAAGTGTTACTGATTCCACGCGGGCTTGCTTAGTTTTCACGAGCTCGTTCTTTGTCTTCCTAAATTCAGACTTAGCTTGCATCTAACGATCCTGCGATTGCTTCTCGTAGTCTGAGTTAGCACCTCTAACCTTCTACGATACCCGCGTTGTCGCTTATAGTGAAGTCAATTTTGTTTTTTTGTTGTACCCTCAAACTTTTCCGTGTCAATTTTCTGTTCTTCTGTTTGCAGAAGAATGTGTTCATTAGGACCGGTTATTTCTGTCTGTAAAGCCAACCAGTGTATCTCCTGGATGGTTGCGACTATCTATTCCGAAGTTTCCACTCACTTTTCTCCTGTTTTCTTCTTGCCGACCTTTGCGTTAAAATCTCCCATCACACTCATAAACTGCGTTGTTGCCTTCGGCATTGCTCATCCGACGTCCTCCTAATAATTATCTACGGCTTCATCATCATTGCTGGTTTTATGGCGCATATCTTTAACCTGTATTGCTTGTTTAGCTTGATCACAACAGCCGCGACACTCTCTCCCTAATGCAGAAAAAAACCCACCACGCTTTCTGCTATTTCTCGTGGGTAAAATTCCCACCCCGTGTTCCTTCTTCTCTTGCCTTTCACTGTAGCACAGAATATTGTTACGAGACGGAAGCACGAAAATACAATGCATTGACTAAAATTACAATGCTGAGCAATGCCAGCGAGAGAGTACAGAGACCGGTAGCTGGAAGCCCTTCGTCATCTTCTAAATTTCAGCCCAAATAGCACATAGCCGTAGCTGCCCTCATCCTCTTCATTAAACTGTTCCGTGGCAATATGCAAGCTAGGGAGTTCCATGAACCCTTCTCCTGTCCATCTAACTTCGCTTAACCCTATAGTGATCCTCTTAATGTCAGAGAGCTCCACTGGTAATACAGCTGAGCTTCGCTCGCTACACAGAGAGCGCACACAGAGAGGGTGAGGTTTCAATGGCAGCCTGATCACACCCAGAGATTCTTAGCCCCCTCTGCTGTATCACTGTTCTGGCCGACACAGTGGGCAGGTGCTCTACAGCTTCTGGGAACTGAGGGACGACAGATGAGATGGGTAGCCATGGGAGGTGGCAGCCAACTACTACCCCAGCCAGCACAGGACTCTTCGGCCTTACTCAAGCCGGTCTACTTTGGCCGGTGATTTTCTGCCCGGCCTTTCTCCGGCAACCATGTTCGGCCCGTGTCCAAATGTAGGCCTTTCGGCCGTATACGGCCGTACTCCCATCACTCTCCCACGGCAAGTGTCCATCGGCCAGTCGACCGGCTAACGTTCATACGGCCAGATTCCAGCCGGAGGGGTCCTGCCATCCCAAAGCCACCCGTGTGCGGCCGAATTACGGCCACCGGAGGACAGCCGACATGCGGTCGTCGGACTCCAGCCGGACTAAAGCTGCCGGAAATTCGGCCGTGCTACGGGCATTGGAGTTCAGCCACACAACGTTAACTGTACTGAGGTCGGTGGACGACCACTGCATGCAGCGCAAGCAGATTACGCAATCGCGCTGTGCAGCAGCACAAACCCACCATTTTGGGTCCTCTCCACCCACATCAAAATGAGCCCGCGCGCAACCACCAGCCGTCCAGCCTTCAGCGCAGCCTTGCTTAATTATCAGCGTCAGTTTACACCAAAATTAATTTATTAAATAGTGAAATAGTCGTTCCTATAATTGCTGTGCCTCTTTTACTGTCGAATACAGAAATTATTCAGTTCTTTGTAGAGCTGGAATAGATGTATTGTCCATGTCCTGATATCTTCTGTGGGGCGGCTTATCTGTAATAAACAAGGAAGGAGGGGATAGGGGCGGAAGGCGCATACTTTAGTGGGTTGAATTTCAGAAAGATGAAAGTGCCGCTTTAAGGCAATTTCTTTTAAGACAATACTTTCATGCTCTGACTAAATCAACTATTTTTACAGCTGCTTGGCCAGTTTTTTTTTTGTATATAAAACCGGTGCGAATGCCTTTACGAAGGGTTCGGTACTCCACAAAAACACTCAGCAGCATTCATATAATTTCCTTCACACAAACACGTTATGGTCCAGTATTTCCCCATTTTTCTTGCAAAGAAATTTTCTACTCGATCAACTTTCTGACGATCTTTCACAGGGATGATCCTAGGAGAGATCAAAGAAGTACTTGCCTTTTCAATATATTTTTATCTTGTTTCATGAGTTACGTGCACACCCCTTAATAGTCCAAAAGAACTTAATTTCTCGCTAAAGTCTACTACGTTAACAAAATTCTAGAGGTGTTGCGAATGACGCCCTGCTTCAGGATGGCCTGTGCCAGTTGTATCCCTCTGTGTTCACGCAAGGAAAGGCGATAAGACTAGAGTTTCATATTTGTTCAAACAAATAACTTAGCAATGGTAGTATTCATTCAGCAAAACCTTGCATACTGCAACGAATAAATGAAATAAAAAATTTATCGTCAGTTTGAATGCGTAGGGTTCTCAATCCGTCGGAGGCGAGCTTGGCGGCTCCGCAGCCCTATTATTATTTATTTATTTATTTATTTGTATATTTATTTATTTATTTATTTTTATACCTTCTTGCCTTTGCATACGTTACAGCAGGGAGATACATGACACTAAGCATCAAATAAGAGACCATATAACAAAATATTTCTACAAAGCATGGTGAAAATCGTACAATCATACGGGTAAGATAATTACACTCTCACATTGATCTAAAATAAAATGAATCACGCAAGGCGTCACCTTAAAGGAAGGTAATAATTTGCTTCAAGCTAGCGATCCCACTTTGGGATATGTAGAATGGCGCTCGGATATGCTTCTCCCCTTCTATTCTAGTTTGAGAATGATAGATATTACGAAAATATTTCAACCTCAGGTTTTGTCTATGATTTTTCCCGTCTTACCGTTTAGGTTTACTTTTACTTTCCCTCATAATAAGCTGACAGTGCCAATACCTAATACAAATCGCACTGACCTATTCGGTATGTTTTCGAGTGTATCAACCAGCTCTTTGCTGTAGGGATCCCAGAAAAAAAAAACATGTTGACTCCAACATTAAGCGCACATGAGTGAAATACGGTTGTTCTTTTAAGTTAAGTTGCCAAAAACACGTGCCTCTGTAACTTTTATGTTATGAACGTGATTATATCTCTAAAAAACTCGTTAAATAAACTCCTAGTTATTTATATTCCACGGCCGTTCTAAGCAGTGTAATTTACTGTATACGTATTCAATTTGAATAAAGGTTTTCTTGTAAAGTTGACGTTACACACTTTTTAAGATTCAACGACTTTTCTGAATCAGCACTCCACGATGTTATTAAATTTGAATCATGCTTCAAGTATTCGGAATCATGTTCATTCGCTGTAGTCCTGTAAATTGCACAGTCATTCGCGAACATTCTGAACAAAGATTTGATGCCAATAGTAAAACATTTATATATAACAGAAACAAAAGAGCGCCCGCAACTGAGCCTTGGGGAATTCCTGAGGTAGCGGGAATATATCCGGACGAACAACCATTGAGAGCGACCAACTGCTGTCTTAGAGACATATATTCGGCTATCCATGCAATAACCGATTCATTCAGTTTATTGCCCGCAATTTACTAACAAGACGGTGATATGAAACACCGTCAAATGCTTTTTAGCCGTACAAGAAAATAGTCAGCTACTTTAGGCTTATCTATTGCTAAAGCCAAATCGTGCGTGAACTCAACAAGCTGCGTTGAGCAAGAAAAACCTGACGAATACCGTGTTTTCTAGGATGCTGGTGATTATGTTTAACCAAATGAGTCATATCCCAAGTGTAGCTAATCTCAATTTCAAACACCGCAACTAAATTAATATCCAGGCTTCGTCATTCACAAGGCTCTGTTGTTATGGCAAATTCAAAATAACACTTGTTTCTAAATAGGCAGTCATAAAACCCCATGAAGTAACACAGTGCAGGGCACGAAGTTGAGCCTACCAATGCAGGAGCTTAGCCTTTTTAACGTTTATCACCAACAATATAGTGCAACATTGTTTTTCGCAGTAATATTGTAAGAAGAATAGCCGGAAACTTGCGCTTTTGCGCGTCCTTGTCTTTCTTTGGTGGGGAGTCCTTGACATGGCGCCGGTTGAGCTCCTGTGGGGGGAGGGCCGCTTGCAATACGCCCTTTACGGCCACTTATTTTGGTGAACCACCGCCATCTCGGGTCGGACATCGCTGCCGGGTCGATGTCTCCAATGGTATCCATTTGTTGAGGGGGCGAATAGCCTCGAGCTGATGCGTCGACGAAGCTGACGGGCGAGGCGTTGTAGCGGCTATGACTGGCGAGGCTTAGACACCCGTCGCCGTGGTACAGTCTTCTTGTGGCAATAAATGACATTTCGATAACCTATAACTTTCCCTGGTAATGTCCAGTGAGTCCTTGCACCTTGCCCGTTCACATAGAACACTCATTACTGTTTGAGAAACGTAGTTCGTTCAGTTAACACGTAGAAACACCGAGCGCATGAAAAACGTGTCTGCGCCATTCGGCTCCCTAACGGCTCTTTGTTCACCCAGGGAAAAACTGGTCCTAAATCGGGGGGTCTTTTTCCAAACACGTCTGTGCATGAATTCTCGGCGCCCAGACGCCCGCCGTTGTTCGCATAATGACGTATAACCTGATACCTTACGAAGGCTGGTCTCCTCTTGAACACCGGTTGCCGAAAATTCTGCGGCCGTTCGCTTGCCGTAATTCGGCCGAGGACCGCTAACCGAATGCAAAACGTACATTCTGGGGCCGTAAGTCGGCCGGTATCCATTATACCCCCGGCTACCTGAAGAAAACAAATATTCTGCCGGCGGACGCGCGGTTCGCCGTTGAAAGAGCGAATGCGCGGCAGCCGCGCTCCGGCCGGTCTCCTTTCGAACACCAACTGCCACAAGAATACGGATATTCTGTGGCCGGTCGCTTGCCGTGCTTCGGCAGAACACCGCTTCCCGAAGGAAAAACGGATGTCCTAAAGCCGTACTTCGGCCGTTTACTTTCCCAACATGGGTAGCCGAAAGGGAACGGAATATCTGGCAGCCGGGTAGGTGCCGTTGTGCGTCTGAACTCAGGCAGTCGGAGAAATACCGAAGCGCTGGTTGCCGAATTTCGGCCATTCATCGTATGGTCAGTGGCTGCCAGAACCTGGATGCTGGCCGGACATGCCAGAAAGCGACCATAGACGGGCCGGCCTTAGGACACACTTTCTCTGCAGCCTGGGAAACTATGCTGGCCAGACCCTTGTCTAGTGAGGGTGCGCTGTTTGTGTTTCGAAGAGCCTTCCTAGTAGCATCCTTGAACCTCGCTAGTGCAGCCCCTTAAGTATCCGGGATGATGGTTACTTCCCGAGCAGGTAGAAATCCATACCTGCATGAGTTTGGCATAGAGTACGAGATGAAAAATGGCAAAGAGCGAAATTATTTTTCCATCGAAGACGTCCTCGCACACGTCTGCAGTGACGCTGAGCCAGGGTTTGTATGTTCTGAAGAAGTAAGCTGACACGCTGCGTTTCTGGTGAGATGCACTGACGCCTTGCCGTTGGAAAGCGAAGCTCTGCTACGCTCGAGTGTATTGCTACAAAAAAATGGGTAGTTTGAAGCTCAGCTGGTCAAACAGCAGCTGGTAAAAAGAAGTTGGGCTTCACAGATAACGCTCAGCTGTCTAGTTTAAAGTGAAACTTCCGCAGCTCCGTTTAAGCGTCTCTGTCCTGAATAGAAGCTTCTCGAACTTGCGGTACATGTCGTGTTTTGGCTCGAACGTTTACAAAAAGCCGCCTACCGAGCTCATTTAACTTGTCAAACTACCGGACCAGCAACGCTACAACGTGAGTATGGCCTTCAATGGCCGCCTTCTCGCGGAAGTTAGCTAGGTTTATTTTGTTTACATGCGACACAGTGCGCGCGGCTGCCCCAGCACCAAAAATAAAAGAAAACGTTTATAACTGCAAACTATTTTGCGCTACAAGTTTCAAATTTGGTACAAAGGTGCTCCAGAGCTTCGTAAAAGATTAGTGTGAAAGTAAAGTAACTTCTATGGCAGATTTCAACACAAAAATATGAAAATCGCGAAGCTGTGTCGAAACGTTTCCGCCCTGTCCAAATGCACCCTCTCAGTTGTTTGCAACTTGCTTACCAAAGCTATAGTTAGCCGCATAGGTGACAGCCTAGATTTCCTGCAACCCAAAAAGCAGGCTGCAGTTATGCAAGGGTGCTCAACCATGAATCACATCTATGTCGTCAACCAAGTTAGAGAAAAATCTGCAGAGTGCAATAAGCCCCTTTACAGGGCACCTAAAGATTACGGGAAAGAGTTTGTATCCCTGCTCAACGTAGCCGTTTTAGAAGCAATGAAAAATCAGGGAATAAGGGACGATTACAAAAAGACTCCCAGAATGCATATGTCAGGGAAGCCCGGGAAGGAAAACCCCCCAAAGCAACAGGGATAAATTTCCGACCCATAAGGTAGTAAGACAATGCGATACCAGCTCTCCATAACTGTTTACAGCCTGTCTGGCGGGGTATTTACAATGGATGAACTTGTAAGCATAGGATTGAAGACAAACGAGGAGTACTTGGGCCATTTTGAGGTTTGCGGACGACAAAGTCTTCCTGAGTAAGACTGCAGAACACACGCAAACAATGCTTGAGGAACTACAATGAGAAAGCACAGCAGTGGGGTTAAAATAACTATGAATAAGACTAAGTAATGGGGAATAATAACGCAAAAACGTCTTCTTCAGCATAGAAAGCGAAACGCCCGAAGAAGAAACCCAAGATAGCTATTTCGGACAAACGGTTAATGCTGACCACAAACACGAGAGAGAAATCTGGCGTATAATAGCTATGAAATAGGGAGTAATCGGCAAGCGCTCCGAAATATTAAAAAGTAAGCTACCTCTGTCACTCAAACGAAAACTCTCCAACCATTCCACACTGACAGTGATGAAACACGGAGCTGAAACTTGGCGCCTTACTATCAGCTCGAAAACAAACTCAGGTGGCGTCAACGGGGCATAGAACGAATATAGTTAAAAATAACACTAAAGCGGGATTCACACGACGGAGAAAGAGGCGCGCGGAGGCAGATGAATATGTGACGTCAACAGCACGTGACCGGATTATCCGGCTTGGCGGCGCATCCACACGGGCGGAGCAGACGACAGCGCCGAGGAACAGGTTCCATTCCCCGCCGAGGGCCACCGCCGTCGAGCGAAAACGTGCAGAGGCATTTTCTTTCGCGGAGCTACCGCGGGCTATCCCCACCGAGGGGCGGAGCCTAAAACCAGTCACGTGAGCGGATCCCGCGGGCCAGAAAGAGAGGGTTTCTCCGTCGTGTGAATCCCGCTTAAGGGACAAGAAACGAGCTACATATATCCGAGTACAAACTAAAGTTAAAGATATCGTACAGCAAATAAAGAAAAAAAGTATTTGGGATGCCCATGCAATGAGACGAAATGACAACCGGTTGACAATTGGGGTCACAGAGCGGGTACCAACAGATGGGTCAAAAAGAAGGAGAAGGCCGTAACACGATGGAGGGATGAAAGACGGAAAGTGGGGGTAAACGGTAGATTTGAATAGCACAGGACAGGAGCGGTTGGAGGTTAATGGGAGAGGCTTTCGTACTGCAGTGGTCCTGAGCAGGATGACGATGATGATGATGATCAACCTAGAAACTAAGATGACCTTGTTGGAAAGGAGCTGCTACTTCCAAATTAACTGGAAGCGATGTTCGTGCAATTACCACAAGCTGAAACAGCTTCAGAAAATATTAGGGAAATCTCTTAGTTTGGTTTTTTTATTGTGTAGCTCAGTGGGACCAGTTTAGCAAACGTCCGCCCCTGTGTTAAGACATCAGTGGAAAGTGTGTTTTTACTTTGATGTAGTATCGTTTTCACGTGCTGTCTTTTCCATTTGTCTTGAGTGGTGAAGTAAGAACGAATACTTTTGTTTGTTCTCTGCTGACTGATGCCGAATTTACTTCAAAACGGTAGGAATCTTGGCTGGTTCGTACATTTTAAAGGAAAGCAGAAACAGCCCGATAGACGGGACAATTACAACAGGATGATGTGCTGTACCACGTCATACTAGAGAGTTTTAGCTGACCAGTTATGACGGTCCGCTCCGCTCCGATAGCAAGCGGGAGTGCCATTGCGCATGCGTGGCACGCCAGCGCGGTACCGGCGATACCGGAGCGGGGCCCCGCTCCACCAACCGGGGCCTCTTAGCGGACCGTCGCGGCAGCTTACGCCACCGGGCGGAATTTTAACATGGCTGCCCCCGCAATGCGAGCGCACTCCAGCAAACTTCGTTTCTTCAGTTGAAGCACGACCGACGAAGCCGCGAAAGCGCTCTTGAATAGGTAATGGTGCCACACACCTCAAAGATTTTTACAACGGAAGCGAAAAACGTCGACCGAAGCGCGGGGCTAGCGCCGAGAAAGGCAGCCTTGGCTTGGCTATTCCAAACTTCATCGGCTTGTTTATTGTTATTTAGAAAACTTAGACCATGTCAGCGACTACATTATACAAAAAAAAGGTTAAATGAGGCCAAGAAACACCGTATTTTGCTTTGTTTGGGCGACCAAATAAAAATTCTTATGTTTTCTTTAGATTGAAGTTTTGGTTTACAGGCGCACGCGAAACGACCAGTCACGCGAATCGCGCGAATCATTCCCCGTCGAGGGAGACATGGTTATCGCTTAGCTAAAAGCCTTCCGGCTGCTGACGCTCCGGTTGTGCTGAGCGGGACGTCGGGAGCATAGGGGAGCGTCAAAAACGGTCAGCTAAAACTCTCTACTGTTTGCCTTCCTTGTCTCGTCTCTTGCGCTGTTTCTGCTGCCGCATTTAGGGTAAAAAAATAATCAAAATTACTGAGCATTTTTGCTAAACAACACTACTGAGCAGAGCACAAAACACTTTGTAAGTAGCAATGTGCCTAAAGCGGTCTTTTCGTAGGCACACGCGGAAAACCTGGCCGTTTTTATTCCAGTTTTAAAGCCTGATCATGCTTGCGTTTACTACCGCACGAATGGCTATACATTTGTCGCTGATAACAAATAACCGCCTGGGGTTTGAGATGTTTATTTATGCGAACCATGAAAGCCAGACACGGCAATGGCTGCAACGAGTCATCTTATGAAGATGACTCGTTGCAGAAGATAAGAGGAGATTAATGTCTCGTCTCTTGCGCTGTTTTCTGCTGCCGGCATTTAGGGTAAAAAAATAATCAAAATTACCGAGCATTTAAGCTAAACAACACTACTGAGCAGAGCACAAAACCATTTGTGAGTAGCAATGTGCCTAAAGCGGTCTTTTCGTAGGCACACGCGGAAAACCTGGCCGTTTTTATTCCAGTTTTAAAGCCTGATCATGCTTGCGTTTACTACCGCACGAATGGCTATACATTTGTCTCTGATAACAAATAACCGCCTAAATATTACTGGGGTTTGAGATGTTTATTTATGCGACCATGAAAGCCAGACACGGCAATGGCTGCAACGAGTCATCTTATAAAGATGACTCGTTGCAGAAGATAAGAGGAGATTAATATTTTATTTCGGAATTATATACCCTTTAGGTGTGATGTAAAGTTTTCAATCATCTATAAAAGAATCTTAGAGCACAGTATAACCTTGTATATATGACTCCAGGTATCCTCAAAACTGAGTGGTAAAAAATGGAATGGAAATTCCTACTAAAATTCACGTGTATTCGCCTGTGTCGGCCTAGAAGCTGGGACATAGTATTTTATGGAATGGGTTGAATTCTTCTAACAGATAGGTTTTCAAGCGAACGCACTAAGATACAATGTTGAGAAAAGAGCACTTTCTTGTGATGCTTGCTGCCCAGTTAAGAACATGGCCGCCTCTGTAAAGACTAAATAATAAAAAGCACATGGCAATCCAATGGGTTCGAAGCTGGCTGTGCAAAGCAGCAACCAACTGCTCTTCTGAGCGTCCTATCTCCGCATTTCGCCACCGTAGAATAAACGTTGTCCTGTTCTTTGTGGCAAATAAACACTTGGTGTACTGGCCTAAGACCGGTACCTCTGAGAGACAGCGTGCCCGTTTCACGAAATTCACAAAACTGAATTTGGAACATCACATTTGCAAGTTAGTGCATGAGCTGTGACACGTGAGAATAAGTGCACATCAGGTGCGCACCTCCTGCACCGAAATTTCATTCTACGGAAGCTGTGGCATGTGCAATTCTGCTTGCTGACGAAATTCATGCCGTTGCGCGAAAAAAAACGAAAGCGATGAAGAGACGCATAGAGGGTCTAGCAAAAAAGACATCCACCGAAGTAATTTGTAGTTACGTCTTTGACTTTGTCTTAAGCTAAGTGTCTGTTTCTGTTGCGTTGTATTGTTAAGACGGGGATAATAAACATGCGCCCAAATCTCAAAAGCACGGGCGTTTTTGCTTTTCGCCTCTCTCTCTCCGAAAAGGGAATCGAACCCGCGGCTGAGGAAAATTCAAGCAACTGGGTATCACAAGACCACCTTTTCTGAAGCCATGCTCAATATTGGGAAATTGCTTATTTTTCTCTAGGTGTCTGAAAATGTGCGATGCGATTATGAGCTGAGTAACTTGCGGCAAAAGGATAATAATGAAATGGGTCGATAGTTCTCACGTGACGTTTCAGTACCATTGTTGAATACGGGAATGACTTTAGCTATTTTCTAATCTGTGGGTAGCTGACGTGAAATTAAAGACTGTTTGAAATATGAAATAACATATGATTGAGGCGTGTACTGTGTTTTCCATTGTCTTAGTGGTGATGTTCTGAATGACACTAGAAGCGGATACTTTGATATTATTAATAAGAGAAGAAATGCCTTGAGGGGTGATATCAATTTTTTCTAGAAAAGGGTAATCACGGTCGATAATAATCGGCACAGTGAAATTATCTTCCGTGGTGAAGATAGACGTGGAAGCGGGTTGAATGCAGATGCGCACATTCCATAAGAAAGGGGACTATCCTTGTCAAACAAGCAAATTTCATTTTCACCAACACAAGGTGGAATCCTTCACTAAAATTTGCTAGGGTTGTTTTTCAGTATCGAAGGAAGATCCTGTGTAAAGTACCTGGTTTTATCCCTGGATGATTCCAGCTTATATACTTTCAATTAATCGGTGTATCTTTTACAAGAGGATGTGGAAGGCGCATTCTTTGAGTTTTTGCACAATCTTTTCTTTGTATTTAGCAATGCTTGGACCTTTATCCCCGCAAACTTCTTCAGCTCATCTGCACACCTAACTCTCTGCACCTGTTACCCCCCCTCCCCCCCCTGCCACTCTTGCCTTCTCTAGAGATCCACTCTGTTACCCTAAATGACCAACAGTTATCTTGCCTTCGCCTTATTACCCTGCCCCGGCAAATTTCCCCTTCGTAAATTCTACTAATAAGTCCTTAACAGGTGTTTGTTTTCTCAGTCACTGAGTCATCCTCGATTCTTGCTCACTGAGTCGTCCTCAATTTAACTTGAACCCTACTAGTGAGCCTTTAAGTTTTTTCCTGATACGTTAGTGCGGGTAACTTGCAGCAGTTATCCACTTTGCTCTTCAGGTACAATTGTAGGGTACCATTCATTATATCAGAATGTCTGCCGAATGCACTTACCCCAATTCTTATACTTGCATTTATTTCTGCCTCATAGTTGGTATCCCGTGTCACTGTTTGGTCTAAGTAGATGTATTAGCTTACCCCTTCCACTGCCTCTCCACATATCTCAAACCGCAGTGCGGTTCCGGGGCTATTGTACATTACTTTAGTTTTGCGCACAATAATTTGCAAGCCCACGGTTCTACTCTGCTTGTCTAGAGCGGTAAGCACGCTTTGAAATTCGTCTGCCAAGTTAGATAGCAAAGCAACCTCGTCAGCAAACATAAAATTACTGAGGTATTTATTGTTCACACTTACGTTCCCGTTCCCAATGCAATGTTCGGAATACCTCTTGTAACATGCTGCGAATAACATAGGAGAAATTGTGCCTCCTTTTATGGCGCCCATCGTTAAAGGTATGTTACGGCTGTCCTTATCGAGAACGATGGTAACCGTAGACCCATCGTAGATATCGTCTAGTACTATTACCTTTTGCTCCTCTACACCCAGATTCCGCAATGACTGCATGAGTGCTGATGTTTTTACCGAGACATGTTTTTTATCTGTATGAAGGCTATATATACGAATTAGTATGCTCGTCACATTTCTCTATCATCCAATTGATCGTGTGAATATGCTCCATTGTTTCAATAGCCTTTACGAAAACTTGCTTGTTGGTTAGGTTGAATGAAATATAAGGCGGAAGAAATTCGTTAGCGATTGCCTGGGTAAGTTAATTGTACACGACTGCCAATAGCTGATCGGCCTGTAATTTTTCAAGTCCTTAATGTCAACCTGTCTTTTGATTAGGGTTATGTTCGCGTTCTTCCAAGATTTCGGTACGTTCGCGGTCATTAGGCATTGCGTACACAAGTTTGCCAGTGTTTCTAGTACAATTTGCCAGCCATCCTTCAAAAGGTCCGCTTTTATCTGATCCTCACCAGGTACATTGCCCGCATCAATATATTTTAAAGCATTCTTTATTTCTTCCGTCGTTACTAGGTGGGATGTCCACCTCCCCTGAACTCCTTCCTCGTTGGGTATTATCCTGGATCTCGCGACTACTGCACAGCTCTCTATAGAACTCTTCGCCTGCTAAAATTATTTCATGCCTATTTGGGATGACATTCCCTTTCTTGTCTTTTCCCCATGCCTAGGCGCCTCTCCCCTGCTGTCCGGCTGCCTCCGTTCTTTACAGCCTGCTAGTCGTCTCCATGTTATACTTGGGTATGTAAGCTGCTTTATGCTTCTTAAGTCCGAAAGCTCCCCTAGTTCTATTCTATCAGCTGATGTGGATACCGCAATGCTTCGCCGTTCCTTAACTGAATCTTTCGTCGAATGGGAAAGTTTGCCAGTATCCTGTCTATCATCATCATCATCACCATCATCATTATAAGCCTATCTCGCTCTCTCCCTATCCCATTATTCTCCAATTATCCCGGCCCTGTGCTAACTGCGACCAATGATTTCCCCGCCAACTTCTTAATCTCATCTTCCCATGCAACTTTCTGCCACCCCCTGCCACGCTTCCCTTTTCTAAGGATTCACTCTGTTAGCCTTAATGACTAACGGTTATCTTGCCTTCGCATTAGTTGCCCTGCCAATGTCCATTTCGTCTTAATTTCTACTAGTTTGTCCTTAACACGCATTTGTTCCCTGACCCACTCTGTTTTCTTCTTGTCCCTTAATGTTACACCTATCATCTTCTGTTCCAATGCTCGCTGAGTCGTCCTCAACTTAAGTTAAGCCCTTTTTGTTAGCCGCCAAGTTTCTGCCCCATAGGTGAGCACCGGTAAGGTGCACCTGTCATACACTTTTTCTGTCAGGGACGCTGGTATGCTGCCATTCATTATCTGAGAATGCCTGCCGAATTTGCTCCACCCCTTTCTTATCCTTCTAAGTATCTCTGCCTCATGCTTGGGACTTGAGGTTGGGATCCTGTCTATTGTGGTCACTTTGTTGTAACGCGCACTATAACCTCAAGGCTGTGGAGTGAGAACAAAAAAGAATTTTTTGCGTACATACTTAGCGATGGAAGCCTCATCGAAGCATTGAATTTACCGTTTGAGTTTGATGTGCACTTGATGATTATGCTATTGAAAGCATCAGTACACGTGATGCTACGCAAACATCACTCTGTGTGACCATAAAAAAATCGGTTGAGGTTCCAGTAGTGGTGCAACGCTGCAGAAACAGCCGATCAGAGAACCCCCTCTTTTGGTGGGAGACCTGCCTGTTGCGCCTGACACGGACTTCCGAACTTGACGCTGAAAGCGCTCTATGACTGGGAGACTCGGATCTTTTGTCCGCAGGCTTTGCCATTTCTCACTAAGTGTACCACGTTGACACGCGCTAGAACCGGTGGCAACTGACAACACGAACTCGGTTTTAGGGTGCGAAGAGAAGAGCATGCCAGAGATAATGCCACGAACGCTGATAAGAGTGCTCTCGAAGGTATAGTCGCACGATGGAGAGCCCTTGTCACGAGGCGTACGCGCACTTGTTCTCGATATTTTTTGGTATCACTTGTGTTCCTGGACGCTGCAGCCAAGAGCGTAAACAGCTCTGCGGTTTAATTATTGTGAAGACGGGATAGTGCTGAAGAGGACCGTGATTTGAGCCGGTTGGTAAACGTTTATAATTAAAAATCAGCGCGGAAAAAAACACACCTCAAGAAAGGAATCACAAGTAGACAGGGAGCACTGTCGTGTCTACTTCTCATCCCTATTTGTGCTGTGTTTTTCTCCGCGCTGATTTTCAGTCATGTTTCAATGCTGGTAGAGGCTAATGACATCTGGTAGCGCTCACAACTGATTCTTAGTTTTAGCGATATTTTTCTGTATCAAGTTATTCAGCATGTAGCCAAAGCAATATTTTTTGTGCTTAGCAGAAGCATTTGGGGGTTTGCTTAAACGACAACCTTTGCGGCCGCCCATTTTATTTAACCTTGGAACACTGCTATGCCCAACCAACCGAAAAACGAAAACCTGCAACATTGTCAAACGTGATATTTCACAGAATCCGATGCACTTCCCGCATACAGGCCCAGATTTAAAGCTCTATCCGAAATTAAGGGAATCCTTGTTTTTTTTATTTTTGTGGTCTTTGATTACGTCTTTTCTGGCAAGCGGGTCAGAGAGCGGCAATGCGATCTCAAACAAGAGCAATTTCTGGCTGGACAGCGATCAGCACGGTTCGGAAAGAAATAACGAATGTTGTAAGGATGCAACAAGCAAGCGCTCGCTTCTTGAAACTCGGCGTCAAGCTTTTTTTTCCTGCGCTGTTTTCCCGAAGCATTACAAGATCTTGGAGCTTCATGATATCTGCGGACCCTTCGCTGTGCCAGTGAAGGGTACTGCGTCTTGTGCTCTTCCTAGAATTGCTTAGAGAAAATCCAACTTTATTTTGCTCTTCGTGTCAATCGTTACTTCAACGTCACAGCCTTTTCTCTCCTGTCGCTACAGTTTACTGAAGGTTCTTGCCACGTCAATTTTATTGAATATAACACAGCACCAATGGTGTGCTTGAAGGAATTGTAAAATTGTCTCCCTTCTCGACATGTTTCTTTCGGGAAACCGGCTGACAGTTCTTGTCAGGAGGCGCAAGTGACACGGGGGATCGGCTGCATTGAAGCACATGTAACGAAATGTCGCCTTTTCATTTTTCTCTAGATGATGCAACGTAAACACACTGCTTGTCTCCAACTCGAAAGGGACAAGGAGGCTAAGATACGTCGAGAAAGATGTCCTGTGGAAATTGCGTCCTCTTGAAACATAAAGGATGCTTGGTAGAAATCGAGAAGATGGTTTGATAAAGAAGTAAAAAACGTGGTCAGAACGGCTGCCGTCTCCGTTGCGTTTTTACAATGACGCACAAGTCACAGTTTAGCAAGGCGTAACTGCTTTCAAAACGCTAAATGCTAATGAACGATTTAGTACAGCTCCATTTCTTTCGTTCGCGGTGAAATAGAACTGTAAATAAAGACAAATTTGGACATACTCAAAGTGTATATAATTGAAATTTTGATTACTGAATATGAAGCCCAAAGTTGCGTCATGTGATTGTTAACTCCGACAAACGACATGTGTGATTCGACTGCAAGAAAAGGTACACTTTTGCAGCTAGTTTGCTAGTCTTCATACCTGCACATCGCAGGCGCTATGTAAGTGCATTTTGAAAAGCTTTTGATGACTACATACCAAAAAATAAAGGGGTAGGTTGAGGAGTGATATCACTTGTCGCTTTTACGGCAGTACTTACATTGGTGGAAATAATAACGACGCTCTCAGTCTGTCCAGTCATAGTCTTGAGAGGCACGCTTTGGTGGATTGTTTTTGTTATAACCTTGAAAGAATTTCTTATAGGGCGTCCAAGCACAGGGAAGTTTTTAAATAGGGTTCGAGAGAATACCACAGATCTTAGCGTTCCATATTATTAAAACTCTCTGAAGTACTCGAACTACGGCAGAGCAATACGAAGCAGGGTTTGGCGCAAAATGATTCAGGGATCATGTTATTCACATTGCTTGAATTGCTAAAAGGTGGTCTCTCTGAGTAGTAAACATAAGAAAATCAAACACACTGTTAAATTTCTCATTCTCCTCTCCAAGCAAAGTTCGCAATTTGAGTTTAAATACTAAAGACCATCCAGGTGTTCTTAGGTTTTGAGCCCTTGTAGCAGCGCTTTTTAAGAAAACATCTTTGAAATAACCATAAACAACTTCCCTATGTTCACCCTCGTCACATCTGGTGCTTAACTTGTCTTTGTGATGAGATTTCTTTTGGGTCAACAGGACGACATAGCCTTGTAATGTGACACTCCACTCCTGCAAACAATGCTTGAAGAACTGAAATCAGAAAGCACGGCCGTGGCACTAAAATAAATATGAATAAATCTAAAGGGTCGTGTAATGAGCATGTCGAAAGGGCCCTCTTCAGCTTAGTGAACGAAACGATGAGAGAAGTAAAAGAATATAACTACCTCTTGCAGATGGTCAATGCGCAGTCCTTCCGGGAGAGAGATTTCCGGCGCAGAATAGGTATGACCTGGGCAGCACTGGGCAAGCCCTCCCAAATAATTCAATAAAAGATACTTCCATGACTCAAAAGAAAAATATAAAAAAACCAGTGCTTACTGCTGGCGATGATATGCGGAGCTGAAACTTGGCACCTTACTCAACAAATGAAAAGCAAACATAGCTCGGCTCAACGGACCATTGATTGAATATTGACACGAGTAACACTGAGGTACAGGAAACGAGTTTCCTGGATCAGGGACCAGACTCCAATATATTGCATCACTGTACAAGTAAAGAAAAGGAACTGGGCTTGGGCTGCCCATGTAGTGAGAAGAAGCTACAACCAGGGAAAGCATTAGGTTAACAGTGGATACCAAGAGACGTGTCTCGAAGAAGGGGAAAGCCAATAACACGATGGAGCGATGACATCGGGAGATTCGGTGGCCAACAGTGGACTCGAGCGGCGCAGGACCGGAGCGGTGGGAAGTCAAACGGAATGGCCTTCGCCCTGCAGTAGGCATAAGCATGCTGTTGTTGATGATAATGATTATGAGGATGATGATTGGACGCCAAATGTCATGTCTCGCGGTCGACCCTCACCGATTCACGTGCTGCCAAAAAACCCTGGTCGTAATTTTCCGCAGCAAAAAAAATTTTCCCCCAAGTGACAAACCCCTAAATTTGCGGGGCTTGTGTCAAAGCATCAATTTTGTAAATTTATTTAAAATATTCAATAGTAGCTCGAAACGTGAAACTCTGGTTGGGCCCCATGGTGACCTGGTCTCTTCGGTCAGTGCAAACTCAAAGATTTGCCAAAAGGTTTACTGCCGATGTTGCTGAACGAAGACAACAAAAATAACAAAATCTCAACAATTTTAAAAAAATACCTCCCACTAAGTGAAGCGAACCAAAGAAGCTTGGGAATGAGAATCCTTGATGCACATTGTTATTAAAAGATGTTTAGATCAATCAAATAACCTCTTTTCATAAAATAAATTGAAAAATGTGCAAAATCATGTTTGTCGTACATTCAGCGAGAAATTTGTCGTGTGAGAATATTTATAAAAATACGTGGCATAGTTGTTTAATACACTTTATGTTCGAATTTCAGGCCACGAGAAAATAGAAAAGTAAATTTTGTTTTGGACTAGAAAAGTTTTTTGAAGTTTTGTTCTCCCGAATTCGCTGTACTTTGCTTGCCATGGGTGCTTCACTGACAACTGCACCCGCAACGCTTTTGATAATGATCACACAACGACCTTTAAAGCAGTAAGGGAAGTCCTGGCGATTACCCACTGCTCCTGTCGCGATAAAAAACTAAACTCCTTCCGTTTCTGCGGGTGTCCTTTTTAATTGAGGAATCAAACCGCCAAATCACCGCACATGGACATGATGGAACCTTTCACTTTACAAAACACTGGACGTATTCGCGCCTTAGTTGTTTCTATGCGTGAAAGTGCATCTTTAGGCGCAGGACGTTTTAGCGAAACAATATTTGTTGCTTCCCTTTATCACCGCATCACGTGGACATCGGTAGACCTTACACAGCGCGTCTCCTGAGTATGATTACGATGATCGTGGTGATGTTTCATAGCGCGATCGACCCATTATCTTCTCTAGCGGGTATTGTATAACGGGCAACTCATATGTGAGTACATGAAATGCGAGAAAATATGAGCACAAGGCACGGAAACAAACCCCTTTCTAATTTACGCGTCCTGTGTCACGCATGAGCAACCTGCATTTTTTGCGATAGAATGCCCGGTGGCATAAAAATAACTTATTTACAAATATACATGGGCCCCCGTCTCTCGAGGGAAGTCACGAAGGGAGCGGTGGTGGGGTTCCCAGAGCCACCGCTGAAGGTCGGGGGCACGTCTTCCGGATGGAGGCCTAGCACCCTGCATCCGTTCATCGACCGGGTGTACTAATGATATATTTAATATTCTGGTCAGGCTGGCGCTGTTCTGGGTGATGCCTCTTTTTAATGAATGGATGCTAAAGCAGCACTCCGCAAATGTCAGAACTTCTCTTACAGCCTCCCAGCTCGCTGCGTGCCCGTAATTCCCAGCAGTGTGGGTGCAGTTGGCACTTAAGGAGCTATGGGAGGCAACTTACAAAGAATGGCGCAGGACCTAACTAAAAGAATGTTTTTAATACCTGAAATTTAAATTTACTATTCCTATTTCTCGTGAAACAAAATTCCGACATAAATTATAGTAAAAAAACTATCCCACGAATTTTTATAGGACATCGTTCGCCACAACATGTTCACTGTCCTTGTATTGTTCTAGGCCCTGGCGTACTGAATTACACCGACAGCCTCCTCTTTTTTTCGACCACCGCCAAACCTGAATGACCCAGATACCTCGGCATTGATTGCCTGGCTCCCTGAAATATTCCCGTACACTCAAACAAAAGCATAACTATCTGTTCTGCTTTGTTGGAGGGCTTTCGTCACTTGGCAACATATTCCTTCGTCTACGTGATCTGTCACGGGACCTTATCACGGTGCAGATATGCAGGATAGCCACGCAGGATCTGTCCCCACAACATTTTTACCGCCTTTGTAGCGTTTCAGCTATGTTGCTTTATTGTTCTACAAAACACTGAAGCAGCAATCGTTTTCTTGTCGTGGTGTCGTGTCCCAGCGACATGAAGGGAAGTAGTACTCTTTGTCTGCTAAGGGATGGGCTTGCATCCATTGGCTCTCTGAGTTGTTGCGGTTACTGTCAGAAAACGTGGAGGTCCACCCTGGGCTTCCTTAACCTGATATCGCCTTGTTGTTTATTGTCGTTAAAAAACTTGAAGACGGGCAAGTAGACATTCCTGCAGAACTAGTTCAAATCAAGGCAACTGGAGCTGCCCATTAACAGCAGAAATCATCAGTGAGTAGCCAAATCAATTTGCTAGAATCAAAACAATCCGAGCCAACTTCTAATACTCAATTATCCCAATCTTCACAGATCAAACACGAACTCGAGGTTTTGAAAGCCGCACACATCGACTAGAACAATCGCCTGCGCCGAAATCATCTTTTTTCGGGTCGGGCTGAATGACTGCGAAAAATAAACCTGAGCGGAATGGACTAGAACAATCGCCTGCGCCGAAATCATCTTTTTTCGGGTCGGGCTGAATGACTGCGAAAAATAAACCTGAGCGGAATGAAAACAAACTGTTCTGGAAATTTGTGGTAACAGTTGGAACGTAAGTTGAGTTGAAATGGCATTGAATGGGTTCATCGCCTGGAAAGGCTCATAACAAAGAGCGCCCTGTAGTGATACAGCCAGCCCATTTACAAAAAGAAAACACTGTTGCCTGTGACAAAAAACTAAAGTGAACAGATTTTAATGGGAACATCAAGGAACAGAGTTTAACGATAAAAGCAGCGGCACAACTCGCACGTGCTAAGTAATCAAATTTATTCGCCCGCCAAATTGCGCCTTCAAACTGAGCTCTATAAGCTCCGCGTAGGCTCGAGGTGTTACTTTTATGACCCTGTTTCTGACGCAGTCATTGAGGGCTCTAATCAAAGTATAATTTTGTCTTCAAGTACTGCACCAACCATCGCTGCAGCGAACGGTCAATGGCCAGATACCGGTTTCGTTTCACCAGTTTCGTTTCGTTTCACCGGTTTCGTTCCACCAGTCGAACCCATCTTCTATGACCGTAAACATCGCGTTCACTAAGGTTAGCCGTGTTATCCCAAAAGGTGATGTATTTTGTAGATTCATTGAAGACGTTTTAGCAGATATAATTCAATTACAGAAGCTTTGTTAAGCAAGAACATAACTTATAGCGAAATATTTCCCGTCAATCTCAGCTTAATGCTCTATTGTCGTGATCGCACCAATTGACGTGATGGCGGCGTCCTAATTGCCGTAAAGAATACTTTCTCTTCTCTTATCTTTCATAACAGTCACTTGGAACTATCATGGGTGCACGTGTACAACACCAATGTCACTTGATTTTTGGGCATATGTTACCTCGCACCGGATCATCCCGCCTATTTCTGTATTTTTCTCCGTACTTGGCTTTTTCGCGTTGGAGATGATTTCCCAAGTGCGCCCATAATTCTTGTCGGAAAATTTAAGCTTACGGAAATTTCATGGCCTTTGCTGACAAGGACCCAGAGTAGGCCGCTATGGGAATCAGAATAGATTATCAACCTAATCCTGGATTTCAACCTTAATCACCTCATAGAGTTGATTAAATTTCAGGTTACTAATGGGAACTTTTGGGGAAGATAATATCTCAATTGAGATAATTCGCAATGTGAAATTCCATGGCAGATAGGGAAGAATTGAAAATTATATTCTAGCGCAAATAACATCCTGCCCTAAAAGTTCCAAACGTAACGGTTATTCAAAGCTTGAGCGACCACAATGTTATTCCTGTTCACATCCCCTGCATAAAAATATACCATCAAAAAACTTCATCTGCGACTACAGGAACGAAAATTTTGAAACAATAAACTGGGAACTAGAGAAGTCTTTTGAAAGCTTAAATAAATTTATGCCTAAACTGTTTTGTGAATGTAAACTTGGAAATTTATAACAATGACGCGCTGAATTTCAAAAGAATGAAGGAAAAAAACTTCTTGTCAACACCGATTCAAACAATCCTTGTTTATTAAACATTTGAAATCACCCCTGCATAAAAAAAAACGCCCCAATCCACCCCGTGAATGTGGATGGAAAGCAAAGCTGTAAACGGCACCCATAACGATTACCTATGCGACGTCTTAAACTTCACTCACATCGCTCTACAAATAGTAAAACTAGACATAAGTGAAGTGCGCTTAACCGCACCATTTATTACTTCAAAGAGATATTCTTGGTAAGCTTAAATCAATGCATGATGCATGAATGGTGTTTGGTTAAGTTGTATTGGTGTAGCACAAGAGCAAAGAACCCTTGGGGGGTAGAGGTAGAAAGCTTTGCTTTAAAAAAGTCTGAAAAAAAGCAAATGAAAATAAACCTCCTGACGCCGGCACAGGTAGTACACCATTCCAAACCTTCTTTCGGGCGTTAAGTGAAGGTAAAATGAAATTCTTTTCCCCAGCCTGTTAAATATCCCACAATCTAACCCTCAAAGTTTTGGCGCATGCTTAGCAATAACCAGGGCACCAATTTATAAAAGTTTTCGACGAAGACAACGAGACAATAATTAACTATGAATGTGCAGAAGCCTTAATGACTATTTTATTCCGTTTTTTTCACTTAGAAACGGTCCTATTTCGGCCAGAACTTTAGCGGGTCGGCGCGATAACCGCTATCCACGTCAGCTATGAAGTGGATAACCGCATCAAATATATTAAGTTGTCGTCTTCTTGCAGCTGTGATCAAACTGCTATGAAAATATTAAAAGACACTATTTCGCACTTTAGTCAGATACTTATCCTGACATTTTAACAATCCTTACCATCCACCATCGTTCATTATGACTGGAAGGTTGCACCGGTTGTACCGCTTTTCCAAACGAGAAATCTTGCAAACCCCAACAAGCATCGTCCTGTCTGGTTTCATGCAAATGGAACTGACATGCAAGTGTCTCACGCAAATGGCTCGAGCACGTCATACCATCAGCCCTTGTGACTTACCTGGAACCAACCACTTTTATTAACCTCAACATGGTTTGGCAAAGGCTTTTTCGTACGAAACGCAGTTATCCTAATTTAGACAAGCCCTTTCTAACTACATGGAAGACAACATTCAACTTGGCGCAATATTTCTAGATTTTTTAAAGGCATTACAGAGAGTTCTCAGTAATCTCTCCTGCTAAAGCTCTCTTTTCATGGACGCTGGATTGAACAGTTTTTAGAGGGCCGCATGCAATAGACTACTCAGAACAATGAATGCTCACCGCTCATATGCGTAACATCGGGAGTCCTACAGGGAGCAGCCTTTCACCATTGGTCTTCCTCATCTACCTACAGTCAAATCTGATACAACGAATTTCAAGGGGCCGCTAAAATATTTCGTTATTTTGAATGATCGTTATAGTGAAAAAAAAAATGCTCGGTAAAAATTGTGAACGTAACAAAAGCATCCACCTACCTTTATTGGAAACATATGCACGATAGCGTTAGTCTTTATGCGGGTATGGATGCCCGTTTATTTGAAGAAATCGGTGACCTTTACCTGACGTGTGCCACTCAACTGCTGCAAGACGAACGATTCGAAGCTGTACACGTTCTTGTGCACTGCTTCGGTGGCATTGGTGCACCTGCTAAGAAAAGTGGGCATGTTTACTACGCACTGAAAAACATTGGTGTTACACACGGCTTCTTTGTTTGGCTTGCGGGCCCTGTCTCAACGTCGTCGTCGTCGCTCTCGGCGTCTCTGTGCTGGTTGCCATCATCACGACAAACGGTGTTGACGATCTCGCCGCCCCTGCCTCGCCGCCTCTCGCCGCCACGGTCTCGCCGCCATGCTATCGCCATCGCCTCAAGCGCAGGCGATGGCTATAAAGCTAACACGTACTTAGTATGCTGCTGATGATAGGTGTACATGCCATTGTACACCATTAGTCGCCGTTCATACCACACGAGTAATTTCTTACACTTGCAACTCGCTATTTTGAAGTGTTGTTTTATATCAGGATGATAAAGTTCTATACGTTATTCTGAAATAATTCGGTGTTCTGAAATTCGTAGTAGGTAGATATTTTTACATAGAAAGTAATGGGGATTTGGTAGAAGAATTTCAAAATGTTCGTTAATCTGAACAAATCTTTAATCTGAACGTTTGCAATGACGGGGTTTGACTGTAAACGATTAGCCGACTCAAACTACAACAAAAGCACGATTATTCGCTGACAACTGCGTCCTTTATAACCACCTAAATCAGTTCAGTAACCCCTGCCACCACGTACAAATACCTTGGTTTTTATCTGATGTCATCGTTGTGATGGGTGTCCCTAATCAAATCCATCTCCTTAGACGCTCCACGCACCGTTGGCTTCCTCCGTCACACACATCAAATCCGCATCTGCCTAAAATAAAAAAAAGCTTGCATATTAACGTTCGTTCGACGAAAGCTAGAATATGCACAAAAACTTTGTAACCCCTTACAATCATACATTTCCCACGATTTGTAAACGATACGCGCCGCGGTGGCTCAGTGGCTAAGGCGTTGCGCCGCTCAGCACGAGGTCACGGATTTGATTTCCGGCCGCGGCGGCCGCTTTTCTGATGGAGGCGAAAAGCAAAAACGCCGGTGTGTTGAGATTTCGGTGCAGGTTAAAGATCCCCCGGTGGTCAAAATTAATCGGCAGCCCTCCACTACGGCGCTCATCGCCTGCGTTGCGTCGGTGCGTTAAACCCTACAATCAATCGATTTGTAAACGATACAAAACTGTGCAAACCGTGTTATAACATCACAGTACTCGCAAAGTCAGTGTGACGTCACTGAGGCAGTCCAACCACCTCTGCACCTTCGCCACGCGCCAGATTATCGCTTCTTTGCGCCTTCTGCACACATTTGACCACCTGTAACAATCGAAACGTGCTTTATTTACGCCACCGCCAAGAACTTTTGCCCGTCTGAACCACAGTCACTCCGTCTCCAGAATGCAGTGCCGCACATTATAATGAATGGTTTTTTTCTTTCCTTACGCAAAAGCAATTTTGAATTCACTGGCTGTAGGCAAACCTTCTTGCACTAAGCACAAAAAATTTCAAATCAGAATAAACTTGAAACTCTCAACCTATAAACCATCACGTGTTACTCCTTCCGAGTTGTGCAAATTCTGTTGTAATTTTTTTTTCTTTTCTCTCCAGTTCATCATGTTTGCAATAGTTTGGCTAGTCCTAGCTGCTGCTGGTTTCCATTCTGTTTTTTGTTGTTGCTGTTGATTTCACAGTATGAGTTCTTATATCTTGGCACATGACCCATTAAAAAACGCCCTTGGGCTTTAGGGAGCAAATCAATAAAATTTTAAGACACGAATCTTGCGCCTGACTGTACAACAAACTACTTTTTTGCACATTTGTGAATATATTATACGAAAAGCGATCCTCTTGAATGATGTAAAAATATTTTCATAAAATAGTACATCAAATCGTCTACCCTAAGAGCTTGCTAAGGCGAAGCTTTATTGTCCTCACTGATGCATTGTACGCCAATACGCCATGCAGGAAAGACACATTTCTCTGACGATGATGATGAATTAGCATGGGTGAATTGAAAGAAAAAAATTAAAGGCGGTTCCACTCAACGCGAAAGCCGTCGGAAGTGCAGATCAGTAATTCGCCATAATGGGCTTTAGCGCATTTATCCGCTCACTGCTACCACCCAATGCAATTCAAATTTCGTGCTTTCGTAGTGCTATAGTGCTCGCACGCCCCCTTCCTGAAACTGCGCCAGCGGGACATTTGTTGTTTTTGAGCTTGATTTTCCTCCCGCACATGCCGGCGTTGCACTGCCATTTTTTTCGTTTACAGTCTTGAAAACCAACCCAACGGGCGTTCTTAACTAAACGAACGTGGGCGCTTCCTTTTAATTGCGTGTGTCTTGCCTGAAATAAACCTACAGATTTCTTTGCCCTAAACAACGGCGAGAGAGTATGACAACCGCCAGCGGTTCACAGATTTCGAACGCTTATGACTATATAAACCGCTTGGCTTTCGAAGCCTCTATTTTACGCCGTGACCATCGCCGCTACAATGGAACGGCGTGTGGCTCTACTTGGGTACGGCGAGCGAGCTACGACGACAAGACGAACGCCTAAAGTACTCTGCACTTAAAACGCTCCAAGTGGCCGGAATGGAACCTGGGGTCCGCACGTTAAGATGCCAAGCGTCTATCAGATTGCTTCATTTCGATATGGTCGAATGGGTTCCGAAACCTGAGATGACAGCCACAGAATCATTAACGAGAAGAATGGCGTTTCTCTGCATTCCGTAAGGCGGTTGACCACAAGACGTTAGGCGTAACTTCCTATTTTTAGGTTTAGGACACTAGGCATAAAGTCACATCTTGGGGTTTAACACTTCAAACGATGATCCACTGAAAAAACTGTTCACCGAATGTCTGGCAGCAGGTACCAATTCGCGTCTCACAAGCCAAACCCAAACGTTAGGACGGCGTTGTGCACATACGAGAGTTGCTGTGGATATTGTAGAAACATGGTGCGTGCCACCAGAGAAGAACGTGGTCGTAGAGTCGTATTTACCAAACAAGAAATCCATCACGAGAAAGCTTCCTGTTCACCCATCGTCGTCGTAATACTGAGGGGTGCATAATTTTTGGTTCCCTTCACCTTGAGAAAGATATTCTTTAAACAATATTCAAATTTTTAGTTTTAGTTCTTATCTTTCAGCAAAAACGACGGTTGAATATTTTGTCGTGAAATCGAATTTGCACTGACCGAACAGACCAGGTAACAAATAGGCCACAATCATACTTGCATGTTTTGAGATACCAAAGAACATCTTAAGTAACTTTACAAACTTGAAGGTGTTTGCACGAGCATTTTTGTAGCGTTGCCACGCGCAAGAAATTTTTTTGCGGGCAATATTACAACCAGGCTTTCTCGGCAACACGAGACTCGACAACACATTTTTCCCGAACAATTGCAAATGGTCGAGCGCCAGACCTGCGACGTTTGGCGTGGGATGTCGCTCACATCCTGAACATGCCAACAGTTTTATAAAGCAAAGCGGTTTCGTGATGGATGCGCAAATGACATTTTCACTGGAAACACAACAATGGCGACACAGCCTTCGAAGCGCATCGCGTGATTCGCTGGGCCCGCTGTTGGCGCCGGCGGGTGCCGACAGCGGTCGCCACCGCCACTGCAGCCGAGGCAGCCAACCTCCCCCGCAGCCTCCAATGCATGCGGCGCTGTGTCGTTCGGGCAACGTGGCTTGTCTCGCCCGGCGAAGAGAAACGGTGCGTTCGCCATGAATGAACGCCGCCTTCTCCCGGAAAACGCCGATTTCGCCCGGCCTCCTTCTGTGAGCGTTGACGGAACGAATGGCTTTGAGACGTGGTCGGCAATACAGTTAAATCAATGTTCAACTGAGCGAAAAACAAGGCTCCATCAGAACTTTTGCTTTGCATATACAAGGTTAGCACAGCTAAGGTGCCGCCATTTTTAAATGCAGAGCATTTTAGTAACTCACGATGTCACCCGCGTTGGCGTCCGTAGTCCGCATCACTACGTAGTCCGCACCCTACACTAGATAAAGAAATAATACCTTCCGGCGCCAGGTTTCGATCCCACGACTCTGCGGGCGGAACGCAAGGTACACGGCACTTTACCTACTGCTCCACGGAGCCGACACAGAATGGAAGGTTACGCACGCGCCTTATATCCTTGACTCATTCGACCGTCGGCCACAGGTGCGCCCTCTCCCCCGCGTCCTCCTCGCCTTCTCTCCGCTCGCAACACCCTCTCTCGCGGCGTTCGGTTCGCGTTCATGTGGTGGCGCGATTTCGGCGCTATAACACTCTCTCGCGAAGGGCATTGGATTGGATTGGATTGGATTGGCTTGGCTTGCCTTGGCTTGGATTGGATTTGGATTGGTTGGATTAAAGTGGATTGTGTTGGATTGTGTTGCGTCATAGCCGCGCCACGTTGCGTCTTAGCCTCTCCACGTTGCGTAATAGCCGCGGCAGGGGGTTCACGGCACGTTTCACGTTTCACCATCGACTTCATCGACAATGTCTACGCTGGAAGACAACAATTACAACAACAACAACCAATACGTAATCCATAAGACTTGCAGGCACGCCCCCCGCGGAAATGCTATGCATTTGATCGTGCCCCTCGCGAGGGGGATGTTTTGATTTTTTCCAACTTGGAGTCTTTTGCTCTCCCTCTCTGCACGACTTGATTAACTTTTTGTTGAACTTTTTTCTGCGGTTTAGCTTCGTAAGTCTATAAAAAATGTACGCTGGCATTTTGGCTAAGTAAAATTAGAATAAAGTCAAATATATGATTTACCCACCCAAAGCTTAAGCGGCTGTTTCTAGAAGGCTGGAAACCTTTTTTCAGTAAAAAGCAACCACATAGTACCTCATGGCATCCTGCTGTTAGGTCGGTTCTGATATGTTCAGCCAATTTCTTGTTCCTCGGATAGGTTGCAAACCAACCCCAGAGAGCCACCCGTGCTTAAGGCCTCCTGGTATATAGGAAGTCACTGCGCAAGAAGACTGCGGAAAATGCGTGGAATGACCGTCCTTGAAATTTGTAAACCGCAACGTGCCTTTTGTCTGTTTTTTTATGGCTCTATTAGAGAGCCATTTTTATGAGAGTTTTATTTTTGGACGCTCCAAACTGATGGCTGCAGGCGCCGGGTATTTCGAAATCTCCCTCTTGGGTGTCGAGCCACGTTGTTGAAAGGGACGGTATACTTGAAAAGGCGTGCGCGAGTGAAGGACCGTTATAGTTTATGGGAAGCAATTCATAGCCCCTCGAACGTATGTCAAAAGATAGCCGCATTTCTCGCGCCACTCGCAGCCGGTCGACCATTCTCGATAACAGACACACGAAGACCATTTAAAACAGGCTGATGACGGCGTTCTCAGGGTAGAGATGGGTTCGCGACGTTCTGACTCGTTCCTTTCCGCCATTACTCCTTCGTCCTCTGTATATTTTAGCGGTGAGGTTTTTTTGCGAGCTTGATTTTTGTTACAAATCACCGCTCACCGGGCTCCATCTCCGTTCGACGAATAAATTGTCTGAAGATAACAGAAATCAGAGAAATACAAAATCATCTTTCGACCAATAGCAGAAAAAAAGTTTCCGAACGTTTTGCTTGATTGCGTGCAGAGAAGGCATGTGTTCGCGTTAGCCCGAAACTGATTCTTTGTTATCCTGATGCTTCCTTTCATTGTTTTAAACTGCTTACAAACCTTTCGTAGTGGTATGCCCGTAATAAAGCGCATCTTTTTTTTATATTTATTTGAAACTAATTCGGTGGGAACTGTATGCTTTCCTGTTACAGTTATATTTGGTCGAATGAGGTCAAGGTTCCAAACATATGGCGGAAGAGATGTTTGTTTTTTCCGATATGTGATTCAGCTGAACATCCTGATGTCAGTTGTGGTGACGCAACGCTCGGCTGCGAGATCAGCTTTAAGGTGCGTTGTGATGATCTATATTATCGCCTGATAATATGCTACTGCAGAAGAGGGGACAACTTGGGTTGTTGGTAGTAGGTCTTGGACATGTGGAATGTTTGAGCGAAACCACCGCGGTCACGCATAGTAAGATACGTAGGGAAATGCCTCGAAACTGAATTTTGGTGAATCCAAAAAGCATACTTCAATACTTACAACCTAGCACATGAATGACCACACATCAGGATGACTTCGAAAGCGTCACTCGCATGCAAACATAAATATCCAGGCGATGCTATGCAAACGTGTCTAATCCCAGCACGCAATATCTACAGCTAGCATGGGTTTCGAGGTTGGTATAGGGGATATTTAATGAAAAGATTAGCGGGTGGTTTCTTCGCTTTGCAACACTGAAAACCGCCATGTCCGTGGGCACTATGCCAGCGGATGCGCTTTGCGCCCGCATGTCACAGACAAAAAGAAACACCAGCTTCGATCGCCTGCTGCGTTTAAACTCGATTATCGCTAGAGGCGTCAACAGATGTATTATTAATCGCACTCACGTTTTGTGGTGGCACTCTGCCTGCCCTCGAGCACTTCCCATCACCTGAGAATGAAACTGCGGCTGCGAACGGCACGCATAAGTCCGACGCTGCAGTCCGCTGCCGGCGCGGCCGTCGACGCAAGTGCACCCGCACCGTATCCATGACTATGTCTGGTAAGTGCCCTCTAATACATGGTTGAGTACAAAATCCGAATAATTTCTTTGTAGAAGTGTTTCACGCTTACGGCATTCAACGCGCTGGCTTTCTTGGCGCTAAATGTTTCCCCATTCAGCAAAACAACTCACCTCTGACATTAAAGCGCGGCGGCTGGCAATAAGATGATCTCCGGTTGCGACTTCATACGCGTCTGGCGATAGGTAGATCGTACTGCGCTGCACTCAACAGTACTCGGCGTCGAGGTATTGCTTTGCGCTTAGTGGGAAACAGTTTAAAAAATTCCCCGCATTTCCCCGAGGGGGAGAATGTGAAAGTGCGAATGCACGGTTGTCGGCCCGCTTGCGGCGCTTGCGCTCGGCCCCCGCAGCCCACCGCCTCGCCGCCTTCTCTTCCATCTCTTCCATCGGGTTTGTAGTATCACGTGTACACCACGCAGTTATCAAGCCGCTATAACGCCGCTGAGTCGCCAACGCACGCCGCTGACGACGTAGTTTGAATGCGTTAAAGATATAAGGCGCGTTACTAACACTGATATCAGCGTCGCGTCCGTGGCTTAGTCGGGTAGAGCGTCGCGCTGCGGCCGCAAAAGTCCTCGGATGAAACCTGGCGCCGGATGCTGTTTTTTTATATAGAGAGGAGGGCGTTAAAGATATAAGGCCGTACTAACACTGATATCAGCGTGCTGTTTTTTTTATATAAAGATATATAAGATATCAGCGTCGCGTCCGTGAGTCGGGAGCGTCGGACTGCGGCCGCAAAGTCCTCGGATCAAAACCTGGCTCCGGATGCTGTTTTTTTTTTATATATATAGAGAGGAGGACGCGGACGCCGCCGCCGCCGCCGCCGCCGCCGGCGGTGGAAGGTTTGGGGTCGCTTATAAAGTGCATTCGCACTTAAAAGCAAGCATAGCACGTAAGTATCAGCAAAAATGTGCGCAACCATGCGAAGATGCAGTGTTTTTACATGAGCAGAGAGGGGAGTGGGCGTCTGGTTTATATTTACAAAAATCTGGTGCATGTGTTCTGTGTTGACGTTGGAGAAGCATTTTTTCAACGGCGGGATTCACATACGAAGCACTTGAAGCGTTAATCAACTATCACGCGAGATAGGTGAGCGCTTCTCACGTAAACGGCAAAGACTAAATATATGTTTTAATATACGACGCTCGACCGCCATCTCCTGCTTTAAAGGGCCATCCACCGCCTTGAATCTTCGTTAAGCCTTCATTATTACTCAAGACAGGATAAAAGGAAACAAAAAAGGAAGAAAAAATGGAAGCGTGATTTATATAGAAAGCCACCTACTTCTGATGAGGGAGACTTTCTGCCGTATCGCCGCTTGCTGGTGAGAATCATCCGAACTGACTAAAATGCTTATACAGAGGCTGGTAGGTGCGTTTCCATAGAAAGCAGACATATTTCTCGTTCAGGTATTAAAAATGCCTACGCATTTAATAAAATAACTCGTGCCATTCTCATGATGTAGGTGTATTCATAACCAGCCCTTGCAGCCACGTTCGCAACCAAACCGCAGTGTCTTAAAGTCGTGGTCCTAGTTGCGGGCCAGTGATAGTTCGTCGGTGCTAAGTTGTGGTATGATTCTCAAACAGGAGCAATTTAAATGTTTTCTACTGTGTTTTAACAGCGCAGATTGCAGTTGAAAACAGAATTTTGCGTCGTATTTTTGGCTGTGTAACAGGCAGATGCAGTGCAACGAATAAAGGTATATCAACCTTTTTTCAAAAATCTGTGTCGTATTCATTGGAGGCAAGTTGCACTGTCTTTAGATATCGCAATAGATAAAAGTCTTACTGTTCCTTGAAGTAAGGAAACCATACATGAGAATTTGCATCAGTATATGCGCGTCCCTTCGTCCTGAAGCTTAAACTGTAGGAAAATGAGAGCAGTTACAGCGACCAAACACGCGAGGCCACACAGTGTAGTCACTTTCTTTGCGAGCTTTCAGCGATTAACATAATGTCCCCTGACGAGATATCTTTGAGAAAGTGTAAACCTAAATTTTTGAACTGGGATACAAAATGTTTATAAAGGTGTTGGCTTGTATTCACAATTCAGCTGCAGCCGGCGAAAGAGTGAGAGATCATAATGTTCATATAGTCACTCACTTTCTTGTAAACTACTGCCCGGTGCCTTTTAAAGTCCACCGTGAGATTGCTACAATTTAATGGAGTGTACTGCACCGCAAGAGTACTTCGAATGCACCAATGAACACAGGTCGTACTAAGGACGGACAGGCGAACAACATTACGTTTCAACTTTTTCGATAGATTTTTTTAAAGATAGAATTGGGAAGCAGTTAAAAAATGTCATTAAAATATAGAGAACAAATTATTCAAAATTTCCAAGTTACCCACTACACACGTCAGGTCCTGCACGTGGCGAGTTTTGTTATAATGAAGTTTTAAATTTCCGAAATAATTGACTCCGTTGACCTAAAATGTTTAAACGGCTCGCTTAAAAAAAAACGTTTTCCACAGTTCATTTGAGCATCAGACGTGTGTGTTGGGTTTTAACTTCTAGGTCCGAAAGCGTTCCTACGTACGTTGCAGACGAGGTAAACTACTTGTGCCACCGCAATTTCGAGGGAAAACGAGGTGCGTTGATAACCAACATTGCACCAATAAAAGTCTTCATAAAAAATTTCAGCCCCAACTAACTGTTTATTTCAAAATTCATTTTTGTAGAAGGAAAGCACATGCCAGGCTAGATATAGAAAAAATTCTTGTCACAGAACACGTCGTATATTTTAGACTTTGTAATATTTTCAAACTTAGCAATATAAACCAAAAGAGCATAGATCCAGTAGTTTGAAATCAAGCAGTATATATATTATAATGCCGGAGAGACTTAAGTATCTTTTTTGAGCCCCATTTAGGTGCAGCAAATCATTTTACCCTTGTATCACAGCGTCTGGCGCCCGCGTCTTGACAGCGTTTGACAGGCGTAGTCTCTATTTCCGACAGCGCGCAATTTTCTCAGAAGTTGTTTCCGAAGCGGCTTTCCAATCTTCGAAGCAGTGGCGGCCTTACGTACTATTTAAGGGAAAGGCTAGAGATTGCGGGTTCTGCTTCCACTGTGGCGTCTCATTGCTTCGGTTGCCTCCCCGATTTTGAAACATGCTCTGTGGGACGATTCTTTAAATGAGATAGGAGGCAAGTTGCGACTAATTTTTCTGTCCTGCGATACTGCGAGGCCATTTCATCAACTAGGGTGTGTATAAAATGTAGGCACACATTGCCTCATCTGGGTGGCCCGCCTAATAAAAAACCTTTTCGCAGATGCATTATAAAGTCAACTACTGCGAAGTACGTACGCGGCAAAAAAATGAAGTAGAATGCCGAAGCAACTTTCCCCTAAGAATAATTTATCATGTTCTCAAAGAACTGAAAGGATTGAATAAACGCAGTAAAAGGTTGTGCTTTAAAAAATGGCATATGGCATCATTTTTTCAGGTATTGGCGGTGAATCTTTGAGTGGCGCCCCCTGGCTCTGACATCGGCTTAGGCATTCGCGCCGCTGTCGTCTGCTACACTCCGCTTGTGAGGGGCAACAGTGCCTGGGCTAGAAATCGCCCGCTTCGTTGCTGTAGTGCGTTAAAAAGCGTATTTCTAGCGACTCAGTTATTTTGCTAGCTTCTGACCCGTCTGAATTATTTGAATCTGTATCCCCCACAAGTTTGCAACGCACGAAGAGATAGAGAACAACTTTCTTCAGAGTATCGGTCAGATGATCGTGTGTAACTCGTCCTTTCTAGCTTATTCGCGAGTATCAGCGATCAGAGCTTCTCGATAAGTATTCAAAATGCGTAGGCTTCCCTGCAGTATTTTTGAGATGCTCCTATGAAGACTCAACAGTCTAATACTACGTACCAAGCAGCGGCCTCACTACACGCTCACCGCACAGCAGGAAATAAAGCGGCTTTCTTCTGTTTCTTTCGTTGTTGCCTTGTATCGGATTAATGTTTCTTGCTTTTTTTTCTGCCCAACGCATTATTTTTCTGCACCGTCACCAAGTCCTATTAGGAGGTTTCGGGATGTTTGGGAGCCTCGCGAAGGTCGTGTGGATATTTCTTCATTTTGTAAGGCATTCATTCCCTTCTTCACAAATGGCTTTCATTACGGCTGCGTGCAAGAAGGTGCATATCCGCAGCGTGCTTTGTTTATTCACATGCAAATACAATGAGAAGGTTTGTGCTACGCCACCGCGATCGCGCCCTAAACAACGTGGTCCACAGTACTCGAAGGCGGCTTTTGTGCTCCGAATTTCTATCGTAAATATATCGTTATGATAACGAACTGACTCTAAACTCGAATAATGATGACAGCATAACGGTGTTGAAGGCATGATATACTCGCTAACTAACGTATTAAATAGTATACCTGCGTATATTCCAAGACTCGAAACCGAATAAGAATTTCAAGTAGCTCTTTATTGCTTTTCTCCCCTTCAGGCACGAAGAACAAATCCTATTCTACTCGGGATGGCGTTCTATGATTTCAAGAAAATTACTTTTACTCTCTTGTCCTGGACTGAGGACCCGGCCCACTAACCAGATTAATTATTTGTTAAACAAAGTTTTGTCCTCCTCCTCTTACTCCTCAGGGCAGTTTTCCTATAACGCCTATCCGAATATGGGGAATATATGTCTGTGCAAAATGTACCGAAATATCCCTCGAGGTCTTAACAAACATATATGTGTTACTATAAATTTAACGAAGACGTGACTCGTTTTGCTCAAGAAACCTCCATACTGGTAGATGCCTGGTATAGAATAAAACCACGCGCGTATAACACACTGGGTTATTTGGAACTCAACCTACAGTTTTTGCAGTCTATAGTGCATGTCGGCAACTTTCATGCCTTGACAACGGAAAGTGATGGGACAAAACGCGCTCGAGCGTTCGGCAAGGTTGCAAAAACTGTTTTACCTTACATATGATTACCAATCATCGTGATGCCTTCTGCCAAAGCCGACAGGCCTGAAGGCCTAGAATTTGATTTGTTTTGGTCTTCCATTTTCGCTGTTGTCGGTTATAAGCAGCTGCCTGTTACTTTGTTCGAATGCTTACATGAGAAGCTGACGCCTAGCTCCGACTCTTCGCGCTCCGCACGGACCGGCTTCGCAAGGAATGGGGTGGCGCCGGCAATGTTTCTCCCGTAGCGGTATCCGAATATACTTAACTTTTTAATTGACACCACCTGAGCTAGCGTGGTGTTATGTCTCGATTTAAGCCTATTTTTATGATAAAAACGTTACCCACACGCAATTCTAGCGTGCACAAGCATCAGACGTGAGTGCACGAGCAACAAAGTCAGACAGACAGATCAGCGTCGCGAGTGAGAGCGATCCTGAGTGAAGCAGACGACAAATTGCGAGAATCCCTAAGCTGACGTCACGGAGGCGCGCTTCGCAGCGCCGCCGATGTGGTCGCGCTCACCGCCAATAGGCATCGCAGCAATATGCTAAAATTGCAGCACTTTACGGAAGTGGCCAAACAACCACACGTCCGCTGGTGTATTGCCGTCTTCATGTTCATCTGTGCAGAAGAGCACCGGCCTCTTTTCGGAACTAAGTCTTATAGAAGCCTGTCAGACTGTTTTAGCAACGGAAAAATTGGGGACGTAATAATCAGTAACTACACAAACTTACTTGTACGACGTACTTTGTACTGTGATTATTATATATACATATATTCGTGCAAAGATAAACACTTGTTCATGCACATACATGCATACAAATATAGACCCACCGCGGTGGCTTAATGGCTAAGGCGTAGCGCTGCTGAGCTCAAGGACGTGAGTTCGATTCCCGGCCGCGCCGGCAGCTTTTCCGATGCGGGCGAAAAACAAAACACGCCAGTGTTCGCGATTTCGGCGCGCGTTTAAGATCTCCATGTTGCCAAAATTAATGCGGAGCCCTCCTCTACGCTGCGCCTAATCGCCTCTGTAGCGTCGCTGCGTTAAACCCAATAATGAAATCAAATCATACACATATGTAATGCTGTGAACTATATACCCACTGGATTGTTTATTTGAGTGTTTTGTTATCAGCGTCTGCCGGCGCCAAGCTCTGCTATCTAAGTTAATAGTGAAACGCGCCTTTTCGTCTCTTTTGTATGCAGCGCAAGATATCCGATTTGATAGCGATGGTGTATTGCCTGTCATACCTAGAGTAGAATTTTCGCCTTTTATCGCCAACGTTCCACATCTGATTTGATAGTTCTAGAAGGGTTAACGCAGAAGGATAAATTCTCACAAGGCAAACACCGCCGTGATCGATTCACCGTTACTCGCCTGCTGACGTCACTTTGTTGACGGCTCTGTTACCAATACTATATTCTTTCAGTTCTCCCCGGAGAACACGTTCAGTCTAATCAACTTTTTGTTGATTAAATAAACCTGCGTCGTACCTTAACACGTTAAATATATATACATACATACACTACATACATACATACATACATACATACATACATCTACATACATACATCCATACATACATACATACATACATACATACATACATACATACAATTATGTGTACGTAGATTTGTGTATGAACTTATTTTTGCACATATTGCACGCCAGAGCACCACGCTCGGCGGGCATAAAGTCACTTCGTGAAAATACATGTACATAACCGGATAATACACGGGGCACGAACAACAAAATCACTGGCCGCCACGAAAGAATAAACATTAGTGGAAAATATAACGGCGTGTTGAGACATGATTTGTGCTCATTAGGTCCTGAGCGATTAGAGTATACGGCAAAATGTAAAGGATTAGTAGCAGCGAACGATGTTGTAAGCTAAAAGAATGCGCTGTCCCTTTTCTCATCTGATGAAATACTTAAAACTTCCGAACCTTGTTTAAATAAAAAAGTACGTTTCGAATTATATCGCTCCAAAATTCCGGCTGTAATTTATTCATTTATGAATATTGGAGCAGCTGCAAAAGACGAAGTGAACAAGATTTAGGTCCATATATATTGAAACGTATTATCTCTAAGAAATAATTTCGTTCTTCCTGAATTTTTATTGCTACATGTGAACGTTAAAACCACTACAACAAATTGACGATAAAACACCCTAAAGAAAACGAGAGAATGTGCCAGAGTATGTGCGGAGTTAATATGTTTCATTTATTCTCCTACGCTGTGCAATTTTCAATATTCCTTGGATCTCGGTTTTCTATTTGCGAAAGGAAATGCCCAATATTATAATAATGTTTCTTAAATGGTGAGTAGGTTTAATCAGGCATAGCAGTGTAGTCTCTTTTCACATATTTTTATAAATCCCAAAAATTATATTACGGTTCTTTCGTTAAGTAATCCTTACGACAAACGAAACCCAGTCATTGTAAACAATTGCTAGTACTGTTGGAGATCTTAAGTAACCTTTCAGCCATGTCTTGGTCGTATATGATCATAACTTTGAAGTATTATGATATATTATTTGATTATTTCAAATACAATGCCACCCCGGTTCTTTGTCTCCGGGTTTGGCGATAACCCGGGTTGTACGACGGACTTCTCGGGTTCCGGCGGTGTGTCCTAGAAACAATGCCTTAGAAAACATCGGTTAAAGGCGTATACCCCCTGGCGATTTGCCTCGTTGCGCGATGAGGAGGTGTTTGCACTTGCGATTAGCGATGATGCGACTGCGTTCAGCGCAGCTGTCACCCGACTTGTAAAACTTCCTTGGTGCGTCAAACACTCGCCGTCAAAGAAACTTATGTTATACGAGCGTGACAAAAGCAGGTAGAAATCAAACTGAAACACTTGCTATAAACCTGGAACAATACCAAAAGCATTGCGGGATGCAGGAGGAGCAGAAAATAACAGACTCAAGAAGGCTCTTTTCAACATATTATTGCACGAAGAAATAAACCCGCTTGCTTTCCCGCCACAACACTCGCATCACGGCCCACAAATTTTGCTTCTTTTCACAGGCGCAATGGTCTGACACCTGAGAACTCTACGCGTGTTTACCACACTCGCCGATAGAAGTAGGAAGAGGCTGCAAGTCAACCTGCCGTCTCGCTATGAACCGAGCTATATACGATGATTACTTGCTTTTACAATCAATACACGTTTCTCCACAGTCATGAGTTCCACGCTGTTAGTTGATTACTGCACGTGTACGCTGAAGCCACTGACCCAAAAAACCGAAGCGCCCGGGATTATGCTTGCCGGCCGGAACATAGGGGCCCAGCGAAAGCGGGCCAAGCGGTCCGAGCGAGCCCAGCGGTGGCGGCTCACCGGCCGTCGTTGGCATTGCCTCATACAAACAAACGTTTCGTTTCCGACTACGTCAGCCTACTCCGCGGCCATGATTGGCTGTTCAGTTTGGCGGGGCCGTCGCGTTACGAGACAATTCGTTCCGAGAGTGGTCTGTTCCACCGTCGCAACGCGTCGAAAATCGACGGCCGGCTCATCGCTTTGCGACGTCGCACTACGTCGCTTTACGAGGCGAATCGCCAGTGGGAACGCGCCATAAGCGATGCGGTTTCATGCCTCAACCGCGGTATCTGAAGACCCACGCGATCAGATTTACCGACCCGCGGGCGAAAAGAAAATGCCACGTGCCACTTCCGGGGACATTGAGCGCGCTCAATTAGTTTTGTCCTGCCTAGCTTTCATCACCGTCTCATCCTCCGTTTCTCTCACCTCAGCATCCACCCGCTTCCTTACACAATCGCTTTCCACCTCCTTCGTGGCGTCTATTTTTGTGAAGCGGTCTAAGGGGAAGTTTGCATCACGTGGTAATTCGTCCGACTCAGCAGTGAATCGCCAACTAGTTTGGGTTGACTGTCTTAACCTTCTATATGTGTTTGTCGTGATCGTGTATGCCATGATTTGCAGTTGCTGGTGGTAATCGCGGCAGTGGACACCGGTACAATGTTTGTGTTAATACAGAGAGATTGAACATGCACTACATTATTATTTTCGTGTACGCTTTTCTTGTTATTTGTGTTCCCAGCCCTGTAATCAATAGCTAACAGCACGTCGCGCGAAACTGTATTTATAGGCATAATTGTTGGTATTCGGATTTTACGGCACACACATTCTACAACTATTTGTCACGGTCCAGACAAAGTTGTATAATCCGGGTTGTGCTGTATATACATTGATAGGTGGAGGTTGAATCGAAAGACCAATTTTCAGAGCCACCTTTCATTGAGGTCGCTCTAGAGAATAACTAGCGAGCACGCACCATGACTATGGGAATTTACGGAGATGAATACGAAGGGCTGATACGTCATTTAATGTATATAAGAGAATGACTGCAGGTAGCAGACAGTTGCCACACGAAGAATGGGTACGCCAACTGGAACCGGTGCATTCACCAAGGGTGCTCACAATATCGGAGCTTTTCGGAAAAAAAAATAAGGTTACTTTGCCGGGTTAGCAGTTATCATGGGAGCTTTAACGAAAACGTCTAGGTAGTGGTCACTTCCTTACCTATAATAAACACACTCGTGCTCTAAAATAACGCACTATTATAATTATTCGGGACATTTATGTAGTATAAAAACTTTTATAATTTCAGAAACTTTGACAATGTTTGTAAAGCGAGAGATAGAAAAGCTTAAATTACACAATGCTCATTTAATTTGGTCACCATGCTTTCCCAGAAATATCAGTTTTTAAGACATATATGTACGAATCCCCGTGTAAATTCACAAGTTTGGTAGTGTATGTATTTTCCAAACACAAGGTAGTACAAGCTACACACTTTGACGATCGTACCGCAAAAAGTTCAAATATTCCAAAAATAGTTTCTATGAATCTTTTTTCCTGCGTTGTCTCTTTTCACCAATAATTTCTATTTACACTAATATTACCAACGCATCTGTAGTTTTGCTAATTAACCATTCTTGAGGAGATTGAGGACATTGTATGGTTGGTCTTTTGTGGTATTTGTCAAGTATTGGGTTCCCACGAAAATTATTAAGCATTTTCATATCCTCATCAGCACAAGGTTATTATGCGGCAGGGGGTTACCTTTTATTCGGGTGACATCGCCCTATGAATACAAAATTCAATACAAACACAGAAGTCTAAACACTGTAGTGTGACTGCTAAATATACCTCTTTCGAAAATTCCCTTTCAGAGATACCCGGACCGAAAATGGAGATGAAACGCTGCACCGCCTACCATTTGGAAAGTGGCGCACTGCCTTTCCGTTTAACGTTATGTTTTTTTTATGCCGCAGTTTGTGAGTAGTCGATATGCACTAGTGTCACCTAATTATGTTATGTAGTGCTGGCTGGAAAGTACTAAAATAGAGCAGGTCAGCCTGAGTTTCGCAATATAAAATCAGTGACAGAATTAGCGCCGGCATGCGGAAGCTCTGCCAGTAATATAGGCGATCTCCATATGCCAATAATTTAAAGGGCCATTGAAACAAAACACAATCACAAGTTTAGTTTCATCCAAAAGATCGCCTCGTTAGAATCATACTGCACCACCACTTTTAACGCAAGCTTCCCTCAACTAAGCTATGTAATTAGATAAAGAAGGGAATGGCCATGACCCAACAGCTCATTTCTCGCAACAAAACCTATTGTGTCATAGCAGCCAGCTCTGCGATTGGCACTGGCCGAAGGCCGGCATATTTGTGGAAAAGTTTCACAAAACAAACGCAAAGTAGGCAGATCTTATGGCAAAGAAGCTTGCCGACTCCGGTGACATTGAGACCACTAAACCACTATTTGCGAAAAACAAAATTTTTAATTTGTCATGTACGAGTGGCAAAAAACATTCTTTTGAAAGCATTGTTTCTTGTAACAAATAAAATGCTAATCTTGTACGCCACAAGGACTCCAAACAGTGGAGGTTCTTTTCTGTGGAGTTACCTGCCGCTTTGAAAGTACACGTATCTTCCCCAGCATTGAAGTACCTAAGTATTAAAAAGATGCGAAAATATTACTGCTGTTGGAACTGCGCGGGTTTCCAAAGAATTCTTGGTTTAGCTGTACAGGACTGCGGGTCTTTGGGGTTGTCTACCCTTGCTTTAATTTCTTTAACAAACATTATAAACGCTATAATTGACGATGTGAAATTCGTTGGATCGGTTTTTATTGATTTCACTAAAGCATTTGATGACATTGACCACAACGTACTTTTCCAGAACTCATCATTTTACAGCATTACGGGAGCTCTATTACAGTTACATCGCAGTTACTTCGTCGCGAGCAGATAGTATAGCGGCAGTGCTTTCACATACAGCAGTTAAAACCATGGGCGTTCTGCAACAATCTATTCTAGGGCCAATTTTATTTCTTCTTTGAATAATGATCTTCTCAACTGTTCATCATCCATCAATAATTGGGTCTTATATGCTAACTACATCGCTGTTTTCGCTTCCGATGCAAACCTAGATATACTAACCTCCCTGCTCAATAAGGACCTCAAAATAGTCATCAACTAGTGAGAAGAAAACTAATTATACCGTAATCCGCAGAAAACGCATTATATGGTATTCAGCTTTCCTAACAGAGTGCGGTGCACGTACCATATCTCCGGTTCACGTTAACGCACGTGCCATCTTTCCTTCACTACACTCTAGCTTTTTAGCCGTTGAATTAGACTCGTTCCTCAATTACCTCTTCATGTTAACTCGCTAAAACACAAGGCTACATAGGTATCAGGCTCCTAATAAAATCCCGCCATTACTTTTCGCCACAATCTCTCATCACGCTGCACTACGCCTTCATCCACAGTCAATTCAATTACACTATGGTGCCTTGGGTATTAACATACCCCTGTCATGTAACTCCTCTGCAGCACCTACAAAATCAAGCTGTCTGAATCATCACACGCAGTTTCTACAATGCTCACGTTACACCACTCTTCTTGCAGCTACATATTTTACGCAAAGATGAACTCATCAAGTACAACTTAGGAATCACCGCATATAAGTTATTATAACTCAAAGTTTCTTATATGTGATTGGCATCGATCATTTAACTAACCTAAACGTTACGCGGTTTTCACTACAGAATACCTTCTTGCTGCCAAAAGTTCGAACAAATTAGCGCCTTACAGACTGCGCCATTCACTTTCTTAAAATGTTGGAACATTTTGCCGCTTGCTGTAAAAACTGCGCTATCGCTTCCACGTTTCAAAACATTACTGCGGTCATTCATGTCTGAACAATCATACCTTTTTACTTTCCAACTGTACATTTTGATGTTCAAGAGTTTTAGACATTCATTTAAAACGTTGCATGAAGTATGAATTTGTAATTTAAAGTTTTCCCACCTTATTCCCAGTGTTTTGCGTTGCGAAATTATGTGACTTTACCACTAACTATTGTTCAATATATTTTGCTGTGACTTTCTCTGTCACTGTTTTGTATAACTTTGCTTGCACTACTTCAGTGCGTTTTCAGAATAACTCTGTTCATAACTTTCACTACTGCTGATTTTTTTTACTACTGCTTAAATTACAAGGATGCCATTACTTTTATGCATTACTGGACCCCTTCCTGCATATTATTTTGTCACACATTGTATATTTTGTTAGGAATAATGAATTGAAACTGAACTGAACTGAATTACCATTGTGAGCTATTGCTATACTGTTGGTTCGTCATTGTGGGAAATTCCTGAGAAAAGAAACTGACACAGAAACTGACACGAAAAATCCCGGGCCATCTCCACTAACGTGAAACCTGGTGGCGGGCGCAACATGCAGTGTATAAGTGTATTCTTGGCGCCTTGCGTTTTTTACCACCGGAGACGAAACCGTTGTGGGGTACGGGTATACAGCTGTGCTGCAAAGTCTCTTGTCTTTGAAGGACAAAGCTCTTTAGCGCGAGGAATAAACGAGTGTCCCGGTGTTTTTTAGTACGCGTTACGAAGCGCTCCAGCTCGAGGCGTAAATGAGTGTCCCGGTGTTTTTAGGCAGCGTTACTATAGCAGCGCGAGGCATGAACGAGTTTTCTGGGTGTTTGAACACCGTGACTACATGAGACGAACGACAATTGCGATGACGACGATGACCGGAGACGCCAACAGCCCCAGCCCGTAAGGGGCTTCGCCCCTAAAACAGAACGGCGCAGAGTTCACAACTGGAAATTTCGTTCTCAAAATGGTTATATTCACCGCAGTTGACCACGATAACTGTCACTGATTGACACAAGAAATAAAGAAGTATACAAGTTATATAAGCGCGGTAGAATGAGCGATGGGTGGCTGTGAATACTGACCCTTCCCGACTTTAAAGGAAAACTTTCCGTCACCTCCGCCGCCATCTTGCCCCTGCTGCTGTACACCCACGTTGTTTATTGGGGTTACACGCCCTTTTTCAAGACATTGGAAGCCGTAGTGCGTCTTCCAGACCACGTTTTAAAAGGCATCCTTGTCAAAAGCCGCAAGCGCGATTGGTTCCTCTGAAGAACCAGGTAAGAGTTTTTAAATAATTGTCATCCTTCACAGTGAACTCGCCATTATTAAGCGGTGTTTCTCTCCTTTAGCTGCGCATGTCTACCTACATGGAATTCATTAATTTCATAGGCCGCCTGAGATTATTACGCAACTCGGTATCTTTACTTATGCCACCACTGGACATAATGATCTCACGATGGGCTCTCTGTACGCCCTTAATGCCTTTCACATGACCCCACGATTCTTTATGTGCTACTACTTTAAGATCTGCATTGAGTTCGCAAAGTTTAACTATTCCTCACTGGCACTGATCAGTGGGGTTCCCTTTTTATTTGCCACAAGCAATTTTCCCCATCGAAACCTTTAATTTGATACCCGCAAACAACCTTTTTAAATTTCAACTAAATTTATGACTGACCATGATAATCCCGCGATGATTACCAGGAAGCACTTTGTTATGCACCAAACGTAATTTCCCTCATCAAGACATTCAATTGTATACTCACACGCCCCAGTGGCATCATTTTGATTTTTAACCCAACCTGTGACTCACCATGACTGTGTTATAATTATAAACAAGGAGCTTTTTTGTCCCGCGTGATTTCCTTCATGAGGCCTTCAATTTGATACGCCAGACGCCCTAGCGACACCAGCTTGTATTTTAACCCAATCAATGACCCACCATGAGAGTGTCATGGTTATACCCAGCAAGAAAGTTTTTTGTTTGTCCCAGGTTATTTTACTAATTGAGACCTTCAGTTTATACCCGACACGCCCTAACCGCATCATTTGGAAGTTTACCCAATCGATGACTCTCTGCGACTACGTCATTATAATAACCATGTAGTATTTTTTATTGGTCTCACGGGATTCCCGTCATCGAGACAAGAAACTGTAACTGAATACCCCACACGCCCTAGCGACATCGGTATGAAGTTTATTCTAATCTATGATATTGAAGTTCCGTTCGTCGCCGAGGTTGCGAGTTTCACCGGGAAGGGGTGTGAAGTACCCGATGTCGTAGACGCAGGAAGTAGTGGATGAGAAAAGTCTATTTTCACGTATTTACAAAAACTTTGCAGAAGGCAGAAAGCGGCACAAGAAAAAATGAAAAATGGGTTCAAATTCAAATACGCCGCAGCACAAAGGAGGGTATCGCCGCAGGATTCCTGACTGGATCCCTGAGGCCAAAAAGTGCGGAACCACAGCACGGTTGGAGGGAAAGAGTGGGGCAATGGTGCCCAGCCACCGCCACGGAAGCAAGTACTAATCGGAGCGTTTTCGGCCACTGCTCCGGACAAACTCGTTCGGGTAAGCGCATTCGGTTGCCGTGCTGCCTTCTTCCATTGGTCCTCACTCAAAAGCACTGCGCGTGTTCCACTGGTTCTCACTATTTGAGGGCAATGATCCACGCCTCCTTCCGACCTCCTGAGGTTCAGGGGGAAAGAGTGGCATCCCCCAACTTTGCTCGGTAAAAAAAACACTCTCGCCGGTGCCGACCATTCCCTTCTCTACTACCGACACAGGGGAGCGGAACACAATACTCACAATGGGATGGGAGACGGCTCCGTCGGGACCCATCGGCGCAGCCATCACTACAGCCCTCCCTCAAAAGCCTGTGTCAGGCATGGTAGGACGGATACAGGCACGTCGAGATCTGATAGAACTAAACCAAGAAAATACCCGGAAAATCAAGCCCAAAATTCAAGGCACGCGAGAAAAATGTTCGTGTACGAAGCACAACACAAGGCGACCTGTTACACTAAGCGGACAAAAGGCACAGGTGATGAATAAAAAGTTAGGGGGACTCAGTGCACACCGAAAAATTACTCGTGTTGTGAATACAACTTCATAAAGTGAAAGTAAAGTAATCCTCTCTCCCGAGCACATGAGGGAGAAAATAAGAAAAAACGGCAGCGACAAGAACAATGCACTTACGAAAAAAACGCAAGGTAAACGCTAGCCTCGCTCCGAAGCATATGGGGGAAAACAACGACAAAAACACTGTTCTCCAGAGTTCAGTCAGTTTACCGCAGTAATTGCTTCCACCAATAGCATTCTAATTAATCAGGTGCAGCTTTGATGTGAGAGTTCGCGGCTTGGTTGTTGCGCCAATCGCGGTGTTACGCGCCAGGTGATCCGCCAGTGGAACCCGGGCGGGGAGCCACCATTGGCAGATCAAAAGGAATGACGAGGAGAAGAGGCCTTAAGACGCTTACACAGACCCTTCCACGCTTGCCACTGTTGCAGTAGCTTTCCCACACCCTGTCTTCAACCTTTGTTTTTACTCCTAACTCGCGATTCAATGCGCCTGGAAGCGGCAGTTTCTCAATGTTCAATGCTAGGGGACTGCATCTAGATATATAGGAGCTCCAAAAAGCTCCTCTGGATCCCCATTTGAGCAGTTCTCATGGCTGGCTCATTTAACGCTTGTAAACGCAAATCGGCACCGTCGGACACAGCTGAGGACGCGTGCAAGCTTTGGCGAAGAGTAGCTGAGTGCCTATCGAGGTTTCGCCTCAGAGCATCAGCCGCCTATGTTCGTACGCAACCGCCAGCTGCCGTGCCTGGTGGAGCTCCGTCACCGCGGACGCAACTGATAGAATTTGCCCCCGCAAGCCATATGGGAAGGACCGGTCGCGGTACGGCACAGATTTCGAGGCAACCCAGTGGCCGCTGGCTTTACGACCAGACGCTCATCTGCTTCCCTGGAGAATCTCTGACCGAGTCCGCCACCACTTCCCCGATGCATGCCGTCAAGGAGAGCGTACCTGCTTGCCCTGTGGCCTGAACGACGCGCTCTGCTGCCCCTAGCTCTTACAAGGGTGGTCGTTCAAAATAGGCACCGACGCACGGAGAATAGGGATGCCCGTCGTGGCTTTTTCACGTGAATCATTAAATGATGAAGCCGCTTTTTCGGACCTGATTCGCTGATCTGTTTCCGCATCAGTGTCGCTCACTGAAGACTCGTCGCTACTGGCTGTCACATCTGCTTCCCCTGTCCCTACACCGACCAAGCATGCGACAAATTCCTGTCCCGTGGCCTAGACGACGGACTCCGTTCCCCTGGCTGTGTAGCCGAGGTGCCACCGACAATAGACCTCGACTCCAGAGGAATAGCGGATCCCGCAGTCTCCCTTTTACCGGAAGCTTCCCCCAGTGAGGCAGGCTTAGCTGACCTACTCAGCTGCTCAGGAGTGATGAGCTTTGTCAACAGCGCAAATTATTTGACCGTCTTGAGGCTTAGCTTGAATGGCTCAGCGGTGACCCAAGGCCCAAGAAGTGCGCTGCCCCCCTTGTGTGCTGCTTTTTTGAAGTTGCCACAAACTGTCGCGTTGTCCAGACGTGATCTTCCACCAGAGTTGGTAGTCAGCGGACGAATGCGTGGTTTGACCACAACTACATGACGGCAAGTACTAGGTTATCATTGTCCGGACGCGCCTGAAATTCGGCTTCGGCCAACCTTACAAGCCGCTGCAGCTCTCGCATTTTTGCGCCATTAGCGTCCAGCTCGATCTGTAGCCATGCTTGGCTCTGGCAATAAGGATGTCCCACCAAAAAAAAACAACAGGTGCAAAGGCCTTCCACTCACCATCGTTGATACGGCCGTTCCTTTGCACTGCGCACAGCGGTCCCACTTCTTCCGCTGAGATCGGATGCTTGGATGTCTTGTGGGCGACTCGCAGCCGCCCTGCTTCGTCTTCGCCTTTGCTTGCGGTCGACTTCCTTACTCCTCAACCCCAAGTTCACCTTTGGGCACGCACTACTCTCACCAGTTCGTTAGATTGGGAAGCTGTCGGGCTGCGCCAGTAAAGTTGCGTTCATCGTCGATGTTGGGTGGTGTCGCCGTGGAGGAGTGTGAAGTTACCGATGACGTGGACGCACGAGGTAGACGATGATATATATCGATTCACATGTATTTACAAGAACTGCATCGAAGACATTAAGGATGGCACGAAGGCAAACTAAATGCTGAGCTAACAACAAATTCGCCTAAGCACACGAGCAGGGCATCGCTACACAATCCCTGATAGGGGCCCCAAGGCCAAATAGGAGCCGAACCGCCGCTAGGTTGGCGAGAAACGCGTGGTGTTCTGGCGCCCATGAACCGCTACGGGAGAAAGTCTTGGTGCGACATCTCTCGTCCGCAGCTCCCGACAAATTCGCTGAGGTAGGCACATTCTGTCGCCGGGATGTCTCCTTCGAGCGGCCCTTACTCAAAAGCAGTCGTTCAACTATTCTAGTCCCTTGATTCCGCACCGTCCATCCTCCTGACGGTGAGTAAGAAAAAATGGCATTCCCCAAAGTTGCTCAGGGAACAAAATACTGCCGCAGGCAGCGACCATTCCCTTCGCTTCAGCCAACGGAGGGGAGAAGGGGAACTGAGCACAATATTCACAGTGAGAGGAGAGACAGCCCCGTCGGAGACCATCGGTGCTGCAATCATTAGAATAACTGGCCATGACGGTTTCACAATTATAAGCAGGAAACATTTTTATTGGTCGCACATGATTCCCCACATCGAGACTTTCGATTTCATACCCCACAGGCCGTATCGGCATCATTCTGAATTTTACCATTGTGGCTCAGCATGACTGTGTCACAATTATAACCAGGAAGCAATTTATTTGTCCCACGCGAGTCTCCTGATCAAGACCTCCAATTCCGTACCCCACACGCCCAAGCGGCATCAATATGAATGTTAAACCAATGTATGACTCATTAGGACTGGACCATGTATAAAGGCAGAAGGCAATTGTATTTGATTGACGTGATTCCTCTCATCGTAAAGTTTAATTACACACCGCTCGAGCTCTAGTGGGGTGTGCTATATTTTGAATTTTACCTCAATCTGTCAATCACACTGTCTGTGTGGGATTATAACCAGGAAGCAATCTTTTATTTGTCCCATGTGATTCCCCTCATCAATAACTCCAAATGCTGTGCGCCATCGGCCTAACGGCGTCAATATGGGTGTTAGCTCAACCTATGACTCTTCATGCCTGGTTCACGATTGCTACCAGGAAGCATTTCTTTATTTGTCCCACGTGATTTTCCTTATTGATACTTTCGATTTTATAACAAACAGACCCTAATGGCCTCATCTAGAATTTTAACCCAACCTCTGACTATTCATGACTATCTCATAATGCGGTGATTAAGTTCAACACGCGTCACCGGGACTTAATTTCTGATATAACAAGATGTGGATATGATGAATAAAATAATAACAGGTTGCAGGAGTTTTCACACATAAACAACAAGCAAATATGTGCGTTGCACATGGACACATCTTCGTATGTCCACTCTATGCAAGCAATTTCTTCCACGGGTGGGGCTGTTGACAGGCGCCAGCAAGGACACCTGTTCCAGGTTCGGGCGTTCATATTGAAGCAAGAATGCGAACTTGAACATACAGTCCCATGAACGCATCGTACCTCACAGACTCTTTGGTACAGCTGGCTTTGCAACAAGGCATTTTGTTGAGGATACAGAACATGAACGTACAGAGCCCTAACCATAAACAGCGTAGATGTAAATGAACTGAGCGCACGTAACCTTGCTAAATGCCCTTTGTTTCACCCCCGCGCCCCAGCACACCCCGCGAGCCTGAATGAATCTTTGTCATGAACACGCAGCCCTTATGCAGGGTTTGGTATCCAATACACACATACATTTGGTTGTAAGCGGCACTTGTCATCATGGCCTAGCAAGTAGAGCTGCATTATACATGCAGAAGGAATCGTTTTTCGCCTCACTTTAATTACGACATCATGTCTTTCTCACCAAACGCGAGAAATCGAACACACCAGTTTGCGCCCGTACGTTTAACGAAACCGCGTGAATTTTTGAAACTCTTAATCCATGTGAATTCTGAATTCCTTTCAATCTGTCTTTGTTCTGAGCCCGTTTTGAATTTTTAGCCCGAGTGAGTTCTGAGCCCATTTTGAGTTTTGAGGTTTTAGTGATTTATGAGTTCATTTTCAGTGCTGAGCCCAAGTTAGTTCTGAGACCGAGTGAATTCTGAGGTAATATTGAGTTCTGATCCCACGTGAGTTCTGAGTGTATTTGAGTTCTGAGCCCGAACTAAATTTTGAGCCCGGTAAATTGTGGTTTGATTGATTGATTGATTGATTGATTGATTGATTGATTGATTGATTGATTGATTGATTGATTGATTGATTGATTGATGATTGATTGATTGATTGATTGATGATTGATTGATGATTGATTGATGATTGATTGATTGATTGATTGATTGATTGATTGATTGATTGTAGGGTTTAACGCACCTACGCGACTCAGGCGATGAGGCGCACCGTAGTGGAGGGCTCCGGATTCATTTTGACCACCTGGGGATCTTTAACGTGCACCGAAATCTTGTACACACGGGCCTTCTAGCTTTTCGCCTCCATCAGAAAAGCGGCCGCCGCTGCCTGGAATTGAAACCCGTCCTCGTGCTCAGCAGCACAACTGCCTTAGCCACTGAGCCACAGCGGCGGGCCCGAGTAATTTCTGAGACCGAGTGATGTCTGAGTTCGGCACTCGCTGTGAGGTTGAATTTCAGTGAACGTACATGAGTTTATGAGCAATGAGTCGGAATTTGAATGAGAGGTTATTCGAAAAATGTAAGTGGGTTTGACTAAGCCGGTCCAACTTTGTGGAGGTATGCGGTGTACGGCTGGTTAGTACTCTTCGCGACAACTTGTGTCCAGTGTATGAACGCGAAGCAATGTATGATTACATTGGCGGGAGGCAAAAACTAACGCATTGACAGGAAAAAAAACGAAATGCATCACCTCACCCTTGGGTGTACAACTGCAGAGCGGACTATTCTGCGTTTGTTTTTTTACACTCAGCGTTCCTTTCTAGCCTCACCAAGTACATCAACCAACGTCGGCCACTGCGCAACCCAGTAAAACACCACAATTCCCAAGTCGTTTGCGGGCAACCCATCAGAGGTAATAGTCATAACGCTCCCAAGTGGTAACGTTACAATTCAGACAACGGGAATCGTCTTTAAACGCTCAGAATTACCACGGAAACCGACTTTTCAGGGGCTGTATTGAACAAAACGTCACGCGCTGCAAGCTAAGACTTCACACACTGCGAATTAACTTCAAACGCCAAGAGTTAACACAAGAATATATTTAGAACGTGCGTCTTAAGCGTTACTTCATGATCTCCAAGCCAACTGCTCCGCAGCTTGGAACGGTGATCCTACGAGTGACGTCAGAGAAATCGCAGCTCCAGCTTCCCCGGTGGTGGCCTTTGCGGCCAATACCATGCATTCTGGGAAAGCCTCTTGCGATTTAAATTGAGTACGTTGCCAAAAGTACTGAATATATAAATTTTATGTGTCAAGGTACACATTTGAAAACAAATGCATCCTCTAAAGGAAAAAAGAGCTGGCGGTACTGAAGGACGACGGAGCACCCAACCTACGTCGTGTTTTTATTACGCTACTACGACGGAATCGAAAAAAAGAGGGATGCAATTAGGTTGACCTCAACTTCATGCATCACGATACTTGTGAGACCTGCCAGAGATGTCAGCAAAGCAATACCCGAGTACAAGGTTCCTTTTCGGGATGAAGCCCCTTAGGGGCTCAGGCTGTCGGTGTCTGATGTCGTCGTCACATGTAGTCAAGGTACTAAAGCACCAGGACACTCGTTGACGCCTCGTGCTAGAACGTAGCGCGTATAAAAGAACACATCGGGACACTCGTTTCCGACGCCTCGCGCTAGAACGCTCCGTGCTTCAAGAAAAGCTGCATTCCTCTACCCCCCAAAGGTATCATCTCCGTGGGAAAAAACGCGAAGGCGCCAAGAATACACTTAAACGCTGCATGCTTCGGCCCCTACCAGGTTTCACGCTAGTAGAGATGGCCAGGGATTTTTCTCTGTCATATTTCAATGAGTTGAGCGGGCTTCTGAAAAACACGGTGTCTTTAAGCTACGCAGTCTACCATGTCGGAAGGAGATGATGGTGTTGATGATGATGAAGCCAATGATTTTGGTTAATTTCCTCTATGAGTGATGGTGGGCGTCTTCTTACCGTGAAAGTTGCGCTCTCCCACACGTGTACAGCCCAAGGCCGCACTGAGTAGACAGAGTAGACAGAGAAGACAGCCCAAGGTCGCACTGGACAAACAGAGTAGAACCGTGGGCCTGAAAATTATGTGCAGAAAATAAAGGTAATGCGGTTTGAGATAGTTGGCGAGGCAGTGGAAGTGGTAAGCGAATACTTCACTCGCATCTTCCACTGGTTCATTTCCTGCGTCCTGCCGTCACGTAACATGTTTTCGTGGAGGTTGCGGAGTTGACCCAATCCTGGTCCCCCTTCGCTTCGTCTTGGCTACTTGACATCGCTAAAAAGGCTCTTGGATTGTGTCGGCCCGACCCAGCCCCTGTGAGCCATGGGCGCACCATTCCCCAGCCCATGACCTGCCATGATAAACCAACGTGACCAGCCTGCGACCTATATAAAATACGACGCTGTTCCCCTTCCCTGAACTCCGGCGGATCTCCGAGGCCTTTGGACGTTGTTTCACTGTGTCGGCGGGCATTGATGCACCGGGGCCAGTTCACACCACGACCATCATCCTCATCCGTTGCGGCAAGGATTTTTCCACTTTTCCTCTCATCGTGCATCATCACCGCATCTGTGCATTTCCGGTGGCCTCGACCGGGAGGGTACCTTGCAACGAGGGGGATGAAGTCACCGAAAGAAGAGAGCTATTGGTCCAGTCTCCAGAGAAGAAGACCAAGACCCAGTTGTGCGGGATGCTTCATGGCCAACATCGTGTATATAGTGTAAATACTTCACTCGCATCTTCCATGGTTCATTCCCTGCGTCCTGCCTTCACGTAACAATATATACTTAGGGCAAGTTGTGACCCCGGATCCCAACAATGAGGCAGAGATAATTAGAAGTATAAGAATGGGGTGCAGTGCATTCGGCAGGCATTTTCAGATAATGAATGGCAGCCTACCATTGTCCCTGAAGAAGAAAGTGTATGACAGCTGCACCTTATCGATACTCACCTACGGGGCAGAAATTTAGAGGCCAACTAAGAGGGTTTAACTTGAATTCAGGACCACTGAGTGAGCATTGGGACGGAATGTGATAGGTGTAACGTAAAGAAAGAAGAAGAGAGTGGAGTGGGTCAGGGAAGAAACGCGTGTTAAGGACATATTAGTAGAAATTAAGGAGGAGAAATGGACGTGGGCAGGGCATGTAATGCGAAGGCAAGATAACTGTTGGTCATGAATGGTAACAGAGTGGATCCCTAGAAAAGGCAAGCGCTGCAGGGTGCGGCAGAAAGTTTGATCGGCAGATCAGATCAAGAGTTTGCGGGGATAAATTGATTGCAGTTAGCACAGGACCGGTGTAATTGGAGATTAATGGGGGAGGCCTTTGCCCTGCAGTAGGCGGAGATAGGCTGGTGATGATGATGATGATGATTGATGCTTGTGTCGCGTGGAGGTGTAGCTCCCAGTTAGCATATAAGGACGTCTCGGTTTTGCTGTCTCACACTTCGATGGACGCTCCTCCCCGTTTCCTCTCTTCCTGCGCACAGCCTGGCTACTGCGGTTGCGTCCGCCACTCTAGCCCGGCCGTCGACGACGCTGCTGCGTTCGGGACGACGCCCCCGCGAATTCCAGGAAACGGCTGGCAGAGGCTCTAGTTTCACTCTTTGTAGAGACACGTGTGTGAATTTAGGTGACCTCGCATGGGCAATTGTTGTAGGTGTCATTTTAAGCTTTGCTGTCCAATCACCCTCACAGCGTGCATTGGAGCTATTTTTTGCGAAAGTGGTTTGGTAAGCGCATGTGGTAACCATAACTGTGGTTGCCACCTTGTTGCGCATTGTTATTGTCAAGAGAATAGCGGGGGTGTTCAGAAAGAAATGGTACGTGGCAGATGTACTTGATGTAGGAGTTGCGAAACTCACCATAGCTCCCATGCATCAAAAAGTGGCCCTACGATTGGTCCACTGTTTTGGATCTTGTTTTAGAGTGGCGCCATCTTTTGGTGACAAAATAAACTATACAACTTGCTTCGCCGCTCGACGACCTGGCCGAAAACCGGTATTTGAATGCTTACAGAAATTTCTCATGCCGAAGGAGCCCAATGTGTTCGAATATGCAAGGGTTTCATATACATATGAAGTAAGAGTAGTAAGAAGTGTGACCTGTGTGGTCAATCGTCACTTGCGGACTGTCGTCTGCGGCGCGTTCTTTTCGGTATTGCGGCGGCAAAAAATAAAAAAAAGTTGCTTCGCGGACTTTATGAAACTGAAAAGGGTTATTTAGAGAATTGATCGGCTGCTGGATTAGTTTTGGCATATAATGTGAGGTAGGCCAAACTATAACTGCAATTTCGTATTTAAGGTCGAACCAATGTTGTCCCGGAGTTCCCGCACAAGCGATAATTGGTGGAGGCAGTTGCGCGGACGCAGAAACAATAGAAACCTGAAAACCGCAGTTTATATAGCAATGAATAACTTATAATATGCCAAAAATAAAGAAATATTCACCTTTAAAACAATTGTAATTTTATATTTTCAGTTTGAACAATTCGTATGATTTTTGGATAGTGCGTGGGGTGGCCGCAGTGGCGCCACCATACGCACGATCCAAAGCAGGGGAAGGGGGGAGTTAAGGTGTTGGCCGTTTTTTGAGGCGGAGTTTCGCAATTGCCTATACCTAAGAGCTCTGGTACGTGGCTTCACATCACACAGGAAGTACCTGGCTTGTACGCAGAGGAGAACGAAATCTTGTGTGACCAATGCGTGTGCAAAGGGCCATCTCCGCCGTGCGCGGTGCAACAGTGTGGGTAGAGCGAATTAGTTGCGCGTGCTAAGGATCCGGACATGTTGCAATAAATGCACCTGTTCGGGCCCACACCAGCGCGTGCACCGTCACAGCGAGAAGCTATGAGGCTAACAATTTAGGCGTCGCAGCGCTCTTACCTCTTGAATTAGCATTGGCACCTTATTTGGGCATGTCTGCATAGGTATTCCTAATAAATACGGTTCAGTCAGTAACTGCGGTTATGGGTGTTAATAATAAAGTAGGTATCCGTGTATACGCAAAGATGTATGGGTATGCATGTAACCCTACTAGAACTTTCAGTATATATACGAATCTATGGGAATACGGAGTTCAGATGGAGTATAGTGCGCTGAGGCGCATCTAAAGAAGATTATTCCAAAAGCAGTGAAATCACATGGTTCCTCACAATATTGGCGCTTGGCCCAGTTTGCTTGTTTCTATTGTCATTTAGAAGCGAAATCAGGCTGTGTATGTTTTCCATGTAGTCCGTATATTACGGACTTGATAGGAAAAATAATTGAGGCGGTGGGGTAGTCTTATAGAAATAAAACAGCGTCATTTTTTTTAAGTACGCGCTAATTTAGTTGGACGGGTTTTTTAAAGACTAATTTTGTTTTATAGCGGCTTTGACTTGATCAGAATTCAGTATTCCTTATTTCTGTGTATGCGGTGAGTTTTAGGAGAAGAGGTATTACATAATCCTTGCACCGCAATAAAATTTGCATCCACATTACAACACGCTGCCACTGAACCGTCTCATGTATTACTTCAATACAGTTGTACGAGCACCCCAGAGAGCCTGCTGCCCTTCACTGCTATGCCAAGCAGAGACCTTCCACGTAATCCGAGCACTCTGACAGCTACCGTAGAAAAAAAAACGTACTTTAATGTGTAGCTTTCATTGCCGAGTACCCCCAGAGCCAAAACGGGGTAATGCCTACATTTTAAAAAAATCTGTAATCAACTAAGATACACATTTATTTGTTATAGAAGAGTCAAGTGATGTGATAGTTTGAGGGAAATTTGGAAAAACCAGACACACAGAATATATACACCAAAGCATACATCAAACGGCCCAACGAAATAGTACATATGCACCTAAAACATCACCCTCATAAAACGAAGAACAAAAAAAAAAAGCTTGGGTCGGACAAGCGGGAACACCAATAAAAACTTGGGAACTTGGACCGACATTGAACAGCCTGGCATTTGCACGACAAGGCGTAATTGACCAAGGTAACATATTCAAACGCTGTAACATAGCAAACGAGGACAGCAGGTCTCAGGAAATTTTAAAGAACCAAATCACAGAGGTACTGATATTTAAAAATTGTACATATGAAATAACAAAAGCACCAGCCCCGCTATATACACCAGCCTCACCAAATAAATATATAAAAAACCAAAAGGCGAACGGAACCAAAATATAAAAATTTCCCTTTAGCGGGTGTATGGTGTAATGTTCCTCCATTCTGAAAAAAAGTATAATTGGCAAAGTTAACACATTTAATTGTTATAACAAGGTTATTGGCGGTCATTGCTGGCAGGTAGATTTTTAAATTCGGAAAAAGTGTAGTAAGCTCACACTAATGCGCAAGACTTGAGGGTAGCGAAGCTTTACGCAAGCTACACGACCATCACTACGGTTTAAGTGCACTATTGCCGCCAATTTTGCTCTTGGCGGCCGCAACAATCTTTACTCGATCGTTGTTGCTATCAGCGAGAGCTTGCCTTCTTGTTTTTTTGAATGGATAATCATTGGAACATCGCCTTTGAGAGGTGAACGCTATTTCGTGTCTCTCGTTTCGGAGCAACTGCTGCCGCGATTACGGAGAAAGCTGGAGGTTTTCTTTTTACAATGTTGCCAATATCCCAAGCAAGTACGCTTGATTTGCAACTGTGCGCCGATGAGGAGGCGCGGTCGCCGCGAGGCACGCACACACGAACATTCAGAATCATCTTGCCTTTCTAACTGGGCGGTAGTCGCCGCGAGCATAGCCACTCACCGTAAGTGGGCATGTTTGGCTTGGTCTTCAGCCAAATCTGCCATCCAGTGGATTACTTGGCCCCTCCAGATTCCTCGCTACGAGCGGCATCGAACAACCCTATTCTCAAGTCGGTGAGTGGACTGCAATAAATCTTACGACGATTTGAATTTCTGAAGTGAGGCCTGCCATGAACATATAAAACTCACAATAGAACTCACGAGCGAGCATAGCAGCCACTTGCGCGTGCACCGGAGCCCGCAGTGGCCGAACGCCACGTGCACGTGCTGGCTCCCCAGCGTCCAACTGCCACCGAGGAACGCAAGCATGGCTGATGCGATGGAAACGGCCTCGTCGCCCGAGCAGTCATCGATCCCAATCGTAGACAAATCGGGCCGGGTGTGCATTGAGATTGCTGGAGAGGAAGTGACGACAGAGGATTACGTGAAAAAGGTGGGCTGGAAGGTAGTCAGCCGCAATAAAAAGCCCGCGGAGGAACGAGCGCAGGGCACTTCGCCCCAGACACAGTCGCACATGAAGACATTCGCGAGGAAAGCAGCAGCAGCGGCAACGATGGCAGCAAGGATGCCCAACCTGTTGCCGAAGGAGGACAACAAAGTGGTCGTGTGCCCGCGAGGCGGACTGTGCATTGCGAAGACACCCATCGCGATCATCGAGGATGCGATCCGCAGCAGCGGCCGGCATCACCAAAGCATAAGTGGCGAAACACACTTTTCTACCCAACAACGAGCAAAACATTGTAATTGTGAGTACCCCGGACTCTTCTAGACAATGCAAGTACTCTACAATTAAAGAGATCATGATCGCAGGACAGAAACACGAGGTAGGGGCGTACGCAACGGCCCCCGACAGCATGACGAAAGGAGTAATCCTAGGAGTACCAATACAACACACGCAAGAAGACATGATGGAAAGGATCATAACGGTAAAGAATCCTAACCGTAACGGGCGCTAGACGGATTGGAACTACAACCACGGTTATCCTCACTTCGCAGGCGACAAGGTACCGAACAAGGTCTTCTACGGATTCGCGTTGTAATGAAATGCAGCCTGTATCGCAAACACGTTGATTTCTGCACAATCTGTAGAGACGTAGGCCACAGAAGAGACGTATGCCCAACACCAAATGTACGACTGTGTTTCGACTGCGGAATTGATAATCCGAAAGAAGGACACGCGGAAGTCTGCACACCGAGGTGTAAGCTATGCAACGGCAAGCACCCCACCGGAAGCAAGCCATGCAAGTAGAAGACGCCATTACGTGGTCACCAAAACGGAAATGAGCAAGAAGGGAGGCTGAGGATGAAAGACATAGGCAAGAACAGGAAAATCTCGCGCCAAGTAGCTTTCCAGCTCTGGGGAACAACGGAAGAGCTACAAGCCAAGAGGGAGTGCCCCGCTCGCTAAGCGGTAAATCGGCAAGGTTAGAAAGTGGCAGCATTAGCTGGGACGTGAGCAGGGGACGATCCAAGTCGAAAGACGGAGTCGGCTGGAGCCAAATAGCCCAATACAACGGGAAGGGGAAAGCAGAGCCACAGCCAAGCACGCCGAGAGGACTGAACACCCCGACCAGCGGGAAGACCGGACAAGGCGTAGAAAGCGAAGCATACAGAACATTACAGAAAACAGTATAGAGGGTAAGCAGGAGAACGCGCAACAACGCAAAACCCTTTGAAAATTTGGAACGGAAGCTATCAGAGACCATGGACCTAATGAAGAGCATTAGCCAACAACAGCACGTGCCACAGATACTGCAAGCGGCTGCATGGTGGTGAGGAAGGGACTGAAGTACGAGGAAAGGGAAGGAATAAAGAAATCACTGATCGAACACATGATGATCAACGTTATCACCGGAGAGAAGCGGAAACAGAGCACCTTCATTATGAACATTTAGAGGTGCCCGAGCCACCGCAGACAGAAATTCAAGGCACTCCTCCACAAGGCTTGCAGAACTACCTGCAGGATAGACAACCTCATCATATGCGGGGACTTCAACGCACACAACCAAGCAAGGGGCTACATCATGAACAACGCCAAGAGAAACAGTCTTCTAACCGATCCTACGGAAGAGGGACTTACACTTATAACAGACCCTACCTACCCGACACGGACCGGCAATTCGGCGTGCCGAGACACCACAACAGACCTTAAGACCTTACCTTCGTTACAATATCACAAGGTGGTCGAACCCCATCTTGGATCAACACCAGCCACAACCTAGGCAGCGACCACTTAATAATCGATGTGACGATACCGCTTAACGGAAAATCGGACGAGAAGCGCATCCACAAGCTCACAGACTGGGACCTCTACAGAACCCTATTACAGGGCGAAGAGGAAAAGATACAAGACCTGGACGAGTGGGCTAAAAAGATCATAGAAAACATCACAGCAGCAACCAAGGAAATTGAAACAGATGTGGAAATCGCAAAGACGGACAGCCACCTAGCGCACATGCTGGAGGCAAAGACCTCCATCCACAAGAGATGGCAGAAACAACGCACCAACCAGAGACTACGAAAGAAGGTGGCCGAACTAAATCACGCAAACGAGAAGCACTGCCGATCGCTCTGCCGACAGCTGTGGAATGAGATGTGCAGCGCAGGCCGACGGCCAATTACACGTAGGAAAGGCGTGGGCCATGCTCCGTCACCTTCTGGACGAAACAAATACAAAGTCCCACCACAGACAGTCTGAACAAGACCCTAAACAAGGTGTTACGGGAACTGGAAAAGGAGGAGATTCACAAACAAGTCAACTACAAGTATCTACCGGAACACCGAGAGGAAACGCATCCTAGACTACTGGGGCATGGTGAACGAGAACCTACACAGAGACATTGAGACATGGGAGGTACGGATGGCGGTACACGAGCTGAATAGCCGATCCGCAGCCGGTCCAGACAAGGTTACCAACAAGGCACTCAAGCACCTCAACGAGGCTCCGATCGCAAGCTTGACGGCTCTCTTCAACAAGTGTTGGAGGGAGGGCAAGCTACTCCATACCTGGAAGACGGCCAAGACTATCCTAATACCAAAGCCAGGGAAGCCGCCAGGTATCGAGAAACCTCCGTTCCATATCTCTTACTTCGTGCGTCGGCCAACTGCTGGAGCACGTTCTGATGAACAGATGGCAGGAATACCTCGAGGACAATGACCTGTATCCCGACTCCATGATCGGATTCAGAAGCAAGCTGAGCACGCAGGACGCGATACTCCCAATGAACACTGAGATCCTGAACGACGAGACCAGGACCAAGGACAACAAGGCCAATACTGGGGCTGCACTTGCAAAGTGCCTTCCATAAATTGAAGCACTCGGCAATTCTAGCCCAATTCTGCGCACTGAACATGGGAGCCCGGAACGTATGACTATGTTAGGGACTTCCTAAGGGGCGCACGACAAAGATCCAAGCAGGTGACGACACCCTGAAGGATAAGAAGCTCGGCAGCGTCGGGACCCCACAGGGTTTGGTTATCTCGCCGTTGCTGTTCAACCTCGTCATGATTGGGGTCTCTCGCCGCCTTGAGTCGCTAGCGGGCGTACGGCACACCATATATGCCGACGATATAACGCTATGGGTTCCAGGCGGCAGTGACGGACACATCCAGTCAACACTACAGCAAGCAGTCGATACCATCGAAGACCAGCTGAAAGGAACGAGACTTATCCTGTTCGCCAAGCGAATCGGAGCTCCTAGTGGTTCCGCCGAGATGGAAATTAAAACGAGCGAGGACAACATGGTCAACTACAGAATCGTGGTACGGACCGGCAACGGACAAGAGATTCCTGTGGTCAGGAAAATCCGAGTGCTGGGCTTTCAAATCGAAAAGAATCGCACCAACAGGGAGACGGTCCACCGACTCCTAAACAAAGTCACAGCGGCCACTCGCCTCATAAAGCGGGTGAACAACAGGAAAGCCGGCATGCGGGAATAAAGTCTGATACGGCTGATCTAATCGTTTTCTGTTAGCCATATAACGTATGTCGCTTCCTACCACAACTGGAAAGCGGCGGAAAGCAATCGTCTAAATGCAGCTATACGCAAAGCATAGAGAGCAGCACTCGGTCTTCCCGACAGCGCAAGCACCGAGAAGCTGACGGACCTCGGCGTTCACAACACGCTCGAGGAAATCAGCGAACCCCAGCGAGCTTCCCAGTTGGAGAGGCTCAAGATATCCAAGACCAGTCGAGCCGTCTTAGCCAAGCTGGGACTGGAGCCCGGAACGAGCGGTAAACCACTCAACAGACAAGGGGACATACCGGCTAACTATCAGGAGAGGGACGCGGGTACAACCCATCCCCAGGAACATGGACCCTATCCACAACGAGGAGAGGAGAAAGGCGACAGCCAAAGCCATGATCGAGCAACACGCCAACGCACCTGATACCCGATACGTCGACGCAGCGGAGTACCATAACCGGGAAGCCTTCACTGCAGTGGTGATCGACGCCGTAACCGGAGAGACAGTCTCTGCAACGGGCGTTAAAACACGTGAGGCGCAGAGCGCCGAAGAGGTGGCCATAGCCGTGGCCATCGCGGACCCAAACACCAAGACAGTCCTCTGTGACTCAACGGGAGCCGTGAGGAAATTTGCCAAGGGCAGGCTGTGTCGTGGAGCGGTGCGGGTGCTCACCGCGTTGAATTTTACCAACAGAAAAGTAACAGTGAAGTGGTTCCCCGCCCACGTGGGGACAGATGTGTCTGAACCTGCGGACAACCACAACGAGACGGCGAACTCTGTTGCGCTGAGAATTATCTGGCCGCACAGCAGAAACGAGCCTGTCTTCAGAGCTGTGGGCGAAAACTAAAGATAGGATGGGCACGTTCCTACGAAATGACAAAGTATTATCGGATGAACAGACGCGTAATGGCGCCGCCGCAACCCGATCTTACCAGGGAGCAGGGAACAATATTAGACAGCTGCAGACGGGCTCGTTACTGACTCCGACCAAAATGAAGCACATATGCCCAGTACAGTATCCGGACGACACGTGTAAGGTGTGCCGCACGGCTCGGGCCACTATGATCCACATCATGTGGGATTGTGCAGCAAGACGAGCAGAAGAGGAAACAGAGAACTGTGATCCCGCCGTGGCTCCAATACGCGGCGCGGAGCTATAAGAAGGAATACCAAGCTCCTGGCCGTCAAGCAGATCCTGGAGGCCCTCGAAAGACAGCGACTGAGCGAAAGCTGTTAGGCGTCAGCCACCCCTGGGTAACGGCGACTAGCCTTGGGAGCGAGTAGCGAGGACGCTGACGAGTAGAGGGTCCAGACAGGACCGACGTTAGGCCGCGTCTAGGTATCCCGGCAACGGGGTGCCTACTGCAGGGGATTTAATAAAGTCTTTGTCACGTCATGGCTTGGTTACCGTGCGCAAGGGACGCACACATGAGCGCTGGACACTTTCTTGGTTTTTTTAGCGGCCGGGCGGTTGCCCCGATGCCCGTACTCAAGTGGGCGCGCTCGGCAATTTCTTCGTATTTTTAACTGCAGGGACAAAAAATTAGTATTTGCTGAACAGCTTCGCTCGTGAAATATAGAATATAAAACTGTATAAACTAATTTATCTTCCTAATCATCATCATCGTAGCGTGCTTAGATTCCCTGCAGGACGAAGGCCGCTTCCAGTGATTCTTCAGTGTTAATGAAAGGGTCGGAGTCGTTCGGTCCAAGCTAAACAAGCGATTCGGGTTGAAAAACGTTGACACCTAGTAACAGTAGCAGCTAGTAACAGTAATAGTAACAGTACACAGTAACAGCAAGCTACAATAATAAGGCCATAGACTGTTTCGATGGAGACGTCGAGTCAGCTGTAAGTAAGGAAACAGCGGAGTTCATAGTTGTAACGGGAGACTTTAATACAAAAGTACGCGCCAACAAGGTAGGGGAGAAAGGAGAGGGAAATTTCGGAATTTGCTCTCGCAACATTCCAGGAGATACATCGGTCGACTTTGCGGAGAGACATAACCTCAGACTAATGAACATATTCTTCCGCAAAAGAAAGAGTAAGAATTGAACATGAAAAAGTCAGGACAGGATGACAAAAAACGAAAATGACTTTGTTAAAGGGACATCGCTCAAATTGGCTGCGTTTAAAGTAAATTGTGCAGGACGTGGAGCTTTTAGGCTAGATTCGGTGCACTAATCATAGGATGGTTATGTGCAAAATAAGGTTGAATCTCAAAAGAGAAAAAAACACTTCAAAAAGTAACAAATCTAGCATCAAGTCAATCAGGGACAGTACGCAGGAGTTTGAAATAAACCTTCGGAACAAATTCGGGCTTTTATACTGTGAGGACAAGGACAGTGTTGACACCTTAAATGACAACCTAACAACAGCCATTACACAGTCACCAGCGGCTATTGGAAATGCATCATCTAGCAAAGAAAGTGGAAACGAAAGAGCAAAATAAAAATTTGTACTTTCTCTGCCGCCCCCACATGACGAATGTAAAAATGAAAAACCCGAAAAGCCAAACGGTGCAGGAACAATTAAACGTGAAAATGGAGAACCCGTACAACACCGTAGCATTTACAAAAAATGCGTTATTGGTGATATTAACTCATTCAATAAAAAAAAACCTGAATTCACTTCATTTACCAAACGGAAGCAAAACGAGCAAAAATAAAATAACCAGAGACATTCGCCTGCTTATTGGCAACATTGGCTTTAAGAAAGTCCCAATGAAAGAATGCCTATGCGTTGGGAGACAATGCTCTGAATTTCTTTTTTCTGTTCGTATGATGACTAAACACGGTTCATTTATGCGGCATCTTCTGATTTTGGCATGGATAGGTCAGTTTGCATCTACTAGAAAAAAAGAAAGTTGTAACGAAATATTTAAAACGAAAGAAGACCAGATCGTGTAAGCTTGTAGGTCTTGGTGGAAGCACTGCACAATTTTTGAAAGCTTTTGTTTTAGGCGATAGTAGGTTAGCCTCCTTTCCGCTATACGGAAATCTATTTATACTCGGTGGGTTGCATTAGTAAGGTACATACAAGAACTAAAAGATGTCGGTATGATGTTGTGGTAAGCCTGTCATCTACTGTTTGCTGTGCTTGTGGCTGACGAGGAGGAAGGTATTCCCTTTCAGTGACCCTCATGTGCTCGTGTGAGTCACCGTGCCGTTGTTACAAACCGGAATCAAACTTAAAACACAACACCGAAAATAAAAACAAAAACACGAAAGAAATAAGAAGAGTACAGCCAGCATAAAAACAAACTACAAAGACGAGAAAACTAAATGCTAACAAGAGAAAAAACCAGAAATGCAATAACAAACACAGAGCAAATACGAAAGATAGGAAAATTAATGAAAAACAAAATTAAGACACCCACGTAAGCGGACGCGTGACACCTAGTTATGAGCAGTTGTATTTCATTTGGGTCATCGAATGTATTTTGGATAATTTTTTAATATTATAAATCGTCTCCTTATTCGAGGTTTCTTGCCCAAAGGAGCCACATTCAAACCTCAAGAAGGGAGCCTGGCTTTTTGGGCTCTCGTTTGATCGAGGGGGGACATTGATCGCTCGATGTCGTGTATAAAGGCTTTCGCGGCTATCGGTCGGTTGAGGCATTTTACAGTTTCCCAATAGTGTCGTAATCTTTCAGCCATTTTTGTAGGGGATGAAACTCGTTCTGTGCGCGATCTACGCAAAAGCAAACAACGCGAAAGAAAGAACAGCACGCAACAAGCCCTAGAGACTGAAGTAAGCGAGAGCGAAAACGCAGACGGTTATAACGAAATAGGGGCATCTTTTCTGCGTAGCTGCTATCATCAGACCATTTTGAATGGCCATCGCCCGTTGGTAAGCAAGAATATCGGAGAGGCTAGCGCTGGCGGCAAACGTTCGACTATCTATTTTTACGGGTTCGGCCCGTCATGAATTGCCCGCCATAAAAAAGCAGCGCTTTCCTCTTCTCCTGAACGCGCTGTTTCGAGTACGCTCGCCTTGTGCACCACGTTCCGCTACATGCTGGATGCAGATTTCAAAAGACCGGTGCAATAGACACGAACTGTGATAGCTGCAAAATCTAAATTTATATCATAAGCGGTGCCTTTCACCGTTCTTCAAAAAGACGAGCTACATTTTGCAAGTTTGCCGTGCCCTTGATTCTCATTGCAGGGATCTTCTTGCGCAGTTACGTGTAATTACTTACCTATGGTCCAAATACTTTAAACGTCCATAACTGCGATAACGCTCAATTGATGCAAGAAAAACTGAATGCAGAAAAAGTTTTGATTTGTTTTGGTCACCATGTAAATTTTAATCATAACTTAAGCCATTCGGGTTTGCTGAGCAGTGATTATTGTGCCGGAAAAAAAAGGGGGGGGTGGCTGGAGGCAGGCGTAGGTGTGCATGTGCCTTGCACTTTTTTGGAATTATCTCACGTTGCATTATCACAATATTCAATTATCGCATTAGGGTCAACATATCTCCCACGCCTTTTATAGGCTCCTGGTTCTACTGTTTGCATCACGCCGGGATTGCTTTTCAGACATTGTAGGACGTGGTAACCACTACAATTTCTATTTGTCTGTTACCCCAATATCCCCTGGAATTTGTGTGGTCATTGCCTCTCTAGTGACCCGTGGTTACGGGGTATAATTTATTATCTACGGGACACCAATTAATCCTCCATCAGTGGATCGCTCATAGGTCACACTGTGGTGATTTCAAGTAGGTCAGTAGTGCACCCAATAAAGACTACTCGTGAGTCAACAATAGATCATTACTTCTTTGCCATCTCTGATAACCCACAAGCAACCCTTGGTTGCCAACCGGCCAGAGATAGCGTTTGATGCAAATAAAGCTTAGTTTGCACAAACTCTTGACGTGAAGGCGTAAACTTTTGAGCGCGATTTGCGTACGGAAATTATCGATAAATTTTGGTTCTTTTCCGACCCCGGTGACAAAATCATGAGTCTACGTTAAAAAAGAAAAATTACTCGTAGTTCTGCGCCGAACACCGGCTACATGCGTGCACTCTTTAAGTCAAAACCTATTTCAATTTTCGTTTTGGTAAGTTCGAGGCACGCGTACTTCTAAACACAGCCATAGCGCTCATCCAGTCGTTATGCTATCCTCTGTACCAATATCAACGGGCCGAAAAGGCAATGTAGTTGTTGCCATGCCAACTGGGCGCGTTTTGTTGGCGGTGTATTGTCCCTATGTTCTGATGCGTTGTTTTTGCTATTTATTTCAAGAAAGCACGTCGGCACCTTCAGCTGTGCTCAAAGAAAGGATGGTAGGGAAAATCTGGAGTGTTCTAAATTCCCGTCCTTGCATAATTCGGCATGTCTTGAGCTCGAAGTCGGCTACACAAACATCTTTTTAGGTATATTTTCGCCTTTCAATTCTTCTAGATATTTCCTGCAGCGTGCGTGTCAAGTGTGAGCATGTGCGCACTACCTCCAAGAAGTATCTGCACGTTTGGTTGTGTTTGCGTTGGTTTTATTAGTTCCGGTGACCTTGTCAGGCATTTAAAAGCAATTTTGTTTTGATTCCTGAATTTTACATCACGCGACAAAACTGAATAAAACCGTAAAAATCACAAAGGCGTGACCCAAATCTAGGCCTGATGTTTAACGTTCAGACTAAATAATTTTTGGTACGTCGGAATATTCGCCAGGTAGGGAACAATGATGAGATCTGTAAGTTCTTGCTTACGTTATCTGAACGTTGGCACGCTCACTCACATGTAGAAGATTTGAAGACTTTGGCATGGCTAAAGCTCTTTTATGCGTAGCTTTCTTCTAGTGTTTTTCGATGTTTCCGGATACGAATACATTAGTGCCTGTAATAGTCGGCAAGAGCACGAGTCAGCCATTTGGTTTTGAGACGAATGAAGTCATGTAACAAACAAAAATTACTCCGACCTCCCCTCGCGGGAACCCCTGTGTAGATGCGACGCATAGGCGGTTCCGTTGTTGTTTCCGTTAGGTTGATTCTCCCATCGCGTGAAACGTGCCGTGAACCCCGTGCCGCTGCTATGACGCAACGTGGCGCGGCTATGAAGCAACACAATCCAACACAATCCACTTTAGTCCAATCTAATCCAAATCCAATCCAATCCATTCCAAGCCAAGCCAAGCCAAGCCAAGCCATGCCAAGCCAAGCCAATCGAATCCAATCCAATGCCCCTCGTAAGAGAGTGTTGGCTATCCGAGAGGAGAGGGAGTGAGCGGCGGAGAGCACAGCTCGCGCAGCGAGGAGAATGGGGGAGGGGTGTGGACGGACAACGACAACGCCGTATGGAGGGACAAGGCGTGTGAATGAGATGCCGTCGCATCTAAAAGCTGCTAAGCCCACGTGTAACAGAATTTCAGCAGCAGAACTGTGACCAATGAAGCCGTTTTGCTTCATCTTCGATAGTGTTGTTAAAAAACTACCCGTTCGAGGTTAACGGAGAAGCCGTAAATGCGGCAACCTCGCAAGACTCAGAAACGCTAAAATGGCCGCAATTGCTGACTTCGTGCCACAGTGGCGGTGCTCTAAAAACCCTATCTACTGGCACTGCGCCCGTCTTCACTGGCGGAAAAAGCTGGGTCCAGCCTTGCCTGAAGCCTGCACTCCGCGTCTTTGACAATAACTGCTCTTTTTAGTGACACTAGTGCTGCTCAGCCGTAATAGATAATCTGCAAAAAATCTTTACCAGAGCACATGGTGAGGGGTGGGTCCCATTGTTCACAGGTGCCTTATCACCAATAATGCGGTTTCGATGCCTATAGTTTGGTTTCCTTAAACAAATTCTGAGCTCTATGCTGTATGCCGGATTAGCCTGACGCGTTCGCTCGGCATCGCAGGCCTTGCGCCGTGGCGCTTTTTATCACGGTGATGAAACCATTTGGTGGTATAGCTACATAGTTTTGCTGTAAAAACCTGTACCATGAAGCAAGGCCGTTATCGAATGCTTACTACTGTTTCTGATTTTAGATTGGTTAGCCATGACAAAGTCTAAGCTGCGCGCCGTGACGTTTTTCAAGCGCACTCACAGGCTGAAGCCCGTCCTTGAAAATGAAAATCCGGTAAAAGGTGCTTTTAAGTGCGAATGCACTTCTTAAGCGACACTGAACCTGCGTCCACCGGCGATGTCCGCATAGCATACCCACGTGGGGGATTGGCCAAGAATCTCCTCGTCTTCCTTGGCAACAGGGGGAGATGGGCGCGCGCTGCCTGGCCGCTGACATGGCACATACCCACGTGGCGGATTGGCCAGGAATCGGGCTTGAGAAGGGCTAATGCACCCGCTTAAAGGAGTACTGACACGAAATTTCAAAGCTGAGATCCGCTCTAGCAATCAAGTACAACGACAACACAAATAGGTGTCTGTGAATAAATGCATCTTTCTTTCTTTGTAGTTGTGTGTGTGTGTGTGATCTCTCTTTCGCGAACATTACCGAACCGCCGCAATTCAACTCGTGCATTCGCACTTTCACATTCTTCCCCTCGGGGAAATGCGGGGAATTTTTTTCGTCTATTCTTTGTAATATTTCTGGTGCCTGCAAGCATCATTTTCCACCTCGATTTTCAAGAAAGGTCATTGTAGGTGCGGCCGAAGTTTGTGTGATATCTCCTGCATCAACATAAAGTCCGGCCACTCGTGTAGCAATAATGTTTTGAGCACTTTCTTTTTTACTTTGGAAAGCAAAACAAGCCACGGAAACATAATCCGCAACGCACGAAAACCATCACTTCAAATTGCTATTGCGATGGGAGCCGTTTGGGTTTGTGAATACGAAAGGGCCCAAATTTTCCCACATAGGGGTGTGGAGAATCGTTCAACAGATGGTGTCGCCGACATGCTTACAAGCAACAGACGCATCCTGCCGAGTAGCACTTTGATAGGACTTATGTTTTTTCAGGTAGTGATCGCAACCCTCGGTGGGCAATAAAGTAGAGCTACGCAATCTTCTTTGCGGTCGACTGAAGCGCGCGTTGCTTTCTACCACCTCCCCTGCAAGGAATCTATTTTGTAGATACTTTTGCTTCCTCCAAGTATTCCGCAAGAGTAAAAGTTGCAGTCGCGAATTGCGCTAGCGTCGTTAAAAAAGGAAAGCACATGTTTTACAGTTTGATAAACCATCCGCAGTTTGTTCGATAATGAGAATGTATTTACAGAGAGTTTGGTGGCACCTTTTTAATGTGTTCGAGACCCGATTTCAGAGAAAGAAATTTCTGTGGTTCCCATTTGCTTGAAATTATGCTCTGTAAATCCAGAATTCTTAACATTAAAACTGAGTTAACCTTCCTCTAAAGGATTTTAAATGCGACTTCCTGTTCTGAATTGTAAGCGCGTAGGTTATAAACGACTGTGTTTGATAGGTCTGGTGAAGGTTTTAAGAAATATTCCTTATACATCTGGAATCCCAATCAGCCACTCTCCGCAAACGAGAGGGAAAGAGAGAGAGAGAGAGAGAGAGAGAGAGAGAGGAGAGAGAGGAGCGGAGAGAGAGAAGAGGGGGGGGCGGGGGGAGCATTTAATGGTAAAAGCAAGGTTCGCCGAGCCATATAACTTAGCATTCTACGCCATATGAAGGAACGAGAACATGAGGGTCTGTTAACTAAAATAAATATTTTTATTTTATTTTATTCAAAAATACCCCTAAAGGCCCTTACTAGGAGGGTATTACATAGGGGGCAGGATAGATTGAGAACGAAAAAAAAAGAATACTAGCAGTACGTTAATAGGCAAACAAATAAATACAAGTGGGTGTGAGGCAAAAAACGAAAAAAAGAAAGCAAGAAAGAAGGAAAACAAACAAAAAATCTTGAAGGAGCTCTAGAACCTATAAAAGCACTATTTAGTAAAGTTAACATACGAAGTAAGTGTGTAAAAGTTCTTGGAATTTGGTCGGATCTGTAAAATTTACAATGTGAGATGGTAGGGCATTCTAATCCACAATTGTGCGAGGTATGAAGGATTGCGAATATTTTGAAGTGTGGCATTTCACACGTGTCACTTTTAAGGCATGGTCCCGTCGGGGAAAGATGGTCGGTTGTCGATGAAAGAAATCAGGATGAAGAGAAGAGTGATGGTACAGTTTATGAAACAATGATAAACGTGACAGTTTACGTCGATCTGATAGGATAGGTAAAGATGCGCGATGTTTTAGAGCCGTGACGCTGGTATGACGTGAATAATCTGAAAAGATGAAACGAACGGCACGATTTTGAAGCGATTCAATTTTGTCAACTATGTATGCTTTGTCAGGGTCCCAAATGGCAGATGCGTACTCAATTTTAGGTCTGATGAGAGTTGTGTATGCAAGTTTGCGGAGGTTAGATGGAGCATGTTTTAGTCTGTGCTTTAAAAAACCCAATGAGCGGTTGGCGGATGCAGAATGATGTCGATATGATGATTCGATGTCAGGTCACAGTGCAGGTTAAGTCCCAGGTACTTGTAGGTGTCTGCTAGCTCAACAGTTGTGTTATTTAAGGAATAGGAAGTTTGAAAGCGCGATGCGTGGTTTGCAAATGACGTAAGTTTAGTTTTAGAATTATTCAACGACATTAACCAAGTGGAACACCAAGTAGATATAGAGTCAAGGTCAGTTTGGAGCGCCAGTTGGTCAGTAGAGCAGGTTATTTGTACGGTAAATAACACAGTCATCAGCAAACAGCCTGATCCTTGAAGAAACGCAATTAGGTAAGTCATTGATAAAAATTAGAAAAAGTAAAGGGCCCAGGACACTGCCTTGAGGAACACCAGAGTGTACTTGACCGAAAGAAGAATTAACGTTATTAGCAGATGTGAATTGAACCCTTGATGACAGAAAATCTTTAACCCATGCAATCACAAGAGGGTGGATATTAAGTTGTGTAAGTTTGATTAGCAATCTGTGGTGAGGTACCCGGTCGAAAGCTTTGGAAAAATCTAGAAATATTGAGTTGATTTGAAGCCCAGCGTCAACGGAAGAGTGAATATCGTTAATAAAACCGGCGAGCTGAGTGTCACACGAATACCCTTTCCTAAACCCGTGTTGGTATTTAAAGATGATATTATGTTCTTCTAAGTAGCTAATCACCTGTGAGTGGATGATGTGTTCGAGAAGTTTACAAATAGTGCTTGTAATTGATATCGGTCTGTAGTTGAGTGGTGATAAGGAATTGCCGAATTTAAAAATGGGTGTTACTTTTGCTATTCTCCCATCTTCAGGAATTGCACCAGATGCAATGGACTGTGAAAAAAGAGCGGACAAGATGCGATAGATGCCATCAGAAGTATTCTTTAGTATTTTATTATTGAAACCGAGGTGGTCCGGAGCAGAAGAGTTTTTTGTTTGTTTAGTAAAGATTGAATTCCGACTTCGCTAATCATAATCACTGGCATGTTAGTGTCAACAACGTTGCTTACGTTAGGACAACTGATAATGTTTACACGGGTAAATACGGAACAAAAGCTATCGTTAAACACCTGCGCGCAACCATCCTCTGGAATCAAGGCACCATTGACTGATGAAAGCGTAATAATGGGATGCGATCGGGGGTTAATTAAGCGCCAGAACCTTTCTGGACTGTTAGTTAACATCGAGGGTAAATCGTGAGTGAAAAAATGACGGCGTGTGGTTTTAAGAAGCGCTTGATATTTTTGGTCACACATTTTGTACAGGTGCCATGAAGTCGATCCTTTATTCTTGCCTGCTTTCCTGTAACGTCGTTTCTTTTTGTTATTAAGGCGACGAAGTTGATCGTTAAACCAAGGAGCAGTGTTAGTGCATGATATGGTAATCACTGGTATATATTTGGCGATGAGTTGAGAAAACGTATTTTTGAAAAGAATCCAGTTTGCTTCGATGGAACGGGACAGATATTCACGCAGAAATCCTTCAGAAAAAATGGATAATTCATGGTTTGATACGATCGAAGTTAGCTCTGTTGTAACACATTATCGGTTTTCTTGTTATTTTTTTCTTATGAGGTGAATAACTTAGATTTCCCGTGATGATGCAATGATCTGAAAGCCCATCGAGTTTTATGATGTCAGAGCAAAGATCGGGATTATTTGTCAGGATTAGATCAAGGGTGTTGGTTGAGGTGGCGGATTGTCTTGTGGGCTCGGTGATAAGCTGAACAAGGGAGAAATCAAGGCAACACTCAAGGAACGCAAGAGCTTCAGTATCGCTGGCGATTACAGATAACGTAGACCAATTAATGACCGGAAAATTAAAGTCACCAAACACAATGAGCTCCTGAATTAGGAAAACGCGTACAAATGTCACTCAAACTTCACGAAATTCGTTAGCAAATAACGTATGCATGTCGGGGGGGGGGGGTGGGGGACGATAAACAACACCAATAATGACATTAGTTTATTCCACACCTCAATGACACCCATACACACTCAAGAAATGAATTGTGTGGAATTAATACAGCGATTAATTCTTTTTTTACCGCAAGAAGCACACCGCCGCCTCTACGATGTGCGCGGTCACAGCGAAAAATGTTAAACTCACAGTTACACACAAGAATCAAATCATCAGGAATAACATCACTGAGCCAAGTTTCAGTTAGGGCGATTACAGATGACGAACATGAATCAATCAGTGATGAAAGCGCACGTTTTTTGACATTACACTCCTAATACTAGTAAACAAAAAACTTGGGATGGTGGTGGAACTATTCTGCGCTCTGGAAGGCGAGGGCAGGTTAGTAGCTGGGTGTGTAAACGAAATGTCACTGTCCTGGGCTTGCCGAAGGGCTTGGCCCTTGATGAGTGCTAGGGGTCTGCTGCGCAACATGCACTGCGCAATCGCCATTTGAGTCCCAAGTGTACGTATCAGTGTTAATAAGTAGTTTATCGAAGGATAGACGGACACGATCACCGTCTTTCTTAATAGACTTGGAAAAATACAGCAGTTTCCGGCGTTTATCGCGAACAGCCTGAGAGTAGTCGCGAGAAATACTCAGTGTAGTGTTTTTTTAATTTGAATCCACGGCTCATCACTGTATCGACTTCTTTTTCGTTGTAAAGTTTAGCTATAATAGGCCGCGGTTTGTCAGGGCAAAAGCGGCCTATCCGTGTGAGCCCTCACTACAGTCGATACTGTTAGTTCTAGCTTAGTAGTGCAAAATCCTTAATGAGGCGCTCAGATTCGTCCCATGCCTCAGATTTGTTAGGATCGTCAATGCCATAGAAGAGGACGTTCGTACCTGCGGGAGCGGTTTCCAAATCGTCAACTTTCTCTTGGACTTTAGAAATACTTCGCTTCTAGTCACGGCAGTGTCCGGAAGCGTTGTCGCCGATTCATTTTAGCCTCCAATTCTTCTACACGCTTTGTTAGGGACTCTAAGTTATTTTGCAGTGTGTTATGTGATCCTGTAGGATTTTGTTAACTCCTTCAAGAAGGCTAGTTGTTACTGGCTTCCAGTCTCTGCACAGCAGAAAATACACATTCGAGCTTTTCTTCCTGAGCCTTGGTCATGGGACCAGGGTTTGATTCGATGTCCCCAGCAAGCATCAAGAGCCGCCAAATGTACACTGCATTTGCACGAAAACGCTTCAAAATATATAAATAATAAATAAATATATTATTACATAAATAAATAAATAAATAAATAAATACAAAATGTAACTAAAAATAAATAGAAATAGAAATAAATATAAATCAATACGTAAAAAATAAATCACTAAATAATGAAAAAACGAGGTGATGCGCACCAATGTTGAAGCGCAATTACAGAGTTAGCAAAGCACATACAAAAAGTTAGGAAGTTTAGTTGGTCACACCACTTGTTCCAAGCCAGTACTACTGAAGAACACCAACAGAGCTTTGGTAGCCCGTACGGCCTGGCGTGGGTCCGCCCAAGGGCTCAAAACTGGCCTTAGTTCAATGCCTGCGTGGTTTGGCCATACACAAAGATGTTAGAAGAGTCTGCCTGGTCACTGTGAAGGTTGGACAGGTACAGATGACATGTTTGATGTCTTCTGTTACATGGCAAGTTGGACAGAGTAGTGAAGAGTCCTGCTAAATTTTGCAGAGGTAATGCCGTATGTACGGCGCTTTGAGACGTAGGCGGTGCAAAACCGCTTCCTCACGCTTGCTGAGCCCAGGAGGCATCTTGAAGCTGCATTTAGGGTCAATGATATGCAAAGGCGTGTGCTGACGTTTCTTGTCGGTCCAAATGCACCGCTGTGTTTTCCAGGCAATCGAAAGTGCGAGGGTTGCCGCATTCGTTCCTGTAAAAGGAACGAGCAGCGGTGGAATAGAGAGGCTGTGGGCCGATGAGGCTGCCGTATTAGCTGCAACATTTCTGGAGACTCCCCAGTAAGCAAGAAGCCATTGCAGGTCCACGCTCGGCCGCTGTTGTGTTGCTTGAAGGTGCAGATGATGTATCTCCCATGTCATCTGATCTTTGGGTAGTGATCCTAAGTGGACCTAAGTGGATCCTAGAGCGGACCGGGAACGGGGGAAAAAAGCCCATTTAGTAGGTAGCTGCTTTAAGACGTAGTGAAAAGCAGTCCGCAGCACAGAGAGCTCGGTACCCTTCGTTGGCGTCTTGTTGCTAAGTAGAATGCAAATAGTGGTTCGCGACGAGGAAATGCAAATACTGATGGTCTAAGTGGTACCCGTCACTGATCCATTCGTGTGCACATGCGTATGGGCGCTATAGCAAGTAATAATGAGCTCAAAATCAAAACATTTCAAAGCTGGGGCCGGCATTGGTGCTTCTACGTTGAAGCTAAGAACAGCGGCTGTGATTTTTATGGGAGGGAACATATACGGTGGGTGAAGAAAGGGGGCTCGCGGCCTGGAAATATGAAGGCAGGACCTCCTGCGCCCTGGACACATAAACCGCTGCTGGTAGATGCCCACGCTGTTTAGTTATGCGCAGTTGCGTTCGACATAGCTCCAGTTCCTGCATAGTAGGAAACGGAAGACGTATACTTTCTGTCACGGTTCCTACAGTGGATCTGATCTTCGGAACCCCAAGAGAGATTCGTAGCAATTTTGTCTGTAGGACTTCTAGCCCCCTACATTTCCTTTTGGAGAGTGGGTTCAGTGCTGGGAGGCTGTAGCGGAGGAGGCCTTCACAGAGAGCATCATATAGCCTTTAAAGAGAGCTGACACTGCATGCCCCTGCCCTGTTGGAGAGCGTACCAATAATGTGGGCAAATGATGTCAGCTTCAGGTTTTAAGCTGCAAACGTGTTGTGTCCATGTCAGATGACGGTCAAAAGTGACACCAACGCATTTGTGGTGATCGACACATGGTATTGGTATGCCAGCGGCCATTAAATGGTACTTGGATACATTCCATTTAGTGAAGGCCGTTGCGGCGCACTTGGAGAGAGAGAGATATATCACTTTATTGAGCCTTAATCGGGTTCACGGGAGTGGTGTGGCCGTCGGTTTGAGGCCGGCGGCGACGTTGTGGAGGAAATGGATCTTGAGGGAGTGATATCTCAAGGCCGCGTATCGCGAGAAATATCGCAACCGAGTTTTTAGCGCGCTGTAGTCTCGCTGGAATCACACTCCAGTTTTGGTCTGACAACCAAATGCATGTGTCGTCCGCGTACAATAACATTTTCACCGATTGCGGCAGACATCTCTCAAGATCGACCAACGATTGGTTAAAAAGAGTTTGGCTCAGGACGCCACCCTGGGGGACACCGCGGGTAACATTGTGCGATGGCGCGTCACCATCTGCTACGCGCATGTAGATGCTTCTGCCAGAGAGGTAATCACAGATACAACCATACCTGCGTCCCGAAATACCTGCGGACCTCATAGCTGTGCAGATAGCTGCATGGAGCACGCAGTCATAGGCCGATTTTATGGCACAAAAGATTGTGATGGTTAATTGCCCTCGAGCCCTTGCCTCCTTAACATGTGTTCCAAGGGCAATCACGTTATCGATGTTGCTCCGACCCTTGCAGAAACCTGACATCTGCGGCGGATATATACCTCTCTCAGTGAGATCCCAGTCCTAGCGCTGCAGTACAATCTTCTCCATCAGTTTACCAATGCAGCTGAGGAACGCGATTGGCCGATATGAGCCATTGTTCGAGAGCACGTTTCCAGGCTGTAAGACATGTGCAATGCGGGCGCGCTTCCACTCTGGTTCGAAGTGGCCGGTTTCCCAAGCATGGTTAAACACTGAGAGGAGCCACCACTTCACATTAGCACCAAAATGACTCAGCACCACGTAGCTAATGGCGTCAGGACCTGGAGAAGAAGCTTTCTCAACTGACGTAAGGGCGGCCTCGACTCCCGCTTGACAAAAGGGTGTGTTCAGGTAAGATGTGTTCGCCAATGGGCGACTCTACGGTGCTTGTGGAAAGTGACCCTGGCGTGGCGGTGATTTTGGCACACAAGGCTTGAGTTACATATGAGTCAGTTGTCTTCATTCTCGAGGACAATTAAGGTGATGGGATGTAACTGAGCCCGTGGGGCACGAAGACGACAAACTGGACTTTATATCCTCGTGAGGGGCGTGCTGGGGTTTAATTTAGAGCAAAACGACCTCCATTCATGCTTTGCGAGCTTTTCCAAATGTCTCTGAATAAGCTTTTGCGTGTGTCTGGCCGCTCGTACGTCTTTGATGGCTAAGGTTTTCTGCGCATGTCTTTCTGTCCTTCTACAGATCGCCCGAAGTTTGTCATTTTCAGCATTGGTCACAGTATACTCCTTTTGGACGGCTGTCGGCTTTGCTGCACACCTCCGGCCTTTTGTGATGCTATCGATAGAGCCACCGTAGGACAAAAAAAATTACACCCATCTCCCCGATGGGAACCATGAGTAGGATGCGGAGCGTTATGGGGGTTCCGTTTGCGTTTCCATTATGTTTGTTAGCCAAATTTCGTGGAAATATAGTGAACCCCGTAATGCTCATATATCCTACTCATGGTTACCTTCGGGGAGATGGGTGTAATTTTCGTTATTGTATGCGGATATACGCGAGTGAGACGAGATTGAAGTGATATCTAAAGGTCTTTATTTAGATTTGCACGTCTTCTTACATTGAGTATGACGGCCTTATGGTCGCTGAAGTGCACTATCAATGGATCTCGTAGCAGCGGTTGCTTGTAGTCGTCGCCGTTGCAGTTGGTAAAGACGAGATCGATACACGTTCCGTAGATTGTAGTTGGGCGTAATTGCTATTAGTGTTTGCACTGATGCTCTCACTGAATTGCGTCAGCACACTCACTGACGGGGTTGTTTCTTCCATCCTACTTCATCTGAAGAATCACGGAATCAATCGCAAGCACAACCGGAGTTGTTGTTGTTGTTGTTGTTCCTCTTCTATAGCACGTACCCACGTGGGAGATTGGCCAAGAAACGGTGGTGTGCGGGCGACGGGCCACCGCCGACGCCGGGGGCATACCCCCGAGTATAAGACGTGGGGGATTGGCCAAGAAACGGTGGTGTGCGGACTTCGGACCACCGCCGACGCCGCGGGACATACCCCCGAGCATAAGACGCTAAGCATCTAAACGTGCCAACGCTTTCTTCTATTGCGGTGGTGAAACTTTTCAAGTTCACAAATTGAACCGCAGGTTTACGACGACCAGCAGAGAAGCCATTCAGTGTGATGTACGTTGGTAAGTGGTCGCTAACGTTGGACTCAATGTCGGCATACCAGCTTGTGGTCATCAGTAACGCCGCGGAAACCATGGTGACGTCAAGGGCGCTCGACATTCTTCCACGGTGATATGTTGGGTCCCCAGCGTTAATTACACATAAACCAAGGCGGTCAGAAATGTCCAACAGGCGACGTCCTTTAGCCGTGGTTTTTTTTGCTTCCCCATGAAGGATGGTGCCTATTGAAGTCTCCTGTCAGGATGTGTGGAGGCGGTGTAGCCTGAATACTGTCTTCCAGTCAAGTGGCGTTCAGTGTTGCGTTTGGAGGGATGTACGCAGCGATAATGATGTAAGAGATGCCAGCATGTCGCACTGTGGCGGCTGCGAATTCATTGGATGCGTCAGGTGGCAGGTTGTGTTCGAGTAGGGTGAGGTCATTACTCACCTCTAGTAAACCTCTCATCTTTGACCTTTCCTGCTCCACTGGATGAGCGCAAACGTACGGATCCCGATAATCTGCAGTTATTCGGAACTCTGATATGGCGATGACGGGGTACTGATATTCAGAACAAACCTGCGGAAATCTGGAAGCCGCTGTCTATGTCCAGGCGCGTTTTATTGGAAGGTTGGTGCTTTTCCCGGATTGGATGCACTGATGAGGCCCGTATCATATTCGTTGCCCCTACTGACATTGTGCAAGGAGAGGGGAGATGAAATCGAGAATCGACAAAACGGCTTTGACTACTGGCGAGGAAAGAGGGCTAAGAACAAAGCGCAGAGCCTCCACGAGAGGGGAGTTTGAAGAAGCGAGGCATCCGGAGCTGCTCCTCGCTGACGATAGTCGCTGTCCTTTCAGTGTGGCACGAGAGTTGCTTCTAGTTGACCCAGCAGCAGGAGCGGCTATCGCAGCCTGTGTCGATGATGGGGAATTAGTTGGCTAAGATTCTGGCGCTTTACGTGGAGCTTGTAGAGGGACACCTGTTGTATCTGAAGGACGGAGATGTGCAGGGTCCGGAGGGGTAGTGCCTGTTAGATCCGGAAGAGGGGCACAGACTGATTTCGGAGTGGGGCGCCCGTTGTTTCTAGAAGAATTGTAACTGCATATGCAGTCGCCTAGAGGGCTTTGTGATTATTTTGGAGCTTTGTGGCTCCTTGGTATGAAGGGAGGGTAGTATCGGAAAGTCAATCGACATCCGTGGAGAAGTGTTTGTCTTCCTATTGCGCACACCTACTTGAAGCTTTTTTGCGTCCAGTGATGAGCTGCTCTTCAACGGCAGCTTTGGCAGACTTATAATCAGTTTTATGAGTGGTCGTGTATTTGGATATTGTTGGTTCTTCACGGCGGGTAGAGCATTACGCAAACGTCGCTTCGTGTTCTTTCCCGCAGTTAGCGCAATGAAGGTTCTCTGCTTTGCACGTGGCAGGTCGTGGCTGCCAGCACATGGAGTACAGCGCCTTGTAAGCTTGCACACGCCTGCCACACTGTCGGAGGAAATACACTCAGAGCACTGCCGGGGAGCTTCAACATAGGCATACAGACAATAGCGTGTGTAACATATAATGACGTGTTCATGGGTCCATCCTGTAGCAAAGACTATTCGCACGTTTTCGGATGATTCGCCTAGTCTGCGGACCGATTTGACTTGTATTCGTTGACGTAATCTCAATCTTAGTGTCTGAAATGTCCGTAGCTACTCCCCGAATTATGCCGTCACCGCATTTTCTTGGGCGTGGTTCGTACGCCGTCCCCGGAATCCCCGCAAAGTTGAAATTATCAGCAAACGTTCCGTTGCATTGGCATTACTTGTGTCGATGGCTATGGGGTTGAGTATTTAGTTAGGACGCACTGGCAGCCCACCATCGGGAGCCAGAGATTCCAAACCCTCTTTTTTTGAGGGATATTGGGTTGAACCTACTGATAATTTTTCAGGAATCGGTGGGCTTTACAATTTTGATTTGATTGATTGATTGTGGGGGTTTAACGCGCCGCCGCAACGCAGGCAATGAGGCGCGCCGTAGTGGAGTGCTCCGGATTAATTTTGACCACCTGGGGATCTTTAACGTGCGCCGAAATCTCGTATACACGGGCGTTTTCGCTTTTCGCCTCCATCAGAAAAGCGGCCGCCGCGGCCGGGAATCGAACCCGCGACCTCGTGCTCAGCAGCACAACGCGTTAGCCTCTGAGCCACCGCGGCGGGTTGCTTTACAATTTTGACAAGCCCCTATCTCAAGTGGTTCTTTACAGCTGTTGCACGTCTAAGGCTTTCTAGATACTCGTTGCTTCCCGACGACGCTTAGGAGCTTGCACATTCTGAGATCGTTCTGGAGTTTCGGTGGGATTGTTGGCCTTATCAGCGCGTATATCGTTGCCAGTGGAAGAGCCATCAGTAATGTCAAAGATGTCCGAGATATCACTCTCGCTTTCTGGCAGAGGTTGCTCAGATGGGGAAAACTCAAGGCCTAATTGGCCTGGAGTTATCTAGGGTCTTAGAGAAGCTCCGAGAGAGCAAGGCGGCTCGGGGGAAGCCGCCAGCAACGAGGAAGGAGGCGCTGCCGGCTGGATGGCCAGGCTTGTTGGAGCATCAGACAGCGGACTTTGAAGCGACCCGGAAGCGGCGCACCGGGTGCTGCCCCCGCCGCAGGGAGCATTCCTGTAGCTCAGTGCAGCAGATGACCAGATTTTAACTTTAGTACAGCTATAATAGACATAAAATGACAGAGATAAGCAATTCAGCTAGCCAAATGATCTGAGGCGTTGGTACCAGGTAGCATAATACACAAAAAAACGTGATGCCCAGAACCACCCAATAGCACTTCTAGCTTGTTGGTTTTCTCTCCTAAAGAGGCTACCTCTTTAATGTTTGGACAGCTTTCAGCTGCTTGTTAAATGGAAGTTCTCCTCTCCAGGGTTAGAAATATCACATTTTATCGTAAAGATAAATTTCACAACTAATACAAGGATTTCTGCCTTGTCACCTTATTGTAAGTCTGTGTGAGTACAATAAATGTGTACATCCTGTTTACTCGAATACACCCTCCGCAGTCCTCCGCACAACACAATAGTAGTGAGCAAGTCACTTACATTCACGCAATCATTTAACATTTTCAAGGTGGAAGCTATGCATTTTTAAGTTTTAAGCCGGCGTAAGAGGGGGGAGGGTCCTGTAAAGGTGAGATGCGGGAGCCGGGTTGCGGGATGGAGGTCGTGCACTTCCAGGAAGGGGAAATCGTGTTATGGGAGGTTGATCGGAAGAGCGCTCTGAGAAAGGGCGAGACACATCGGTCCAGGGAAAGTGGAAAAAGAGGGGCTAAGGAGGATAGTCGGTGCGTTTGTGGAAAGCAAACATATTTCGGGATTAGGGCTTCCTCATTCATCCAACTCATCCAATCAGAGAGATGCGTTATAGTGTATAAAGCATTTATTTTCTTCGTCCTGGGAGCTCCACTTTATCAGTCGGCTGTGCTAACGACCCTACAGTTGACGCAGTCGAGGGGAAGATGTAACTGCGCATGCAAACACAGCACAGAACATGCTTTGAACTTATTAAAGGACAATATGTGCGCCGTGACGCAAAACGATATAGTTGGCGCTCATTCATAACATCAATAAATTCCTACACGGCCGCACGAAAAATATGGACGCGAATACGCAACCCCCAAGGATCACAAACCCGCAGCCTGCCTCTTGTTTAGAAAACAGGTGACACACTCGAAGACCAGCGTGACACATTTGCACAACACTTCCATCAAGTGTCCAGTTCAACACACTACACAAACACTTTCATTAACACAAATTCTCGGCCGAAAAGGACCTTCACACGACAATGACAGATCAGCCGCTTCCTATCACGGCCAGTTTGCGCTTCATGAGCTGAAGGCTGCTTTGAGAACGTGTAAGCCCTCTGCTCTAGGCCAGACATCACATATACAATGATACAGCACTTACACATAGACACTCTTCAAACACTCCGGCACGTATACAACAACCTATGGCTTTAGGGGCACGTTCCAAAGTGTTGTACGGAGGCTATTTTTGTAGCTTCCCTGAAAGAGGGGAAGGAACCTTCTTCTCCTGTTAGCCATCCGCCTATTGCCCTCCCCAGCTACCTGTAGAAGCTTCAAGTAAAGATGAATAACAGGCGTTTTCTGTAGTTTTTGAAGTACAAAGGTCTTCTCGGGAGCTTGCAGGCGGACTTCAGAGCGGGGAGATGTACAAATTATAAATTTGTGGCACTAGAATCATACATCAATGATGCCTTAGTTCACGAACAGAAAAGTCCTATGACTCAGTTTGACGTTATAGAATCCTGAGTGACCTCAAGTCATGCAGCGTTTAGGGTAATATGTTAACCGCTTGTGTTAACCGCTTGTGCTAGAGAGAACCTTTCGCGTGAGAGTTGGTTGCGCATGGTCAAAGAATCATGAGCAAGAAAATGGCGTGACGTAGGGGAGAGTGTTATCTGCAATCTTTTTATATTTAAGATTAGTACTCTCGCAAAGTCAATGCCAACTTACAATTCTTATTACATGCATTTAGACGACGTCCAGATATCCTTTAAATCATATAATATGTCAATCTGCGAAAGTCAAGTCCAGCTTGGCGTCAAGAAACTTCCGGCTGGGCAGACAACAATGGTTTTAAACTTAATCCTGGAAAAAGCTCTCATGCTGTGTTCTCCAGGAAGCGTGGGGCCCACACGGACACAGACATCACTCTTAACGGCCTTTCGATTCCTGTGAGCAAGGAGCAAAACTTTTTATGTGTTTCATTCGACGAAAAGCTTACATTCATTCCGCATATCAAACTGCGTAAATACAAACGCCTGAAAACAAGTAATATTCTGAAGGTCCTCTCACACCAATCCTATGGGGCCGACAAAAACCTCCCGCTCCGCCTCTACACTGACCTCGTACGGTCTCGACTTGAGTACGGCAGTGTAGTGTATGGGTTGAAGACAACAACAACACTGAAAATGCTCGACACATTGCTGCATCTTGGAATTCGCCTCTCATGCGGCGCTTTCCGCACTAGCCCCGTGGAGAGTCTGTAGGTCAAATGTCACAAATGGTGCATAGGGCATCTGGGGGAGTATGTTGACATGCTGTATGCATCTAAGATCATGTATCTCACCAAGCATCATTTTAATGCTGTCAATAACGATATAGGGTCATTCCACGCGAAACGTCCCAGCCCAAAAATCGACAATCGCCAATTTTATTGAAAAAATTTGTGCTAGGTGCCGATGAAGACGGAGTATTTCCCTTGAAAAAAAAAATTCCGGTCGTGGGAGCGCTCCTTGAAATTTCCGAAAACACGCAAAATGTGGTTGGAGATAATAAATTTTAAATAAATAGTGAAACTATGTGTAATGACAAATATTATTTTGGATCATTCCCCTTGCATTGTTCTTTGATGTGGGACTGTGTCTGAAGCTGTGTAAGTATTTTTGGCGTTGTATTGGCTAAGTAAAAACACAAAAATTGGCACGTTTTTAGGAATTTTTCGCAAAGGCACGGTGAAAGTGTCACCCAAAATATTTCTATCGTGCTTTGATGTTGCCTTTGAGTGTCGAGTAAAAATAATTTAAGCCGATTACAGAGCATACTTTTCAAGCAAATTGCTTACAAAGATGCAAGAAATGAGTTTTTGCCGACTTCACACCTGAAAAAAAGCCCCAAGGCCCTCGAGGTAAAATTACATGAGATGGCTCATTATACGCACCAGCACCTTGCCTTTTAATTTAGAAAATTTGATTCGGGTAAATTTTGTTTGGGGCGAGAAAAAAATTTTTAAAGTTCGCAATCAGCCGCACTTGTGTCCACTTTAGAACTGCGCCCCCAACTCGGAACGCGTTCGTGCCGCCACCCCTTTTTGTGGCAGGCATGTGCACACGTGGCTCGATACTGAATGAACATTGGTTGTGTCGCTTGACAACACAAAAAATACACCGTAAACAACATACTCCACTCGCCCACTTTTTTATTTGAAAGTTTTTGCCCAGTCACTTCCCATCATTGCAGTTTACATATTTAAGAGCGCAGTGCTCGGAATACAGAAACAAAATCAGCCTCAACTAAATGAAGAACTTTATTATTTCTTTGACGGAGCTTCTTCGCAATACAAGAAAAAAAAGTAACTTCGGGAGTCTCTTCTACACAAGGATGGCCATAAACTGTCGGCATAATAGAATTTCTTTGCCACTTTACACGGCAAAAGTGGATGTCACGGCGTTGGCGGCGCACTTAAACGTCTGACGGAAAGAGCATTTCTCCAGACACCTTCTCAAGATCAAATTGAGAGCCGAAAGGACCTGTATGCCTGGGTTAAAACAATATCAAAGGAATAATGGTTCCAAGTTCTGAAATACAAGAAACAAGGGCACAACTTGGTGGCAATCCCAGTCAAAGGAGCGCGACAATTTCATCACTTCAGACCAGCTACTCTTTCAACACTTTTTTTTACCATTGCATCCTAATCAAGCTAGAAAGAAATGAATGTAAAAAAAAGAACAAGGCAGACTTCGTTGACGGTGATTATTCACCTGATGAAGCGTTGAATATCTGTGAACAACAACAACAAAAAAAAAACCGTAGGCAAAAGAAACAAGTGGCAAGAAATGGTATGTTTGCAGTGAGAAAAATTGTGCGTTGAATTTTCTGGGGCTATGTGAAGTGTGGTGCGCAGGCAAAATTACTCTGCGATCGTTCTTCCTCCGCATCAGACAGATTAGGTCCAGCTCGCTGATAACTGCCACTACAAAACACTCACTTGCTGTGTTCACTGTACGAAGACCCAAAAAATTACCCGCACCTCCCCGAGCGGGATCGTGAGGATGCAGAGCATCTTTGTTGCTATACCGGCGTTAATTGCGTTGTTAATTACGGTATTACGTTGTTGGGTGTTGTTACGTTGTTATTCCGTATTAAATTGCGAATGGTTACCATCATCATCACACATTGCTCGAGTACTTTGAATGTATGAGACTAAGAGTGCGCCCACCGTGAGTGCGCCTAAGAGAGCGCCTAAGAGAGCGCGCACCCGGAGGGAGAAGCGCGCCAACCCGAAGACGAGGCGAAGAGGAGGAGGGGAGAGGAGGTGCGAGCGCGCGCTAGCAGCTGGAGTGGAGAGGAGGATGAGAGAGGGCGCGCGCATGCGCGCTTATCACAGCTGGTGGGGGTGGAGCCGCGGAGGGAGGAGCTCGACAGCGCACAGACGGCGTGGAGAGGAGGAGGGGAGAGGAGGGTACGAGCGCGCGTTATCGCACAGCTGGCGGGTGCGGACGGACGGCGCGCACCGACGACGAGTGACAGGCCGCCGCTATAAAGATGCTCTGCATCTAAAATGACGGAAACTCACACTAACACGCAAGACTTGAAAGTAGCGAAGCTGTAAGCAACAGTAGCGTGTTTCCTGTTTTCCACCTCACGGCGTCGTTTAAGCCTGGCCACTTTATGAGTGACCACAGCTGGATTTTCATCTTCCTTCATCGCACACGGCTCTGCGCCGCACGTGGCCTGCTGGCCTCCATTCGTGTGGCGCGCTTATCACTGCGGTGGCGGCGGCGGCTTGCTTGCACATTCCCGTTCCCTCCTCGCCTATCTGTCCCCTGCCGTCTATCAGTCCCTACCCTAAGGCTGCTGCTCCGTGATGGGCACTTGCGGAAGGGGGTTGAACTCTAGCGCTCAATGTCAAAACTGGTCATTCCGCGAAGACTTGCCGAGATAGTGTAGTGTAGCTCCCGCCACAAAAATGGCAGAGTGGAGCATGTTGTTTACGGTGTATTTTTTGTGTTGTCAAGCGACACAACCAATGTTCATTCAGTATCGAGCCACGTGTGCACATGCCTGCCACAAAAAGGGGTGGCGGCACGAACGCGTTCAGAGTTGGGGGCGCAGTTCCAAAGTGGACACAAGTGCGGCTGATTGTGAACTTTATAAAATTTTTTCTCGCCCCAAACAAAATTTACCCTAATCAAATTTTCTAAATTAAAAGGCAAGGTGCTGGTGCGTATAATGAGCCATCTCATGTAATTTTACCTCGAGGGCCTTGGGGCTTTTTTAAGGTGTGAAGTTCGGCAAAAACTCATTTTCTTGCATTTTTGTAAGCAATTTGCTTGAAAAGTACGCTCTGTAATCGGCTTAAATTATTTTTACTCGACACTCAAAGGCCACATCAATGCACGATAGAAATATTTTGGGTGAAACTTTCACGGTGCCTTTGCGAAAAATTCCTAAAAACGTGCCATTTTTTGTGTTTTTATTTAGCCAATACAACGCCAAAAATACTTACACAGCTTCAGACACAGTCCCACATCAAAGAACAATGCAAGGGGAATGATCCAAAATAATATTTGTCATTACACATAGTTTCACTATTTATTTAAAATTTATTATCTCCAACTACATTTTGCGTGTTTGCAGAAATTTCAAGGAGCGCTCCCACGACGGAAAAATTTTTTTCAAGGGAAATACTCCGTGCCGACCTCCTACACTTCATCGGCACCTAGCACAAATTTTTTCAATGAAATTGGCGATGGTCGATTTTTGGCCTGGGACGTTTCGCGTGGAATGACCCTATATCAAACTTACAACTCGTTTTATCGAACAGTTGTATCGAACAGTACAACTCGATACTGTTCTGATAGCTTCCGCTAAAAAGTATAAGGCAGCGGTTGTGTTACTACAAAAGGCAGCAATGAACATAATGGATTGGTTTAGAAATAACTTAATTAAAGTCAACGCTGTAAAGACACAATTAATTTTCTTTCATAATCCATTAAAAAAGTGAACCTTGATTATTCGTTCGTGCTACATACATCTGATTGTTCCCGTTGCACGTGTACACCTATCAAATATGTACCCGCTGTACAATATCTAGGTCTACATATCGATAATGACCTCTCCTGGAATTCGTACCTTCCGCATTTGTGCAAAAAACTTAAGGCTGTATCGGCTCTGCTTTATCATATTAAATACTACATGCCCATGTCTGTAGGAAAAGCTATCACGCATGCGCTAGCTTACAGCAACCTACGCTACGGTGTAATAGTGTACGGTCACTGTTCACTTCGTTGAAAAGCTAGAATTCACAGAATTCTCAGATGTATTTTAAAGAGTGTCGCGTACGAAATACTCTGCTATGAAGATAAGGCCGACGTCTTTAAACACACAGAATTTTGATCAATTAACAACGGAAACTGTCATAATAAAACATTTCTGGACTAGCACATTCAAGCAGCCATATACACCGGTTCGTAGTTTACGACCGAAAGACTTATACTGCATTCCTCGTTGCTCAACTAGGTACGGTAGAAGAATGCGTCATTACTATGTCCCTTTCTACTTTAACAATTTGCCGCCCAGTATTTTTTCTATAAAAACGAAACGCTCATCGAAAAAGGTATTACGTCGCGTAAACATATAGTTTGTATTTTGAGGGTCTAGTGTTGCCGAAATTGTGTTTATGGGTTTCAAGCGCCTTCAGCCTTGAAAGCAATGCTATATACTATTCTGTCCAGTTACTATTGACCTTTCACAATTCCATTTTTTTTTTAATCAACAGTTCAAGTTCCGTCAAACCATGTCGGGTGGTGTGTGCTAAACGCGGTTTGTGAGTTATATGAAGTTCGAGCTGTTGTAGACTAATTTCGGATAAGCTGTGACCCGTTTTGGAAACAAGCTGATATTTTAAATCTCGAGTGATGTTATTCTGTCGGGTGTAATCTGTGTCGTAAGTCATCTTGGTCTCACTTTTTTTCTTTGTATGTATACTTAAGCGTTCTGCTATACTATGCTTTGTAATTGTGTCAGTGTTTATTTAATATTTGCGGTTTCCGTTGCCTGCCAGGCGCTGCCGTTCAAGCCCAACGCGGCTTTGGCAGGCCTGCCTCCTTGTATTTTTTCAGAATTTTGCATGTGAGAAACTTAAGCGCAAAAGCTTTTCACAGAGACGAGAAAGGGAACGACACAGGCGCTTTGAAAAACTTTTGCGCTTAAGTTTCAGTCATGGAAATTGCGAACCAACTAGCTCGTCTCTCCATTTTGCTTCAGAATTTTGCGCAATAAAGGATTATTATTACTATTATTAATATTTTAAAGAGGCCATCTGTTTTCTTACCTTTCCCTTTTAGAGGAGGGAGGAGGCTTTTAAATTCAAGGTCACCCTTCCGGACACACATAAGACACCCATCCATAATTTCATTCCCCCATGGTATCTATGTCTTATATCATGCGACCTGTCATTAACGGAAGAAGAAAAAATAGGGCACAGAGGAATGCGATTCTGCAGCACATCCTGTTTCTGCAGGACAAGTACGGGTGCACCAAATTCTATAGGGATGCCTCGTGATGACTGATAACTGCTAACGTAGTGACAGGGATAACTTATTTTAGTGTCTCAGGTGCGGCACACGGAGCAAACTTTATTGTCCCAAAAAATATGAATTTTCATTACAGTATTTACACGGTAGACGTGCATGCCGTATAACGTGTTTCAAATCACATCATCCAAAATACACATTTCAAATCCGTCGTGTACACAGATTACCTGAGTGCTGTGCAGGCAGTGTCATCAAGAAAGCCTTCTAAAACCATGGGATCAATCTCCTTTTAAAGGTTATAATGACTGCATACGGCTAAAATCTTGAAATAACCACATGCTTGTGTCAGGGCACTGTCGAATCACTGTCCCTGAGGCTGCCGATCAAATGGCTGGTGCCGCTGCACTCATATATACAGTCGACATAACAGCAGTACCTTACACTGACTTCAAGACAGACAGACATAAGAGAACAACTTCGTAACACAGGGCAATCACACTGAAGTCCGCAAACAGACAACCAAATACACGTAATAAAACCACGGTTAGGACGCTACGCAACTGACTCACACAACAGACACACTGAAGTCGCCCTGGTTAGGTACGGAAAGGCCACACACATGTAACGCACTCCCACGTGCTCACTGGAACTTCGGGACCCATGTGTAGTAGGTTTGGAAGGGCTATCCGTAATTTACGTCCTAATCACATGTGAGGCTTTTCGCACAACACGACACAAACATTTCCCTAAACTCTACAGGCGGCATTTTTCACTGCACCCATCTCAAGTTTTTGCCGAAGAACCAATGTTTAAGTCAAACGTGATTTTAAGTCATTACAGCTCTTGTCTTATCAGGCATAATCATCCTGACTCTATACACCAGCCATCGCCATTTTCTTTTGTTTCGAGTCACCTTTACTTTTACTCAGTGGTTCAAGTATTTACGATTGCATCACTCACTAAACAACTAGTTCTTCGGCGCTCTTCGCCCTTGTCGGCGTTGCGCCACTAAACATCATCCTCAATATTACCGAATGAAAAGCTTTATAGAGTAAAGAAGGCAATTTTGTCTGTGTTGCAACACTTTAGGAGCATAATTGTGCTGTTTTTTTTTCGCCTCCTTCACGTAAACTTTCACAATGACCCGAATTGAATCCGTAACAAATGGCGAAAGATAATGGAAAGATTTCAGAGCGTTAGTGTTCTACTGAACAGGAATTTTCGCCTGGAAGGCGGTCCACTTTAAACGGAGACTGGCGTAACTTTAAAGTGCCGCACTCGTAAATATCGTCAGTGTCATTCAAAGGGTACATTTTATTATTCCCGTGTAAGTTCCTGTCGTTTCAGAATAGTCCTATAAACACGACGTTTCGGAACTTCTAAGTTATGGCGCTGTCCTTTGGATTGCAAGCTGACTAAGCCTAAAGTATCTTAGAAAAAAATCTATGTTGGCAAATAAGACTTGACATGCGGCTTTACACAAACACACATCACTTGACTAGTACGCCAAAGAGGGGCAGTAAAATTTTGGGTCGTTTTACTCGCAGATATTTTGAACAAGTTGTGTAGTTCAGACTGATCTTGAAAGTTCAACGTTTTGCGCATCACGGATTTGTCGCCAGGTTTTGTCGACATCTGGTGTCAAATATTTTGAAGACGTTGGACAAGCAGCCTCTAGCTTTTCGGAAGGACGCAATTTCCGCACCACTTCCCATTCTCTCCTTGACAGAAGTTTGACAACCGGCATGTTTACGTTCTATTGCCAAACAAAAAAAAACCAACACGTTTCGACATCTTTTTTGAAGTCAACCGATCGTACCTGCAATTCGCGTCTGCCCGCGCGAACTGTCAATTATATCGCCTGAAGAAACATGTCACTAGGTACGTAGTTGAAGTGTAGAATTCCTTCGAAGCAGGTTTGGCCACTGTGTTTTGTCCTTCCAAAGAAATGCGGAGCGATTCTCCCGTGAAGTGGAGGGACGTATCCGATAAGGTCTGTGACGCGGAATTGACACATGGTCCCCATACAAATACGAGAACGGCAGCCTGCAGCATAAGTGTAAAGTGTATAAATTTGGGCTGAACTCGAAGGCAAGGCAAAGGGCGAGACCACAGTGGTTGCCAAGTCTAAAACAAAGAAACCTATGTTGTTACAAGTTTAGAAGAAGGGTAAAAAACTGCGGGGCTCCAGAAAATGTTTTTTTCACCCTTATTACGCTGTTTTATGGCTTTGTGTACTGAGATTAGAGCACACGGGCATGCAGACTGCATTCGGGTGAGTTCAACCCGCCTTTAAACGAGCACACTGCAAACCAAGGATACGAAAGCAAGGAAGGGTGTCATAGTACTGTCTCATTCAAGTAAATGCAGGCTAATTGGTTGCAATGACCTTATTATTGTGTCGATAATACATAATACTTGGCACAAGAAATCCACACGAGGTATAAGGAGCTGCTCATACGTGTGTCGTAATTTTATTTCTTAATTGAGTAATGGGGACGAACGAAGGATTTGGAAGCAAATGTATCCAGAATCTGCAACCCATCGTCTGTTTGTTGTGCCTCGGCGTTGGACGGTTTAATCCAAAACGAAAGGTAGTACCAAAATTTGTTTCCTAATTTTTTAGAATATGCCGTGGCATATAGTAGCAAAAGTGTGTTAAAATGTGGCCGAATATCATCTTTGTAAAAGTCGTGTTTCAGTATGGTCAGCTCGTGGTTCTAAGCGCGGTAAACTAAAAGTGAGACACTCGACTGCCTACTTTATGACGGCGTAGGGCGGCAATAATACTGCTATTAAGTATTTCTTGTAGACATTGCTGCTCCCGCGCACTATCCAGTCAATGTATAAAAATGCTATCTTCACTATACATGACGTGATTTGCAGGAAGATGAGGATGATTTCACTCAGTACAATGTTTCTTTAATTATGTGCGTCCTACCTTTCAGACCCAGCCTCTGGAAATCGCTAAAGTGAAGAGCCTATTATAAAGAGAAATTTGGGCTACTTGTGCCCGATTCTTGTTTTACACTAGCAGAAATAAATTCGAAATAAATAAGAAAACAAAGACACGGCGCTGGTAGCTTGTCGGAATGTTGCCTCTTTCTTCTATTTTGTTTCTGCCTGTGCACAAAACTAAGTATTCAGTAAAATAGCATACTATTACTGCACCGATCTAAAATTTGATGTAATTTGTGAGTACAACATATTATTTGGGTTCCAGAGGATAATGTCTTACAAAAACAGTGTTGGGCCGCTGCGCAAAACGAGTTGGTTTCCAGATAATTACCCAAAATACTGTAGATGACATGTAATATATTTTGCAGCAGTTACTGGGCAGAGAAACAGGGCGATAATTGGAAGGAATAATTATATTGCCGGACTTATAAACTGGAATCCCTTCTCTATTTGCCATTTCTTAGAAACGTACCCCTGTCCAATGATTGCTGCAATATTTTTGTTATTATCATAGAACAAACAACACCGGTGTTTTTCAAAACTTTTGTGGTAACGCCATCAAAGCCAGGAGATGAGAAATTATTTGGGCCATTGATAAGTTTAGAGATAACGAATATATCAATTTGTAGTGAAGGCACAGCTGCGCAACTGGGTGTTTGGATTGGAGGCTTCGCAAGGGTAGACGCAGGGGAAAATTTTTTTACGAATGTTTGGTTGAGAAGCATAGCACAACGATTGCTGGGAACCCGGTTCGTAAGATGGGTGGTTTACGGCGATAGTGTCGTCGGACGGGGGGTGCGTGGTAGGCCAAAATTTTTCTAAGTCTGAAAAAGCATTGACGGAAGCACATGAGATAACAAATTCTGTCCAGCCGTTTTTACAGCCGAAATGCAATCATTTCAAGCGGACTTGTACGCATGCGAACGGGAGTTTATTTAGTTACTTTATTTATTTATTTTTTACCTATTTTTACCTATTTTATTTATTTATTTATTTATTTATTTATTTATTTATTTATTTATTTATTTATTTATTTATTTATTTATTTATTTATTTATTTATTTATTTATTTATTTATTTATTTATTTATTTATTTATTTATTATTTATTTATTTATTTATTTATTTATTTATTTATTTATTTATTTATTTATTTATTTATTTATTTATTTATTTATTTTTACATGTACCCTCAGGGGCAAATCATTATAATGGGCAGTGGGTTTTATGATTCACTAACAACTGCAGCTTTCAGTGCATGTCACGCAAACATACAAAAAGGAGGAATTGCGCGAGAACACATCATAAAAAAGTTCACAAGTTCTGTGCACAAAGAGTCAATAACTACCAAGAGAAGTGAACATTGATTTTACGCGAAAGGTTAAGCCAACACAAGAGTAAATTACTAATCGTTCATATAGTTATTGGAGTGCTAGGGATTATTATAACTGATCGCAAAGCATCATTGTATACGATAGTCACATTTGCTTACGGAAAGGCGTTCCAGTCGCGTGTAGTTCGTGGAATGAATGAAATGCGTACGAACGCGTGTGACTCATAGGAATGGCAACTTTGTGGACATGATGACACGTGATGATACGTAGTTTTGTGGAGAAATTAGGTTGTTGCTTAATGTAGAATTATAAAATATTTTGGCGAATAAGCAAAGGCGTTTTATTTTGCGACAGGTAACTAAATAAGGTAGATTTAGGCTAGCTTTTATAGATGATAAACTGGCGGTGCGATGAAAGTTGGAGGGAATAAAACGAGCAAAGATCTTCTGAACCATTTCAAGTCTATTCATTAAGTATGATTGGTCTGGGTACCTTATCGTGGCTCCGTATTCAAGTTTGGTTCTAACTACTCTTTTATAAAAAAGTAATTTCAGGGAGGAGGGGGCCAGAGCAAAGTATCAGCTAATGTATCCTAAGGTCCTGTTAGCTTTATCAATAATGTGATCGATGTGGACAATACAAGTTAAATTGTCGGATATGGGGACCCCAAGATATCTATATTCTTTACTACTCCCAATTGTAGTCCTTTAAAGAAGTAACAAAGTGTGGTACTTGATTTACCTGTTATCGTAATTGCCTTACATTTCACGATAATTAAATTCATGAGCAAATTTTCGCACCAAGTGGAAATGTTATCTAGGTCTGATTGTAGTGCATGCATGTCATTGTTATTGGTAATTTCTCGAAAAAGAACGCAGTCATGAGCGTACAAGTGGATGTTGGATTTAACACAGTTTGGGAGGTCGTTGACATATATAAGGAATAATATTGGGCCAAGCACGGAGCCTTGGGGAACTCAGAAGTGACAGTAATACAAACTGGTGTCGATTAAGTAAGAAGCATTCTATCCATTTAAAAACCGAAGGTTTATATTAAGGCAACTGAGTTTATGGAGTTGTAATTTATGACATACTTTGTTGAACGCTTTTGAAAAGTCCAAAAATATGCAATCTAACGTGGAAGGGTTACCCCGATTAGCATGTATTTTGCGTGTAAACCATACAAGCTGCGTTTCACAGGAGCAGCACTTACGAAATCCGTGTTGTGCTTCAGTAAAAGATGAGTTTGATTCAAGAAAATAACTAGGGTAGAGACTACGACATGTTCAAATATTTCACAAGGAATGCTTGTGAGGGATTTGGGTCGGTAATTAAGAGGAGAATGTTTGTTGCCAGATTCGAGTTCGAGTTGTTGATCAATTCGCTTTCGCGGTACTAACGACTAGCCTCCTGGTTAGCTCAGTTGGTAGAGCGACTGCTCCGGTTAAGCAGTGGTCCCGGGTTGTAATCCTGGACCAGGACGAATTTTTCTTCAACTGCGAAGTTTCCGAGGAAGCTGTATAGCTTTCCTTTGTAGCCGTATGGCTGAATTTAGGTGGATGTCAAACTTTCCTTTACAGAAACTTACTCCACCTTGGGGATTTCTCCTAAATCTGGTCGAGTAACACCTCTCCTTCACTTCGAGTTGTTGATCAATTCGGTTTCGCGGTACCAGCGACTAGCCTCCTGGTTAAGCAGTGGTCCCGGGTTGTAATCCTGGACCAGGACGAATTTTTCTAAAACTGCGAAGTTTCCGAGAAAGCTGTATAGCTTTCTTTTGTAGCCGTATGGCGGCATTTAGGTGGATGTCAATCTTTCCTTTACAGACACTTATTCCACCTTGGGGATTTCCCCTAAATCTGGTTGATTAACACCTACTTGTAACATTTTGTATTTAATTTCGTGTGTTGGTTTTCTTCAAAAACGAATGAACTAAACAGTATGGCTTAAGGGTGCACGCACGCACTTTCGGCGCAGGCACTGGCCGCCGCGGCTACCAATTATGCAACGTATTGTGCTCAGCACAACTAACACCCTCAGCAGCGGCGGCGGTAGTACTTGCAGTACTTGCACCGCTCTTGCGGCATGGCGACAAGCCAAGCGTGCAAGCAAGGAGAGCGCAACATATCGTAGTGGCACAGGCACCCTCGCTTCCCACTCTACTGCGCATGTCCGTCTCTTTTCCACAACCGTTGCCAGATTACGGTACCGGTATCTTCGGCCGTGCGTGCCGCAGTTCCTACTTGAATTGTCCATGACTGTAGAGTCATGGACAAATGAAGTGCGAACACCAAAACCTGCACCGTAGCAGGCAAAAATGAAGAAAACTCGTAATGGAGGTCTCGTAATGGCGCGCTCTCTTTGGATGCAAAGCATCTCCTAGTCAACCCTCCGTCGTCCGGCGTCCACATCTCTCCTCCTCTCCACAATAGCTGTAATAACGCCGCTCTCTCTGCCCTCCTCCTCTCAACACCACCTGTGCGCTAGCGCGCGCTGTTCCTCCTCTCCACACCAGCTGTGCGCTACGCGCGCAGCTCCTCCTCTTTCCTGTCCCCACCAGCTGTCCAATCACGAGCGTGCGCGCGGCTCTTCCTCTCCACTCCCTCTGCTCTGCAAATAAACCCCGACCGCGCTCCGCTCAGTTGCTTCTCCGGTACTGCGCTGTCCGATGACAAGAAATGGACGCCAACGATTCCTTCAGTGAACTGGCTGGCACACCTTCAACTAGCTCCAGCCAGCACACTGTCAGAACCGCGAGCACCTCCGAAGACCAGGCTGCACGGAGGAGAGCTCGCGACGCCGAACGTAAACGGCAGCGTCGAGCAGCGGATTCCTCGCCTCGAGAACGAGAAGCCGCTTTGAAACGCCAGCGGCCAGTAGCTGATCCAGATGGCGTTCGGCAACGTGACAACGCTTCGAAACGCTAGCGTCCAACAGCGCATTCCTCGCTTCCAGAACGAGAGGCCGCAAAACGTTCCCCACTACTCGATAAATAAAGAAGACATTTAACACTGACGCCAACCATGTTCGGGTTTGTTTAGTTATTGTTTGTTTTTGATTCCCGGCCGCGCCCGGCTCTGTTATCTGTGTCCCATGCGAAGCGCGTGTTCCAGTGTTTATTTTTATGCCGCGCGGGCTATCTCATTCAGATAAGCAGAGTGTTTCGCCCTAACGCCGCTAGCCCAGAATAATCTTCTGTGATCTACAATGTTCTGGATGCGAATCGACGGTTCCAGAAACTCTCGCGCGGAAAAATAAAAGCCTGCACAGCAGACGCCGCGGCATTCGATTCTGCGACGCTCGCCGACGCACGTACGTCACGTTTTTGACCGCTGCTTCGCCGCCTCTGTATACTTTTCAGTTGTTAGGGGAGCACAAGTTCGCTTCAATAAACTTGTTTCTTTTCCAAACACCTGCGTCGTCCTTGGATTCGTGACATCTGGTGGAGGTGCGGGGTACGCACCCTTCATGTCCACTGCAAACTCTGGAAGCCGCCAAGCCAGTCCAACAAAAGCCAGCCTCCGCCTGCAAGATTTACCACCTGAGGTCGGTCTACTACCGGTGAAAGCGAAGAAGAAAGACGTCGCAACCAGCACCATGGCCAACGAAGCCAATCCTCCCGTCATTCTGCAGCAGCCACCGGAACCGCCATCATTCCGAGGAGCCCCCGCAGAAGACCCGGAAGAATGGTTGGAGAAACTGGAGCGCGTCCGGAAATTCAACAGGAGGAACGACGCAGAAACGTTCCGGCATGTTTTCTTTTAATTGGAATATTCGGCTCGCACTTGGTTTGAGAACCACGAGAGCTCCTTGACAAACTGGGCTCAGTTCAAAAGCGAGTTTAGTAAGACCTTCACTTCCGTCGTGCGGAAAGAAAGAGCCGCCCTTTTGTTGGAAACGCGCACGCAACACCCCAACGAAGGAGTCGTGATCTTCGTTGAGGAGATGAAGCAGCGGTCAACAACGTGACGTACGTGCGTCGGCGAGCGTCGCGGAATCGAATGCCGCGGCGTCTGCTGTGCAGGCTTTTATCTTTCGGCGCGAGAGTTTCTGGAACCGTCGATTCGCATCCAGAACATTGTAGATCACAGAAGATTATTCTGGGCTAGAGGCATTAGGGCAAAACACTCTGCTTTATCTGAATGAGATAGCCCGCGCGGGCATAAAAATAAAGAATGGAACACGCGCTTCACATGGGACACAGATAACAGAGCCGGGCGCGGCCGGGAATTAAAAACAAACAATAAATAAACAAACTCGAACATGGTTCGCGGCATTACCCGAAAAAGAGTGCCTGCCTCCGAAAAAGAGTGCCTGGCTATTATATGGGCCATTTCAAAATTTCGCCCATACGTGTATGGCAGACCGTTCAAGGTTGTTACAGACCACCATGCGCTGTGTTGGCTCGCCAATTTGAAGGACCCCTCTGGCCCTCTTGGGCGGTGGAGTTTGCGCCTGCAACAGTTCGACGTTACAATCGTCTACAAATCCGGCAGGAAACACTCCGACGCCGACGGCCTGTCCCGCGCCCCTGTCGACCCACCAGCACAAGACTCCGATGAAAACAGCGCGTTCTTCGGGGTTGTTACGCAGAGCGACCTAGCCGCCCAGCAGCGTGCCGACCCGGACTTGCGCGTAATGATCGACTACCTCGAAGGACGAAACGTCGCCGTTCCTAGAGCGTTCAAGCGGAACTTACCAGCATTCAGCCTCAAAAACTCCGTCCTCGTGAAGAATTTCAGCCCCGGAACAAGAACGAATTATCTACTTGTCATCCCCGCAGACCTTCGTGACGAAATTTTGGAAGCGTCCCACGACGACCCGTCTTCCGGACATCTCGGCACAGCTCGCACTATTGCAAAAATTAAGGCGAAGTACTTCTGGCCCCGCCTTACATCCGACGTCACCCACTACGTTCGGAGTTGCCGTGACTGCCAGGGACGAAAAACGCCGCCGACAAGACCCGCCGGACTTCTGCAACCGATCACCGTCCCGTCGAGGCCCTTTCAACAGATCGGAATGGACCTTCTAGGCCCGTTCCCGACGTCACGATTGGAGAACAAGTGGATTGTCGTAGCGACAGACTAAATGACGCGCTACGCAGAGACCGCCGCTCTTCCGCGGGGGACTGCACAAGAAGTCGCCAAGTTCTTTATAAACCAAGTTGTGCTGCGACATGGAGCTCCTGAAGTCCTAATCACGGACCGAGGAACGGCCTTTACCGCGGTGCTGATGCAAGGAATCTGACGCTACAGCAAAACGGATCACCGGAGAACGACGGCGTACCACCCCCAAACGAACGGACTAACGGAACGACCGAACAAGAGGATTGCGGATATGCTGTACATGTACGTCGACGTTGAACATCAGACTTGAGACGAAGTCCTCCCGTATGTCACGTTTGCGTACAATACAGCGACGCAGGAAACTACGCAGATGACACCGTTCGAACTTGTCTACGGGAGACGGCCGACTACGATGCTCGACGCCATGCTTCCGCATGTAGAAGACGACGACCTCAACGCCGACGTCCAAGGATACCTTCAATGTGCGGAGGAGGCCCGCCAGCTCGCTCGAGTTCGTATAACGGACCAGCAGCTGGTGGATTCCGGCCGCTACAACCTCCGGCGCTGAGACGCCGAGTACCAACCAGGGGATCGTGTGAGGGTTTGGACTCCCATTCGACGACGCGGACTCAGTGAGAAGCTTCTGCGACGGTATTTCGGACCCTACGAGATTCTATGACATGTTGGCCAATTAACCTACGAAGTGATCCCCAGTGGTGATTCCGGCACATCACGACGACGCACGCGACCCGAAGTCGCCCACGTGGTTCGCCTCAAACCGTACTTCGCAAGACGACGAACTTTTTTGTTGTTGTTCTGTTGTTGCTGTTTGTTCGGACTGTCGTTTCATTTTAGCATCGGGTCGATGCACTCTTAGAGGGGGGGTAATGCCGCGAACCATGTTCGGGTTTGTTTATTTATTGTTTGTTTTTAATTCCCGGCCGCTCCCGGCTCTGTTCTCTGTGTCCCATGCGAAGCGCGTGTTCAATTCTTTATTTTTATGCCGCGCGGGCTATATAATTCAGATAAGCAGACTGTTTCGCCCTAACGTCGCTAGCCCAGAATAATCTTCTGTGATCTACAATGTTCTGGATGCGAATCGACAGTTCTAGAAACTCTCGCGCCGAAAGATAAAAGCCTGCACAGCAGACGCCGCGGCATTGGATTCTGCGACGCTCGCCGACGCACGTACGTCACGTTGTTGACCGCTGCCTCGCCGCCTCTGTATTCGTTTCAGTTGTTAGGGGAGCACAAGTTCACTCCAATAAACTTGTTTCTTTTCCAAACAACTGCGTCGTCCTTGGCTTCGTGACAATACGCTACTACATGTGTCTTTACTCTAACAACCAATTAACATGCTACTACTCCACGGCTTTGCATCCCCACAGGGTTCCCACGTAGGAAGATGGTGTAACTTTTTTGTTTGTAGTAATCTTGTTCTGACTCAGTAAAAAGGCAGGGGAAACGGGTTGATTTTAAAGCAAAGCTTTTTACCTCTACCCCCCAAGGGCTCTTTCGCGACCGTTGGTGTCACCAGAAAACTCCAGCGAACAAATAAAAGAATTTACTGGCACCGCCGGAAATCGAACCTGGAACTAATAGACTAACAAAGCGAGAGCCCGTTGTCTTACCGATTTAGCTACGAGCCCACGCGAAGACTGGGACGATAGGTGGTGTACTCACCAAGCACATCTACGGGTTTACACCCCTGCGTTCTCCCTGAATTCCACGTGAAAGCATCATGCGACCACTCACGCATGATGCTTTCAAACAATCACAGCTCCTTGTCGTCCGCCCTCATGCCAAACCAAGGAATACATTCAAATTCTCCTTGATGGCCAGGCCATCACTCCAACCCCAAGCATCAAGATTCTGGGCCTAAATCTCGAGGCTAACACCAGGAGTGACGTCTCCTTGCAGCGCCTCAAAAACAGCATTAATCAAATGATACACATGATCAGGCGAGTTGCCACCAAGAAGCGCGGCCTAAACGAATCCGGTACCTTTCGATTAATTGAAGCTTTTGTCCTCTAGAGAGTTCCTTACGTCAACCCACTGCCTTCTTCTCGACAAGGAAGACATAGAGATGCTTTATATAATGATTATAAAGGCGGTCGAGCAGGTCATTGGTCTTCTCATGAGCGCGTTCACACAGAGGCTGCTTAGCACGGGGCTCCACAACACGATGGAAGAGGTTATAGAAGGCCATCTTTCTAACCAGAAAGTCCGACTCAGAACTGCGATGGGATACCGCATGTTTCACCAGATTGGCTTGGTAGCCCAGATTGTCACTCCGCTTGACGTACTCCCAGACTCTTGGCGAATAAATCTAAAGATGCTCCCTTTGCTTAGAAAAATGAACCCCTCACATGACGAGGATCACCGAAAAGCACGGGCTGAAGCGCTAAACACCACCCTCGGTGGGGATCATGCAGTTATCTACACAGACGCCTCCAAACATCGAGGGCAGCAGTACGCCATCATCGTGGCTACCTCCAGAACCACCCTCCTTGCGTGTACCTCGCTTAAGAACCACAAATGACGGCAGCAGAAGAGGCAGCATTCACCTTGGCTCTCGCACAACCAGGGGTTCGGAGGGTAGTAATCGATTCCCAGCAACCCTACTGAAATTACAAGTAGGGTTAGGTGTCCTGACCTACAGTGCGCGTGTTAAAAAACCACTCCCGAAACGGTTCCATTCAGCTCATTTGGACACCGCCTCACGCTTCAATGGAGGGCAACAAATACGCCCACCCAACAAGCCTGCGCTTTTACCTCCCGTGCTATGGAGCTGCACGAGCACAGTCACCCGCTTGTCACGTTCATGGAGATGACAATACATTATCCCTTCTAAGACAGACCGTACCTTCGCCTTACCCTGACCTTTCCAGAGAACAACAAACTACCCTACGGCTCATACAATCCAGGCTCCTTCCCACAGCCTACGCGTCTTCAATTAATGTATCCGAATCGCTACGACGCTGAATGTAAATTTTGCTCAAAAGTAGGGGCAGTCTGCCCCGTAATCGGGGTGTGCGACTTTAGCCCTGAGCACCTTCCTCTCTTTCCGTCAACTACCCAACAAGAGCAATGGGAGATGCTGCTGTCCAGGCCCTCTCTACCTAGCCAGCTTCAGCGGGTGGACATAACACAAGCCGCGCGGACTGCATATGGGCCCCACAGAAGAAGGAATCACTCCCCAGGGCTGCACTCTGAGCCGTTCAGAAGTGTGAACTGAAGTATTTATTCCTCCTCCTCCTACTTCTCTGCCGCAAATCTCGTCACCTTCGTCCGCGGCGCAGAGACGGAGAAGACAGATCGTCTAACACTGGTTGGATCTTACTTTAATTTTATAAAAAAAGTTTTCACTCCTGTGCTACACCAATACAATTCAACCAAACAACGTAGTTGCTTCATGCATTCATTTAACCTTAACAAGAATATCTCTTTGAAGTAATAAATGGCGCGGGTAAGTGAATGTCACTTCTCTCTGGTTTTGCTTTTTGTAGAGCGATGTGAGTTTATTTGGGTGACGTCGCATGGGCAATCGTTATAGGTGCCGTTTACAGCTTTGCTTTCCAACCAAAGTCACGGGGTGGATTTGCGCGATTTTTTTTAGAGAATTCACTATGCTTTTTCTGGGCGATGCGGCTAGCTGCAGAAAAATCATCCGATACTGCGATATTTTTCTGTTTGAAAAGTTCCCGTGCCGAAAGTAGCTGTTCATTGACTTTAAAGTTCACAAACCCCGATAACCGGACGACATTTGTCTTACGGAAGACTGCCTATACAAGATTGTACCGGCGGGAAAGGGGCGTATTACTTCAGTTAGAATTGCCGTCAATTTTTTTTGCGTTTGTTGTCAGGTTCCCTTTCAGTCAGACAAACCATCAAAAACATGTTGTCGCGGCATGAACGGTCCTCAGCTTCATCGATGCGCGACTGTGAACGCGTACCTTGTGGGGTTAAACAATGTGGTCTGGGGTGGTAATCTCGTAACTGTCCCTTTTGAAAACGTCCCTTTTGAGTCCCTTTTATCGGGACGTACTTCCGGTCAGGCAGTGGGCGTTGGCACAAGGTTCGTTGCGCTTGCGTTACGTCACTTCCGGTTGTTAGCTGTTAGCCAATCAGGGCTCATAAAAAGGGACACTTTTGAAAGGGACGCAAAAGGGACAAAACTCAAGAATACCACTCCTGGTCTGTACTTCCGTAATTTGCGCACAAAGACCATCCACAATACGCGATTTTTCCTCCAGGGCGTCAAGTCTGTGTTGAATGTTCGAGACCTGCGTTCCACTAGCCTTTGGCTGCTTTTATTACTTTTGGTGACTGCCACACCTCCACCTGAAATTAGGAACTTTAGGGTGAGCGGTATAAACATCCTTTAGTAAGCGAACGAAAACATCAATGTGTTCGTCGGGACTGTGAGGTAACGTTTCAACAATGTCAAGAAGTGAGTCTGAGCGGGTACAGGGACGGGGGTTGGACGCAATGTCACTACAGCAGAGTAATAATAACACCACAGAAAAACACTCTGACAAAGTTTCACGCAACACCCGTGGGCCCGGGGCAACAGCAGGGTACAATGGTCATCGGTGTTTCTCTCGTAAAGTGAAAAGGCGTTACACACCTGCGTGGCGAAAAGTTGCTGATTTGGAGCACTCCGAAGGCACTGAAGAGTGTGTTGGCACCCGAGCTGGTTAAATCCTCGCGAGCCGATGATGCCGTCGTCCATTGGCCTGTACGGAAGAAGACATGCTCGGTCGATGCTTGAAGTTTGTGGACGATCACAAAACAGGTCCGCGCAGTTGGCATAGCATCCTGCTTGTCAATCGAAGGGACCGCTATCGCCAGTGGATAAATGATGCCCGGGAATGAGCCGACCACAGCCGATAATCACGAAATGAGCAGCGCAGGCAGGATCTGCATGGCGAAATATTGCCAATTAGTAGCCGCTATGAAGGCGCTGCTCCCATGCCCTCATCATAGATACATGAAATCAGAACCTTTACGTACGGCGCTTCGGCGGCGCTAATTTGTATTTCGTTCCTGGCTCCTACATTAAGAAGGATATTTTCCCGGGTTCAAGCAGTAGCATGTTCTTGGTGGCTTTTGTACTAAAATATGGCCTGCTGACAATTTAGCTTGGTTCGGACAAATCCTTACGTTTATAAGCGAAAGTGTTGAGTCCGTGCTGCGTGTCCTATTTACCTCAATATAGAAGTGTCCTGGTAGCATAGAAGGACTGCTTTGGATGCTCTTGGATGTACACATGTAACATGAACGTGGCCTCATCAACCACAAGTTTAGCTGTATACGAACTGGCTAGAGAAATGTCTGCGTAAGAACACTTGCCTTTCCCTAATTGTTTTCTTGCTTATTGAAATATCGCTCGGCCTTGTATTATAATAGTTATTTATAAATATACCCATATCACGTACAGACGATTGTGTCTATACGTGACTGGGTTGGGCGATTTTGTCAGCTCACCTTTCATAACGCTAGCGCGACGTGTTCTCTGGTTTATATAAACAAACAATTCACATTGAACCTTATATATCCGCATTAGTTGTGTACTATTTTCAATTAATTCCCAGTCCACCGTACAAGTGCTCGGATATTAATTTTCTGTGATTGCTTTTTTTCTGCGGTGTATAACACTTCGCGTCCGCAGGTCAGATACGCCGCCCTCAGGTTGACCTTTTCGCAAATATTTGTCTCCGTTGCCTATGGGGTCCCAACAACCTACGTATAAGCGAAAAACGTGAAGGTGGTATATTGCAGATGCTTTTCGCAGTGCGAACATGCAGGTATGCAACTATGATGAGAAAGACGCCGGAGTAGCCAACAGAACAAACAAATTATGGAGCGCACACTGCGGATATTTTCAAGTCCTTGGTGGATTTACACGGCTTGCGCATTTCTCAGATAATATGAAATGTTTCAAAAATATCAGTTCGAGGTGTCGAAAATTTTGCCGGTCGCCGTTTCTACCCCGAAGTACTTCAGGTACAGCATTTTGGTGCGTGAAGATTAACGTAGAGGGAATACTCTACTTCACCACATGCACACTCCTCAGCTTCTTGTCACATCGAACTGGGACGGTCGAAGAGATTGTAATGTGTAGTTTTGTTAAAGAAGACGTCACGAAAGACTAGTTTGTGTCATCGCAGTTTCGTTGTCTTTCCTCCATCTCACCTTTTCTTCCTAGGACGGTCCGTTGAAACTGTTCCGTTCGGAAATGACATCGGTTCCTGGGTGAAGTAGGGTCGGCAGAATGTTTTGGCGGTCAGTAAAAATGATAATAAATGGCCTTTTTAATGTATCAGGTTTACACTACAGCGTTGGCTACTACTGGCTATTCGTGATGGAGATGTCACCCAAAGCGAAATGCTTCCATCTGCCCCAATGCACTATCTCTCGTGTCTGCGCTTCGTGTGTGATTAACGAACGATTGAAACCGGTTGTGCGGAAGACAATCCTGCCAGCTTTCCACCTTGGATCTAGCAGGGAAAGGGAAATTTTTTTCCGGTTACAATGCATGACAGGTATATTCAGCCTCATTTGTCATGAGGCCTGCAAATAAAATGGTTCCACAGCAGGTACGGCTTCATGCAGTAAACTTACAAAACCTTTACCCGCACGAATTCACTGCTACATTGATAGGTGATAATATTTACATATTTTATTCCATTTATTCGATGCTAAACCAAAGTGTTGCACTGAATGAGTGAAGGCTACTGGTATGATTCACCCTATGTTTATAACCGAGATCAGCAAAAGTGCAGCGTCGGTAATGAGCGCGTCTGTAGTGCCAAGTATTATTTTCCCGACTTCAAGGCGCAAAGTCGTACAGCTTGGCGGTAGTGGTTCGAGTTGAATACACTGAAAAAAAGAATATACTTTGCGTTAGAGCATTATTTCGTCCAAGCGGTCAATGTAAGTTATCGCTTTCTTCTTTAGCTTCCGAAACGCTATATTTGTGAATAAACTGTTAATTTAATGTTTTTCGCAAGAAAAACACAAAGAGTAAGCAAAAGTCAACCTATTGCTTATACGTCTTTTGAAGTTGCAGTACAATGATGATATAGATTTTTCTTGTATGGATTATAGTTTCTTAGGTGCTACCCTACCCCCATATGAGGTAAACATCTGTGATGCTTTTGCACTAAAACAGCAGCATATCAATCAGGCACCTTCATGAAGTTAATAAACTACTGCTTCGTGTGGGACACTTTTGAAGAATTTTTGGATAGGGAATCTGGTTTGCAAACCTAATCTATTTTTGTAATTCATGCGCTTTGTTGTTTGTGGGATATTGCAACGAAGCATTTTTTGCGTCGCGTAATTTGCACCCCGAAAGAACGCACAGCCCAGTACACAAGACAGCGCATTTTTTGCAGCAACATGAACAAATCATTTATTTTTTGCTTTCGCCGTGTGCCCAATACTCTTTCACGGTGTTTTCTCCAAATACGGGGATAAAAACTTATCCACCGCATTTCGGAATGTTCCTTGTAAAATAGGTCATTTCAATATTTTAGTTATTCCCACATACCATGTCCATGTCCATTCAATTTAAGTGTTTTCAACAAACTGTTTTGGCAAGTTGCAACCCTGGGATCCTAACAGATTTGACCCTTCAGGTTTGGAGCAAAGCAGAGGAGGCTTGAGCCCTGGACGAAGACTCCTTGATGGCCCCTTCTCCAGCCTCCCTGAATATCGCAACTTTGCATTTAGGCACTCGAATTCGTGTTTTCTCTATTTTTTCTGTACGAATTACACAAAAATACCTGCGCATTTTTTTTGCTAACTGCCACTTCCCAGGTCGTTTACGCATTGATTCCAATTGTACAAGTCTTTTCTCTTAATTTGATGATTTGATTGAAGGCTTTAACGCGCCGACGCAACGCAGACAATTAGGCACGCCGTAGTGGAGGGCTCCGGATTAATTTTGACCACCTGGGGATCTTTAAAGTGCGTCGAAATGTCGTACACACTGGTGTTTTTGCTTTTCGCTGTCGTCAGAAAAGCGGCCGCTGCAGCTGGGAATCGATCCCGCGTTTTTGTGATCAGCAACACAAGGTAGTTCCTCCTCTTGAGTGTGCTCTAGGTTGGCTGGGGCAGTTGACAAGTTACGATTGGGAAAAGTTAGGCTGTAAGCCATTGTAAAGACTAAAATTTTAAACATTTTTAAAATAACCTTGAGCGCATAATCAGTGCACACATTTTAAAATAATATCACCATAACACCTTGTGTTTGAAGAAACACATGAGTTCTCAACTTGCGGGTGGAGATACGCGCCTCTGCTGTTTTCGCTCACCGTCACAACACACACAGGTTTCCCACGTGTGGAGAAGATTATTCAGAGATTACCGAGCGCCGGGTGTGCTATAACAGCTTCTAACGTTGCCTTTTCTGGTTATATGCACTGACGATAGAACGCGGCATCAATTTAAGACCGCTCCTGGCTATGTTGGCCAAACGGCTCAATATTTCTTGTCACGCTACACGTAGAGCGTGTAAAGCTGCTTAATAAACGTCATAGCCAACCAAAACAAAATAACATATCAATGAAATGAAAAGAACGCAGCGCATAGGGGTGCCAGGGAGTGTTGACAAAAAGTCTTTGTTCCAAGAGGCACACGCTGCTGTAAAATAACGCGCGTGCACTTTAGCGCTTCGAAATTGTCCTCGAACAGGTTAACGCGGGCCTAGGGACGCTAACAAGGTTTAATCAGCAACATAAAACGACAGAAAACAGTGTATGATATGCGGGCACCTACTTTGTTACAGCGAACACATTCGTCAACATTGTTAGTCTGTAATCCTATTTTCATGACCAAATGATGCTTAATCAAATGGCCGACCCTTCAAAGCATGAGAAATAGTAAGTAAACGTTTGGAACGATGCCGCATTTCAAATAGAAGGTGCTAAAAAAAGCACCTGTGAGTAGGTTGCATGTGTGCTGTGCACAAAGCGTCCCGCCGCACAAGAACATGCAGCCAATGATGACGACGCATGTCCCGAATACTAGTTTGTTGAAATTTCGCGCTGTGTTGGAATGGAATATATGTTCTACGGCTGCGAAAAGATCACAGAACGCACGGACCATCCCAGCTTTATTGGCTGGAGAACCAGAGTTGTATGCGTTCAACGGACTAAATAAGAACATAGCCGATGGACTGTGGCCACCGTCTAAAAATCGAGTGTTCTCAAGACATGCGCTCCATACTTAAGATGAACTTGATTCGTGGTATTTCCAAAAGTAACAAATTTGTGAACAGCAATGCACGTTCCTGCTAATTGCGTGTGAGCTGTACTAAGGTGGGTAATTGGCGACCGTCTAAGTTGTTCACAAAAAATAACAAGACGTCGAAAAGAGCAAACGATGAAGACAAAAATAAAAGGGCGCGTCCGCACCATTGGAGCAACTGATATGACAACATCGCACAATAGTTTAGCTGTATTTGTAGTCCTTTTGTCGAACAAGAAACCATCCACGTAAAAATTTTGATTTCCAACTTTTTGTCGCCTATTCATACCGCATTCCCATCGCCTCGAGTATTCGTGTTCTGGGACTAAGAATACAAGCGAATGGACATAATTTCGAATCGTTGCTAGCGCTCGAAAACGTTGTGCGCCAAACAACCAGGCTAGTAACCAGGATAGCTGGTCGCAACCATGCAATGACAGAAGCGAACCTCCTACGCATCGTACACGCCTTGGTAGTAAGTCGGGTGACGTACGCCACTCCGTACCTCCGGCGACAGAGAGCAAAGACAATTAAAATAGAAGCTCTCATCCGCAGAGCCTACAAGCGGGCCATCGGACCCCACTAAACACGTCCACCGAGCCTTACAAATAGTCTGGATGAACTCATCGAGGCTCAACGGCTAGGGCAACTCGTACGGCTGACCTACAGCACAACGGGGCGCCACATACTCGACTCGCTGGTATAGCTCACCCCCACAGCGCGCCTTCTAGTTTCGCGATCCCGTCAACTATAAAGGAAAACATTCACGTCTCTCCGATCCCGCGTAACATGCATCCTATGCATAACAAGGATTGAGGAGAGGCCAGGGCCCATGCCCTGCCAAGGAGCTTTGCGAAAGTCGAGAACGTTACCTACGCGGACGCGGCCGATTACACTGGTCGCGAGGCAATGGCCATAGCAGTGGTCAACAATAAGGGTAACACCATCGCCTCCTGCTCTATCCGCGCGAGAGACTCGGTGGTTGGAGAAGAGGCAGCCATTGCTCTAGCCATGGTTGCCTCCACAAAAATCAAGACAATCATCAGCGACTCAAAATCAGCAATTCTAAATTTCTCACGAGGACACATATCAAGGGAGGCGTCCGCAATCCTGAATTGTGGTCTCCACCTTGAAAATAGGACCGGCAAAGTCAACTTAATTTGGAACCCCGCCCACTCCGGCCTTGCAGGCAACGACTCTGCATACGAAGCCAGTCGAGGCTTTGCCGACCGAGCGGAAGGCACTCCCGATGCGAAACTCGTCCCCATGTCAGGCAGCGACAGGCTATTGTCGTACAGTGACATCACCAGTCATTATTATTAAGCAGGGCCCGCTTCCCACCCGCGCACCCATATTTCAGTAAGCGGCATCGGTGTTCTGGCGGCTCCTACAAACCCGCTCGTATCCAAAGCTACTTGTGTATAGGTATTGCTACCCAGGAAGCCAGTCCCCTGAGTGTCATACATGTCAGGAACGAGCGGACCTGGCTCACATATTATGGCAATGTCCGCAGGCAATCACCAATGGCCGTACAATTACTAACAGTGAGCAGTGGGAGACCGTGCTGCTCAGCTCCAGCCCGGAAGAACAACTCTGGGCCATACAGCTGGCTCACGGCCGATGACTAAGCAGCACAGCTGGCAAACTGAATAAAGTTTACTCTCTCTTTCTCTCGACAGCTTCTTGGATGTCCCTCCTTGTGGCGTCTTGCCTGTGAGAAGGTTGCATGTGTGCTGTGCACAACGCGACCCCCACAAGGACATGCAGCCAATGATGACGTCGCATGCCCCAAATAATAGTGGTTGTTTAAGGCTTCTGAGCTAAGACAAAAAACTTCACGTTAAACTCAATGTGAAAGGTGTATGAAGTAAAGAGTAGTGATTCGCCATAATGGGCTGGGTGCCGTTATGCGCTCGCTGCTGCCACCCATCACGGTTTTCGCTGCTTTATCTGACTTCTCTCTTGATGAACAGAACCGAGGTTTATCAAGTGCTCTTCAAATTTTCCAGCCTTCGCAGTGCTCGCGCTCCCCTTGCCTGAAGCAGTGCCAGCGGAGGTTCTGTTTTTTTTTGCGCTGCGTTTCCTCCCGCTCGTGCCGGAGCCACCGGCGCCTTGCTTCTCATTTTGGTAAGCTCCATTTTTTTTCTTGCACTGCCACTTTGTGCGTTTAATACCATAAAAAGCAACCCAGCAAGCGTTCCTAACTAAACGAACGGGGGCGCTGCTGGTTTATTACGCATCATTATCAGCAGCAGAAGCCGAAGCAACAGCATCCTATATACGCCCACTGCAGGGCAAAAGCATCTCCAATAGAACTGCAATTATCCTTGTCCTGTACTAACTTCATGCAAGTACATGTGAGGCAGAATATGCGTAATAATGCACCAATTATTACGAATATTTTCCCTCAAATGTACTTGCAATTTTTTTGCGATAAGCAACGGGTAGATGTATGACAAGCGCCAAAGCTGCACGAGCTCACTATATAACCCGGTTGATTTTCGAAGCCTCTGTGGGACTCCGCTAAAAAGTTACGTCGGTGTCTACTTGGGTTCGTTATCTCGCTGCGGCGCCTGATTCCGGCAGTCGCTTGACATCTTACAGTATTACACGTTACGTACTACAGCGAGCTACGACGACAAGGCGAGCCCCTAAAATGCGCTGCACTGAAAATACTAGAAACGTGAACGCGCGTGAGCGCTGGACATCCGGTGAAATTGATGCATTGCAGTTTGGCTGCCTTGTAAAAAAAAGAAATGGGGTTTTAAACAGGCGATATAGTTTCGGATCCGTAATCCCACACAGCGAGGGCTTCGCACTGCCGGATACATACAGACATACATACATACATAAATACATACATACATACGTAAATACATATACAGGGTGTCCCAGCTATAAAGCACCAAGATTTCAAAAAAGAGTAAAGGTGTAACTCGAAGGAAACCCGGTGCATATTGTTTGTAGTACTGTGAAGAAGCGGACAGTATTTTTTTCTTTAATGAGACTTAATTAACTAATTGTAATTAATTATGTAACTCGAGAAATACTGTTCTAATCACTAAAGTGTCAATGAGGCACTTGTAGGTAACCACGAGGGGCATCTAACTGCGGCATTTTAGCGATGAACTAATTGCGTACACATTTATTCTGACTGATAAAGGAAACCCGCGAAATATGAAAAATACCACGTGACGGCGCCTCCGCGCGCACCGTAAAGCAACGCCCTCAAACAGGCTGCCTCTGAGTTAGCCAGAATGAAATAGACAAAAGAATAAAAGAAGAAATCGCGACCGAGTTTGACCCTTATCTGCACACGCGTCCCCAAATCTTGCTGCTGCTGCTCCTTCCACACATGCTATTATCAAGGTGATGCGCTGTCTCTTTGGGCGGATAACACGCGAAGCAGTGGCTTTCAATCAGCTTTGTTTGTGGACGCTGCTTTACAATGCGCGCGTAAGCGTCGTCACGTGGTATTTTTCATATTTGTGGTTTTCATAGTTGTGGTTTTCTACCTATGGAAACATGAGTATGGTAGCTTGTTTGCGGAAGGACCTGGCACGTGGTAGCGCTGTAAGCGCCCCAGAAAAACGCAGCATTCTCTCTACCGCTTTATGCAGTAGTAGCAGTAGTAGCAGGGTCCCGATTGCCCAACAGATTGCCACCGGATGGTCACCTCTTCAGTTTTCCTTTGCCGCCATGTCTCCGCACTCCCGTCTTATATTGCATGTGAACTTAAAAGTTGCTTTATCGCACGTTCAATCCTCAGTTAGAGGGAAACCAGGTTTGATGTTTCAGTGGGCCGCAAATCCGATTTTTTTAGGTGCTGTGGAAGAGTACACAATTGTGTGAAGCTGCGATACGGGAGAGGTATTGTAAATTATGCTGTGCATTGCGCAAAGTTTTTATATTCCACGGAAGAAAAAAGCTGCAACATTTCTGTGCTGGCATAACAGTTCACATACACTCCCAACGGCTAGATATTTGTCTCTCTTTTCCTGCAGACATAAATAGGGACGCAAGGATTGAACGCAGCGTTAGTGCAACGCAGTTCTACCCTGGTTTTGTGGTGTTCTGTATCCGCGATGAGGTATAAATGGCGTGAAAACGCCCGTGGGATATTCTGTGGTTGCTGTTGAGAGACAAAATATACATTCGCCTGAATATTTTGACAATCGTCTTAAAGGTAACCTAAATGAAGAAAGTTAAATGCAAGTTCCTTTTATTTTAAAGACAAGCCTTCAAGAAACTCACTCAACTTCGTTCCGGATTACAAAGGCATTACTACAATAAAACACATTTGAAGTAAAATATTGATGTCTGGCTACACAACGTGAGCATTGACGTAAGTTAGGAAATACGAAAAAGATTGTTATCTGTGGGTTAACTCTGTGTTATAATTGTAGTGTTGTAATCAAACCACATTGCGCAGGAATGATACGGCACAGTCATCGATCGTAGTTGTGGATGTGCTGAGAAGCCCCAAATTGTGCAATTTAATACCTCTTGCGTCATCATTCTTACGAGAAAGTGGCTAGACGGGCGTCGCTACTTCATCTATTTACTTTTCATGTATAACAATTGTTAAATGTTCACGCTTGACATCGCATATAGTTTATTGAGACGGTCTTCCAAGGTACCTTAAATGTGATGGCATTGACCCCAGCTCTTGGTGCACGTAGTAGTACTGCCTTACCTGCCCCTAAACCATGGGGATGTATTTCAATAAATATAAAGTGGGCACAAACTAGAACCCAATACTACTGAGGTGAGCATAAGTTTCAAGGGAAAGATAAATGCATTATTGAATAAGACTATGGGTGTGTGCTTTTAGATATGATTCGCAAAGGTATAGTGATTTCAGCTGAAGCAGGTGAACACAACCAAGCGAAAAAAAGAAGCCCGGAAAAACTACGTGCATTGCTCATTTAACTTTCACAGAATCTTTTTTTATTGTTATTCCTACAGCTTGTGTTTGCAGCGTTAAATGAGCAATGGACGTGTTTTAAGTGAAAATATCCTAATAAATATTTGGACAAAAACTGCACAACGTTCAATGGCTCCTCACAGAGAACTTGAACTTTGCGTGCGGTGCTCCTGCATTCCTTTGTAGAAAGCACGCCGTCCTTCCTTTCCATGTTTGCTTTCTCTCGTCGGTCTTTCTTCCACGCTCCTCGCGAGAAAGTTGAGACGGCGAAATTCCTGAGAGGAAGGAATGCCATAGCTAGCAGTTCCACCAACCTGTCTGAAGTTGCAGCCTTGTTTTGTACGGAGTCTACGCTACAGTTTACCGTCACCACTTTTTGCAATTGCTGAACCCTATTACAGGGTGAGCCCTTCGCAAACGTGGAATATCTTATGCCGCACCCAAAGAAGAACTAAGAGTTCGCGATGCAGTGGTGATTTTCCTGAACGTAACCAACCTCAAAGTAATGTCATCTTTCCTTGATTTTTGCCTTCAGCATTTCCTTGCAGCTATTAGCGAACTAATTGTGCCAAATTTTCCTTTAGACAACATGGGGAAGTCTTTCTTTCAGTTCTTTCTATCACTGGAAACTGTTCTTTATTCGTTTCAACTATAGAAAATTTTATTTCAGCAGAGTGTTCAGGGCATACCGAATTTAAGTCAAATTATTCGAGCCAGAAGTTTAAATACAGTTCTCCAAAGCCACCGTATTACACCAGCGGGATTCAGGGCCCTCTAGATGAGTCCTTAGAGACAGTAATAGCGTTACATATTTTCTTCCCATAGGGGACCCACAAAGAACTAGTATAGTACCTAAACAGCTTCAAATTGTGTTCGTAGCCACGGATATCTCCAACCTTCATATATTACGTTTCGTAATTAAACCTACTTTTAGAACGCACTTCGTCTAAATTACGCAAACCGGCAGATAGGTTTGAAGACATGTCGGTCATTGCAGGTTTGTGCGGACAACATGAACCTTAAAAGAACACACAGCAAACACTTGGTATGAGTAGTAAACACGACATCGATGGTGTGGAAACACTCCACTGTTCGTACTGCTTTTTACACTGTACCGATAACCTGTCGCTATATTGCGCCACATCTGACAAAGCCCCAGAAAGCGGTCAGTGGGGTCATCACTAACGTCTCTAATCCTCTCCTCTTCAAATAAGAAAACACGTTTCTTCCACACAAAAGTAACCATGCCTTGCCGCCAGCTATTCCCAAAGCAAGCACCAGTGACACAGACATTAGATGCTGAACAGGGTTTTTTGCGTTGTGGGCCATTTATTTGTTCTCATTAAAAAAGCCTGTCATTTTAGCTAATCGTTTTAGATTAACTGTTATTTAACAGAGGAAGGGAGCACATGAACATGTGTTTAAAACTTTTTGACGTCACCTTTGTTGCATGGTAGCAAACAATTCGTCTTTTCCATGTCTGTGGCATCTTTAGTGCCCTCAGGAATTGTGAGAATAACTTGGGCAGCACTGCTACCACACTTTCTCCACCATGTTACAAGAGATTGGCTGTATTTTCTTCGTAAGCTTCAATTTTGCCCCTTCCTATTCTTATTAGCCCCGTTGCCGCCGCACCTGTAGGTACACTTTACCCTGTGCGATGTATGTAATTTCAAATGTATTGTTGCGTCCGGGACCCAATCATACAAATTTGCATAAACTTCGTCCTCCATGTCTAGTACAACACTCATGTTAATATAATGTGTTTTACTTCTTGAATACCCTTGTGATATTTTTACTAATACAAGAATTACCCCGGGTTGTTTTCAACCCTTTTCGATAATAACCGGGGAGATGTTTACGATTTCTTTTGTCCGTGCGGATCGTTAACTCTGAAGGCTGGTCGACGAAGTGGAGAGGGAGAAATGGTAGACTAAGAAACGTGAGAACGTGAGAGCCTTAAGAGAACATGTGGTACGGAAGGTACCTGAAATCAAACACGGTACCTTCATACCGTGATACCGGCAACCCAACCACTGGGCCACCCCAAAGACCCGAACGGTTCTATATAGGCAGCGGCGAGGACTAAGAACAACTGCAAGCAGTTTCGGGATCAAACCTGGGTCTCTGGCGTTATGAAACCGAAGTCTATCCGATTGTATTATCATCGCATGGGGGGTCCACGTCCTTTCCTTTGGTTTCGTAGCGCGGTCATTGGCTTTTGACTTCGGCTGAGTTGTCGTGGGCTTTGGCTTCGGGCTTTAGCAGTTTCGAGTTTGGACTCTAGGAGGGTAGATTGTCGACTTTGATTCCACTCAATTTGCATTGAGGAAGCCTCGCCTTTTAGCCATCGCTCGCTTAAGAAAAGGCAGACAGAAGAAAAGCCAAGATAAAGCTAGTGTATACGACCGGCTCCGCTGTTTCCTCAGTCTTCGCATCTCATACCTGTTTTAGATGCGACTGCATCTCATTCACTCGCCTTGTCCCTCCATACGGCGTTGTTGTCCGTGCACACCCCTCCCCCTACACTATAAAAAAATAATAGTTAGCGTCACCCGGGTTCGATCCCACGACCCTATGGGCGGAACGCGAGGTACATGGTGCTCTTCCCACTGCGCCACAAAACTGAGACAGAATCAAATGCTACGAACGCGCCTTATATCCTTGACTCATTCAAACTACGTCAAGATGCTACTGATACAACGCATGATGGGGCAATGATTAACACTTGCAATAAACAAAAAGAAGCTCCCACTTACAGCAACAATGATGGAGTAAAGGTCGTTGCGAAAGCGAAGCCCCAAGCATACCACTAGAGAGATTGACCAAGATTGGCCAATAAAACATAATAATAATAATGAAACATAATAATCATACGCGTTCCCGAACGTTTCACGCGAGTTCAGAATCAATCCAACGGAAACACCAAGTGAACCCCACGATGCGTCGCATCTACACAGGGTTCCCCTCGCGGGTAGGTGGGCGCAATTTTTTTCTTTTCATTTCCACGTTTTATATTTTCATGATGTGAAGAGGACGACGATGACGAAGACGCTCTCAGCGGGGTATGTGCTCAACACCCCCAGGCCACCATCATCATCAGCGTCTTCCGGGATAGTCCACCCCCCACTCACGAGTCGGCCAATGGAAATGTGCCAGGGACAGCGGCTGGCGGGAGTAGCCATCCTGTCGTGGAACAGCGACAAAATGGTGAAGAGAGATCGAAATACGGGCGACCGGGTGCCCTGACCCGGGCCACGTCCAAGAGATCATTCACAGCGAAACACCTGACGCCCTCTCCCGCAAGCAAGTTCTCTAGTCGACATCGCCTGAAGGCGGCGACGTTCCTAGAGAGCTGCGTTGGCTCTTCGGTGACGGGAACTCGAAGCGCGTTGCCCAACCTTCAGACACGAGATGTCACACCATGACGGTGTTCCCGGGAAGTGAGGTGTGGCGGAGCATACTTTCTCTCCTTTTGGTTGAACTGTGACATTTTGTCAAGGGTTAGCCACCCTTACCTTTTGTTATTCTTACATCTCTGTATCCGTTTCTGTTGTGTGTATTTTGAGGGGTTTCGAGTAATAGAACTTAGCCTCGTCGAAAGTTTTTCATTCTTTTATTATTGTTGTCCTGAACCTAACAATATGCAAATTTCAGAGATCTCTGGATGTTTTACGACGGGTGTTAGTAAACTACGGTTGCTTAAACGTGCATACGTAATCAACCAGGTCACGTGGCAGGCCTACCTTGAGTCGAAGTGTGAAAAAGCAGTGGCGTCCTTAGATATATTCTATTTTCAAATATCAGTACGAAGTATAGTGCGAGAGGCACGGCGGCATGAGGGGTAGCAAGTTTGCGAGGCCATATTTCCTTTCCAGACCAGTACTAAAACTGATAAAACCGATGTTTGCGCTTGATGGTATTAGCGATGCACTCTCAACCTCCAGAAATTCATCATCATCATCATCATCATCATCACCACCAGCCTATATACGCCCACTGCAGGCCAAAGGCCTCTCCCATTGTTCTCCAATTACCTCGGTCCTGTGCCAACTGTGACCAATTTATCCCCGCAAACGTCTTGATCTCATCTGCCCATCTAACTTTTTGCCGCCCCCTGCAACGCTTGCCTTCTCTAGGGGTCCACTCTGTTACCCTAGAGAAGGCAAGCGTTGAAGGGGCGGCAGAAAGTTAGATTCCAGAAAATATTCTGAGCATATTATCGAGAATGCGGCCCTCAGTATTTTGGAAAACCAGATACACAATTTAAGTCTGGCGCGGTAAGCTTTCAGGCATTAAAGGTCGGAGATTTCTTCCATTAGAGTAAATTGAGTCTCCACGCCGTCTTTGTGGGCAACGTCAAAGGCGGGAAGCATGTGCCGCACGTCGGTGAGAAGGAACAGTCGCCGGCTGCCCATTCGACAAATGTTTCTCTGGCCTGCTGAACCGGGAGATTCCAGAGGGTTGGCGGGCCGATTAACGTTTTTCATTTGTCGTAGCGCGCCAAAAAGCCTGAGAATTGCAGCCTTTCGTACCGTCGCGCCAATGCAGCCGCTTTTGACGTGAAAGGACATAGTGGTATCTTGGGGGTAAGGATGTAAGGCGGTTCACGGTTACCACGGCTGGAAGTGCGGGCGTCCCGGAGCACTCATAGCTGCTATTTGGTGTAGCCCATAGGGCAGAGAGAAACACTCAAAGTTTGTTTTTGCTCCTCTACATAAGTTTTCATCGACCAGCCCTTCAGGTTTCCAGTTAATGTGCTGGATGTCGTAGACGTTGATAACTGAGTACGAGCAGGAGAACGTGGGGAAAGGGTTGGAGATAAGTTGCGTGTGAGTAAGCGGGACTTCCCCCAGTAATTAGTAAAGATTTTCCGCTTTACCTCGAAAGTCTTCTGTGGGTGTATATAAATAAGGATTTGGCAGGTGGTCTTTGCGGGGCTGTTTGGCTCAGCATGCGCATTCGTCGTCCGTTATTAAATCAGTAATCTTAGATCTAAAGAAAGTCTAGAAGTGTTGTGCATATCAGCGAAAGGAATGTATAGGAACTGACAAGTGGTAAAAAAAAGTACAGCGAATGTTTCGCGACGCCACGTATGTGTTGCACCAAAATTTAATATAGGGTTCACAATAATCATCGCCGACAATTATTCGAGTGGCCATGTGTTATGAAGCGGATGGGTATGCGGAGACGTTGTACCCAGGGGAAATGCAACAGGATGAGTGTCGTGATACCATTCAGACCACGAACGGTAACGGCGAAGGCTTCCTGGTCAACGTCAAATCAACGTTCAGGTGTACCTGTGTATGTAGGTATGCAGTAGACATTGAAACGATGGCGTTGGCCAGAAGTTCATTCTTTGCCTTCATGCGGCCATCAGTATGCCATGAGCGCCGCACAGTTGCGCAATGGCGTGTGGTTTTTTTCCAGCGTCGGTGCCTACATTCAGGGCTTGCCGTGTTGTAGAGCGAATTTTATTTCTCCTACTTTGTTTTCTTTGCCCCGGCCACGCCCCTTTACGGGGCTGGGTGCTTCAAATTATTGCAGCCTTAGCAGAACTTTCGCGGACATTGGGGACTGCTACCCTCAATGCGCGACTAAAGGAGATAAAAATTTAGGAAGGGTTAGAGAGCCACAGTTAACCGTCATGAACTTGGAGTGAAATAGAGCATGCTATATAAAGGAGGCGATTTTAGCCGAGCGATGTCGCCAAGCTTGCTACACCATACAAGAAAAATACTATAATGGTATGCACCCAAATTAAAAGAAACTGCGAAATAATGAAGTGCTTCACAACACTCCGTCTAAACGTATGTCTCACAAGAACACTCAGGAGATATGATAGGCCACTCATCCTGGTTTGGGCCTGAGCAAGGACCGAAAACAGGTCTAAAGTCTTGCGTCATGCGGCTTTATATACATAACTAGCGTCTGCCTTGGCTCGGCGAAGTTTGAGTATATCAAGTTGACATGCTCAATATCTGCTTGTATGTAAACTGTCGCACAAAGGGGTGAAAAGAACTGTTTAATTTCCAAGAGGGAATGCATTTTAAGAGCCTGGTTCTACGACAAACTGTGCCAGCCGACTTCCCGCAGTAAAAACAGGAACGCATGTATCGCTGCTGCTGGCGGCCAGCTTACGTGCCAATGTATATTCCTTTATATTCCTTCCTGTATTCTGCATCCTGATTCCTTTATATTCTCCTTGCACCTCGTTATAGTAGAAAAGCTTTTATTCCCCATTGATCTCCCCAGGAAACCTTTTTAAGAACGGGGAAAAGACAGAAAACGAGATTTGAGGCCGATAGGCTGACCAGGTGGACAGCCCCATTCGCTACCCGTAGCCCTGTGGGAGTGTGGTTTAGTATATAAAACAGAGCTCAGGTAAAAAAGAAGACATAGGACTACAAACACGCGCACTCAGCTCACTTAGGTCGCAGGCACCAGAGACGTTCATGTAAGCGTGTAGCGCTGACGGAACGGAAATGGGCCTTTGCCGCTTTTTGTAAACTTTATGAAAGTGGCGGATGTCCTGAGACTGTCTCCACAGCGAATGACCGATCGCAAATTCGGCTGAGCTCAGTAGCATGCATGCTTCTCTAGGGGGAATATTGGGGGCAACCAGAAAGAACCTCAATCGCTGAAAAAACTCTGCAAGAGGAAATGTGTGCGTGGCTACAGACAAAGACAACTGTATGAAAACAAGTTTCGAAAAATTTAGTATTGCTGTTTCGGACTTCATTCACATTTCCGTTGAACTCGAAACATACACCCCTCATAATAAAATTAGTACTGATGTAATAAGTAGGACAAATATAACAGGACGAAATTCTATTGGCAGACACCAAATATATATCAAAGCTCAGTCACATGTTTTCCTAGTGCAGTGAGAATGGCATTTCGAAGGATATTCATTCTCTCCTAAACAAACTGTTTCTTTTTGTCTGTCAATATATATTGTCTGTCAATATTTTTGTCTGTCAATATACGTATAATGAAAGACGTTGCACTGCAGATTCAATAGCAAAACCTAAAAAGGAAATCACATCAGTCCTGAACAAGCCACAGACGCAGATATATTAGAACAACTTTTTCTCTCTGGCTGTCGGTCTAGGCGAGAACAAACTGGCATCTATCATTGTGTAGGATACACGTCTTCGCCCCGCTACATTTGATGGGCGTCAAGATGTGTTCGCACGCTAGTTCGCACTGACGATGGCGAAACACAGGGCACGTCCTGCATGTTTACGATGCGCCGTCACGCACGTCTCGTATCTCGTTCCGGCCCCAGAAGTTTCCGACAGCTGCAGCTGCTCTGGTTTCGTGAAATGTCGAAACGCATGAAGTTTTTGTAACAGTGAGTTGCTAGGTAAAAATGGAGTTTGCCCATCTTTTTTGAAATAAAGACAGCAGAAATTCCTGACAATAACGATGCAATACGGATATGTAATTCACACTCAATGTTGCTTTTTATGATTATATGAAAAGTTGTGGCGGTTTGAGCTATTATATTGTGTTGAATTCTTCATCCTGTGGGGGCCACACGCGTTCAAAACAACATTATTCATCCGTGGTGCTGCAGTGAGTTTAGTATTCTCAGAACGGAAACATCTTTTTTGCGGGCAGTGAAGTGTATGTTACAAAATGAAGAAGTAATACCCCACCCAGCTACTATTACACTTTCTGGCGCCAGGCACAATGACAGCATGTCGGCGTGACGACTCCAAGCGAGACCCCTCTCCTTTCAAGCTTTTTGTCGGCAAATACCGGTGGGTTTTGTAAAGCTAACAAAAACTCCCAGGCTATACTTTTACTCTTTTTAATAAACGCTCCAGTAATTATTAATGCTTTACTGCATGTTGCAAGCATACGTATTTCACATAAAAGCGGCGACATAGCTCCCGGTTCGGGCAATACTGTTACAAGTATGGTGCAGTCTCAATATGCTATCGCGGGTTCGCTTTCCAGAACGGACATCAGTCTTCGCATAGTGCTCAGCAGTTGTTTAAGCATTCGTAAGAACTTTTTGTAGGGGAGCCCTTGATCTTTTTTATGGAGATCACGTGGGCTTCGTGAGCGACGCTGTTTGTGACAAATGAAGCCAATCATCTGTGAGTACAGTTTCGGTCGCAGTGTTTGCCCGGCGAGGGGGAATTGGAAGGCGTCGGGTTCTTCTTCCTGTGAGTACTGGTGGCTTTTGTGCAGGTATGCCCCGCGGGATCGCGTACATCAATGATGGGAACGTGCACGACAATCGGTTAGTACAGAAAACTCGTGTTTTCAATAGATTGGGCCTAGCCCCAGTGCTGAGTTACCCTCCTACACACTCAACTTTCTTACACCCATTTTGGCCGAAAAGGGTGTACGAATCTTGTGAACACCCATGGCGAAGGTTGCACATTTAAAAGGTGTTTCGGCTAAATCGGCGGAACGCCGCATTCAATACAGCGTCAACACGCAGAATACGGACAAGTGAATTGAGAAAAAACAGGAATGCATGCGTGCAGGAAGTGCTTATTTGGAACTATATGTGCTCTTCTTGCTTTAACACCCTAAAAAAGGGTATAAGTCGCTGGTATTGTTGCTCAACAGATATTTTACCTTAAAATAAGGGTGTGGGCAGGGCAGCATTGTGACGCGTGCAAATCAAAGGTGAATCGGCGGAGCGTGAGGTAGTTATTATTTTCCACAAGCCGAATTTTATTAAATACTAAACAAATAACCCCTCCATTCAACCCTTACAGACAGTCAACACGCAGAAGTTACACTCGGAATACCCTTTTTCCCTCAAGGGTTAGTGAGTGTGAGAGGGTAAAATCCCAGCCTGAGAAAGACATCGCATTACACCCACAAGGGTGTAACAGGAATGTCTTCATAAGAAAAAGCGCGTAAAGAAAAAGAGTGTGCAGGAAGTAAGAAAAGACCGAATACTTATTTGGAACTATATGTGCTCTTCTTGCTTTAATATCGAGTCGCTGGTATTGTCGCAAAAAAAAACAGATATTTTAGCGCTAATTTTGAAACAATGCATTTCATTGTGAGCATACGCAAATCAACATGCGGATTTGCAAACGTTTTTAATCGTGAGGTAGTTATTATTTTCCACAAGTCACAGAATTTTATTAAATACTAAACAAATAACCCCTCCACATCAACACCCTTCAAACAGGGTGTTCATTTGTTCAACACCCTTTTTCCCTCAAGGGTTAGTGAGTGTGAGAGGGTAAAAGGTTCCCAGCCTGCACCACATATGTATCGCGCATTACACCCACAAGGGTGTAAAGCTGCAAATTAGGGTCTTCGAAACTAAGAAAAAGCGCGTAAAGAAAAAGAGTGTAAGGAAAAGCCCGTAAGAAAAGACCGCAAATTAAAAAAAATTCACAGCATATGCACGGGGTGAATGATGATGAGTGGTGCGAAGCTTCCTGAGGGGAAATCATCGGTAAAACCGTGACTCTTCAGTGAAAGTTCGCCCACTACATCTGTTGTCCGAACGTAACGTCTACAAAGTCTCGCTTAAACCGCGCGTCGGCACCTTGGGGCTGAGCTCGCCTGATGCGTTTTGCAGACGCCTCACGAGCTCTCACTGCATCGGGGTCTGCCTGCCGATACGCGCGCTTTCTCGCCGCTTCCCGTTCTCTGACGTTTTGGAGATCCTCTTCGCGCCGCAGCCGTGCCGCTTCGCGTACGGCAGGGTCCTTGCGCCGTTGCCGTGACGCTTGGGCCTCTCGTTCTCGAACGCTGGGATCTTGGCGGCGTCGTCGCGCAGCCAGACGACACGCTTCGGCCTCCCGCTCTCGTGCGGCAGGATCTTGGCGGCTGGCGTCGTGCAGCTTCACGGAGCGCTTCTGCCTCGCGGGCTCGCACAATCTGCAGCCTTATCCATCGGGCGACTCCGAGCGCACTCCAACAGCGAACGGGATTTTATTACAACGCTCCCCCGCCATCTAGTGAACAATCCAAGAACTAAACTAGAGGTAGCCACGCCAACTAGTAAACAATTCATGCGCATCTTTTTATCATATACAAGTACCGCCATCTAGTAAACAATCGAAGAACTAAACTAGAGGTAGCCACGCCATCTAGTAAACAATCCAAGAACTAAACTAGAGGTGGCTACATACATACGTCGAGGATAGGCAGACCCACGCCTTAAGGAGCTTCCCCCTAAAAAGGTGTAAGAGGCCTCCAACTTTGGAAATATTTTGTACTTGTTTACACTGGTGGATTGAACGTTTTTTGCAACTGGGAGGATGTTTTGTATCACGATGTTTAAAGCAATATAATTTGCATAATTTATTACAAGTGAAGCTGTGTAAGCTTGAGAGAGTTTCGGTGGCGTTAGCAAAAATAGCAAGAAAAAGAACAGAGGCACCGGTAAAGGGTGCACCACCGCAGATAGGGTATTATAACAGACAAGCCAGCTTTCGAGCTTATTCTTGTGTGAGCACAGGGGGCGCATGCGTATGCTCAACTCTTACTATATCATTTCAAAGCTACTAGCCTATTGGGGATTGTAAAACAAAAACAATGGCGCATCTTGCAATAGTGGTGAAAGGCTGGAGACAAGGCATAGCTGGGGGTCGACCTAGCTTGTTTTCCGCTTGTATCCGCTGTCAGTGTGAAGGAAACACTGGAACAGCCTTGTACAATCCGGTTAAACTTTGCCTCATCCCTCATGGCTTATCTTAGCTTAGCAAGGACATCGCAAAGCTTAGCGAACATAGCAAAAAAACGTAGCAACACCGAAAGAAACTGGGTCGACCCCCATCTCCACTGTTCTTTTTTTCACTTGATCACCTATCTCGCACCATTTGAACACCCTACAGAAAGCCAAGCGTGTTGCAGTCAGTCAATGCCCTTTGTGCCACACGACGTTTTTTTTATATTTAAAGATTCAAATTGATGTCTCCCTTGCCAAAGCTAAACTTGGGCATCAGGTGCAACGTGTATAAAAACGAGCGATCATTGCAGACGAACAATTATTTTTTTCCGTTTGAACATTTCTTACGAGTAGAGGAGGGTATAAGCGCAATTGTGCATCCATGCATGACCCTATTTAATTACACAGCTGATCACCTTTTCCACACCCGTTCAACGCCCTAAGAAAAACCAAGGGTTTTGAAGTTGCTCAACACCTTTTTCTCACAAAAGGGGTGTACAGCAAGGGAAAGGGTGTTGAGATTCAAGAAAAAGGGTGTAATGGCCCCCAACACCATTTTTCTTCTCATGCTACACACTTTTTGGCCAAAAGGGTGTAAAAAAGTTTAGTGTGTACTTACGAGCCACTAGAAGCGCCTCCAATCCTTCACAGAAGACAAAGTGGCCTCTTGTCTTTTGCCAGAGTCCTTCAATGCTTTACTGGTCACGAAACTTCGGCGCTCGTTTCATATAGGGACCGCGCGCGCCACTACAGGCGCCACCACCGCACGAAGGTCATCCAGCCGCCGCTTTTGTGGCGTATTGGCCTGCTCTAGGCGTGCAAACGCTCGCTGCTTTTAGTGTCTGCGCGCTGATTAAGTGTGTTTTTTTTGTAGTAGTTAGCGATGAATAGACCAGTCATCACCTGCCTTCAATGAGATTTTATTTTTCGTAGTAAATTACCGTAGACTTCGGCCGCGAGCGGCAACGGCTTATGTGTGCTCTGGCACAAGCGCTGCGCCGTCGTGTTTTCGAATTTTTAAATCTATATTTCTTCTTTTCTTAAAGCAAAAGTTGTAAATACCACACATACGGTAGCTGCGTAGTCACGGACTGCTGCGGGCCCAACGATAATACAATAAAAAAAATCTGAAAGAAACCAAGTACGCGTCGTTCAGACTACGCTTAATGAATCCGTTGATTGCTCTGGAATGCACAGAACACTAAAAGAGATAGGCCAATAGTATTATCGTTTCAATGAGTGGGTACATACTTGAGAACATCTAAAAACGCTGCAGAAACGCGAAGGATCAAAACACGAAGAGATATATGCTGCACCATGTGTCTTTCCGCTTCCACGCTTTGCAATCCTTGCAAAAAACAGGAAGCGAAAAAAAGAACAATAAAACTGATTTTATCACACGCAACAAAAATTCCATGTTACGAAGGGAGACAAAAGAGCGTGGTTCAGCGTACAAAAATTTATTTTCTCGCGCTTCGATGTGGAGCACACGGAAGAAACAGAATATTGCCACGTAGCCAAGAACGACGCAAAGCTTTTCTGAACGCAGCGAGCTAGCGAGCTCCTGTTCTACAGAAGACTACAATGAAACACAAACGTCGAAGAAGCAGTCCGCAGTGTGACGTGCACAGATGAACGTCAATAAAGTGAGTTGCGCGGCGTTTGCTATGCATGCATTACTCTCGGAACGTTATTAATTTAAGATCCATGGAAATGGGATCGAGAAACATTGTCGAAGAAACAAAAAATCAAGTTGGGGACAAGGTGGCACCCTTTTCATATCAAACAATATTGCCCGACGAGACGTACGACAAAAAGAGCAAACGGGCGCTCCGGTTGAAACGCCAGATAAGAAACCGGAATCGGCCACGCGCGGTTACAAAACAAACAAGACGAACCCTAAGGGATAATTCGCGGAAATATGAAAAGTAAAAGCACAAGGACGTCCCTAAGCTTTTTTACACGCGAGCCTGAGCGTAAGGTAACACAAGTTTGCAAACAGGTAATGAGGCAACCGCTACAACCTGACTGATATCACAAAAATCCGGCTTTAAGTTAGCCTTGTACAATTCTAGGTCCACGATGCTCTCAAAAGGGTACATTGCTTTTTCCATTCTCACACACAGTGCATTTCCACGCACTGTCATACACTTATAATCGAAGCTGAAATCTCCCGTTTCTTGCCTTGGTATGGCGCGCCTACATTTCTCTCGCAGCTCCCCGTCGCTCGGTCAACAGAACAAGGAAACATTTTCTTTGGTATCGTTGTACAAGGAACGACATCCCGGGACGCAACACATGTCAGCATCGTCGTTGCACTAAAGTCGCATCACAAGAGCGCGAGATGCACGTTACATTTTTTTTTCCCGCACAAAACAAGCACAACTCGCCGCGGCTCCGCCGTTCGAGCCAGCGCAACGCCGCCCGAGGAGTGACCTCAGTGAGAGGGTGGCGCCACCGCGCGGCGGCCAAACGCAGCATATGAAGCTCTCCCATTGAGTTACGGAGCAGTTTCGTGACCAATAAAGCATTGAAGGACTCTGCTTTTGCTAATTGGATGACTTTCTCGTCGACATAGAGCCACGCACAGATGATGTCACCCAGGATGAGAGTGATATCTTCACCTTACTTACTTCCCTGCTAAGCGGGTTTACTCTAACTAAAGAGATGTCCGAGAAGCGGTGTCGGCGTTTCCAAAACATAGTGCTGCAACCGGAGGACCACCACATGTGCGGGGCTTAGCGTTCCTGTTCACAGAGAGGGTCCGTCTATTACGCGTCAGCCCATTTCAAACTGGTCAAGTGCGGAATACAAATACCAGTCTTTAAGAATGTCAGTCGGTGTTACTGCTGCCATGCAACCCAGTGAAGCTTTACCAGTCACGTGCTGCGACTGGTGGCTGCTGGATTCCTCCCAAAACCCTTACGCAGCATCGCTGAAATTCTTTTAACGGAGTTAAGCTCAAAGACGTAGGCGATAACACATACAGAAAAAGGCTTCCAGCGAGTACTCATTCCTTGTGTCCACGGTGTCTCAGAGAAGTTAAAATGAGGAGGGGTGCTTATAATCAAGTAGCTGCGGTATATTCGAAGTTTTTGTGCTTTGCCAGAAAGGCCCGTCATGCCTAAGCAGCCCCTCCGTAGCCCTTTTAGAAGCTGAAATAAAGAATATGACACCGTAGAACCTGGTTTCGCATACGTTTTTTATGGTTTTAAAATTTTTTAACTTCCAATTCAGTAATTTTTCTTGTCATCTTTGGACTAAATACGATATCTCTCGGCATGTGCACGCTCCCTCGGGCATGCCATTCTGCTTGATAGCACCTAGTCGGGTAAAGCACTCCCCGTTTTGTGTACGTTTTCGATACGGAGCATCTCATGCTCAGGGCTGTGTCCTTTCCTCCCTTGTCGTTGTCTTTGTTGTCCGCCGTCCGCACCCCCTATGCGCATGCCTGGCCAGGCACCGCTGATGATGATTGTTCAGGATGCCCCTAGGGATTGGCCAACCAAAGAATCTTTCACGAGATAGCTGCGCGCTCAACCACCGTCGTCATCTTCCCGTAGGCGAACCGCTGAAGAAAAAGAAGGAGAAGAAGACAAAGCTGCGAAGAGAAGGGCGTGTACGTTGCTTTCAGCCGGTGCACCAACGCCAACAACCTTTACCTCTCCAACGCTGACGGAAACTACCGATTCTACAACAGAGACGACACATCGAAAAGAACATGATAGACGAGTTTCTACGCCTCGAGAATCACCGACTACTCACCGTCACACAACAGTACTTGCGTGTCTTTGACACCGGTGCGGACCCGGACGCGGAATTCACTCTGGCGCTACTAAAAACCAGATCACTGAACATAACGGCAACGCAATGGAACCCCACGGAACCCCAATGACACTTCGCAGCCTCATTTGGGTTCCCCACCGGAAGATGGTGTAATTTTGTTTACTCCTATACCCTTCATTTCACGTTATGCATTCGCTCCCATCTTTTTATCGTTAACCCCAAGCACATGCTTCCTCCATGCAACAAAATTTAGTTGGCAATTTGCCTCGGTTGCGTTTTCATTTGATGCCCACGATTTCGCACTTATTTCATGCAGTCACGAACAAATTATCCCAGACCCGTAGCCTGACGTAAGAAGCACCATCTTTAGTTCTGTTGCTGGAAACCGGATTTTGACACAACCCACTGAACAAAATCTCGTTTAAAAACCCTATAACACGTCCCAAAATCTCAGCTTAACAATTTACGAACAAGTGTGCTATGACGTCTCAGCAAAGCATGTTGTTGGTCTAGTTGGTTCATATTCATACTTAAAACTGCGCATTCGGACGGCACAAGGAAAAGAAGACACAAAACAACCAGTATTCACGGCCCAAAGCGCAATTAAACCTTTGTCAATCATGTATGTTTTACCTGAACCACAACACCTCTGTGATACCGGCTGAATAAAAGTGAACCTTACGAAAGCGTTGTTTGAAACGTTTTTTTCTGTTTAAAGCTAGCAATTTAAAGTTTTCAACAAATATGAAATTTTGGGGCTGTAATGCGCATGCTATGAGTTCGATATCAGGCGCGCCGTAGTGGAGAGCTCGATATTATCTTTTCCCAAGGGAGGTTCCTTACCTATGGCAATATCTGGAGACAGTGGCATTTCCATTTTATGCCTCGATCTGAAAGGTACCCACCGCGTCCGTTAGTGAACCCGCGTACGTTGGCTCAGCAGCACGATGTTATACCCACTTCGCCACCATGGGGCCAGCGATAAGGTTGGAAGCGTGAATTAAGTACTACAGAAGATATTTTAGCATGCTAACAGCATAAGAGATGGAACGTAATGCACGTGACGCTAATAGGGTGTATGCATGGTTAAGAAAGGCAACTGCTTAAGGCTCTGAGTGACAGTTCTCAAAAGAGAAAAAAAAACTTTGCAGAGTCAAACAGATTAGGACGGAATCACCGTGCATGGAATATATTCTCTGCCTTGCAAGTGACGCTTTTTCTACAACTTTCATTGGGGCTGTGTGTGAGGTGAAAACCCTTAATTCTGTTCATCATCAGCAGGTACATTGCAGCCCACACAGTGCCGACATATACGTTCCCAAATTACACACTAATACCTCCGCAATCGCTAGATAAGATGGAGCACGTGGGTGTCTCAGACTTTTTGCGGTAAGCGTACTCAGCGGCGACAAGCATACCAACCAGCAAACTCAAAATCAACCCTTCAAGACCGCCACTGCTGCGTGACTCTAGCTGACGAACTGCGGAGCCAGTGAATGCGCTGTGGGTTAGTGAAGGTGTACAAACGCCTTCATAACTCCTTTCCCTCCGATACCCTCTTTCCTTCGCAATTGCATCGCGGCAAGGAGAGAAGGAAGAGACAGGAAGTGAAATTTTAAGTGCCCTACCACACCGCGAAGAAGGATAACCATCAAAGGTGGAAGAAGTCAAAGGCGTGCACGAAAAAAAATCACGTTTGTTTATAAAGTGTGGTAGAGCTGACTTTCTTACGAATCAGTTGAATAAAACTTGGGAGTACCTACATTTATTCTAGTGGACAAACATAGGTCTGTCCGTTTCTCTGTCTTACGTCGTAGGCATTTTCCTGTGTGTTACACACCGGTCCAAAACGCTCGACCAGCAGACAGTTCGGATCCGGTCGTGAAAATGTCAGGCAGAAATCTCTCATCGGCCCAACGGAATTTTCATAGATAAGGGCTTGAAGCCTGGCAGCGTGAGCTCACCTCCTCCCCCTTCCGTATCACTGAATGCCTAACACGGCAACCGGTGATGTGCGTGTGTCAGCCATGGATCAAAACGTTCCAGAAGCTCTCCAACCTTGACGGAAAAACCACGGCACAAAATGTCCCATCAGGAGCCCTTCGAGAAGAAAAAGAAGTTGCATTTGTCGAGACGCCCAATCCGTCAGCCGCGATTTATTGTACAAGCCAGGTCAACTAGCCAAAGCGACTGGTTGCGAAAACTTCTTTTCGCGATTTACCCACGTACGCCATATGTTAAAACTGCTGTATATACAGCTTCGCTGTTAGGGCAAGATATGGAGAGCTACCAAAAGCATTCTATGTAGCATGTGAAGAAGACATTTTTGTTGCAGACGCAAACTCTGTTCTACAACCGTAATTTAGGGTGGTTCACAAAGAAGCAGATTTACGGGGTTCAAGAGCAAGTTGTGGCTAACTTTCTTTCTTTGCATGGTGCTGGTAGAGTAGGTATACGGCCATTCGTGTTTATCCAAGAACAAAAATACGCTAAGCAAACGACAGGATGATACGATTGATAGGAAACGTACGGTAGTTGCACGGTTATATTTTGCAATAACTACTGCAGAAGCAATGCGTAGGTATCTTCGTCTATTTTTATGCTTGATATCTAAACTCTACTAAGTACTCAGGAACTAATCCTGCACCAGTTTCAAGAGTGTCGCCACTGTAAACAACACGGCGAATTATCTTCGCTGGTGTTTGAACTTAATTTGTAATGCTTAGTCGCTCAGTGGTTTCTTTTCTTTTTCAAGGCTTCCTGACGTGTGTTACATTAGGGGTTTTGGATTTCTAAGGTCCAGGCTTCACTTCGATTTCCAGGCTTCACTTCGGCCTAGTTTTCGGTTTAGGTTTTTAAATCGTGCTTTAATATCTCTTCATTAAACACAACTTTGTGTGTTCTTCACATCCATTCATTGTTAACGGACAACGAAAGTTTTTTTTTCGCCTAGTTTTCGTACTTCGGCTCAGCTGCAAACAACTACGAGCACGGGATTACCTTTTCCCTCCGGATATATCAACCGACTTCTAGATTAAAGTAAATGACAATAAAATACAACACGAACCCGTTGAAGACCAGTGCTACGTGGATGTCTAACCGCAAAAGAGGAGCCTCGCAGAAATGGCCTTTTCTGTCCGTGTCCAATAAATCGCAAGCGTAACTGCCCGGTCTATTTCTTCCGCAGCTGCAAGTAAGTGGGCTTGCGGAGATTGCGAACCGGTGACCACTGAAACGTTTTAGAGTGGAAGCTTTTGCAGACATCGATGCTAGCTTAGTTGTTCAACTAATAACATGATAGGACGCTTTCTTTCGGCCCGACTGCTTTCACGAGCAAGGCCCTCGTTTCTAAATGATCTTTATGCCGAATTGATTCCAGCGGAACTTGTGTTCAACGATGGGAGTCTTAAGGTAGCGTTGACGGAGTAAGAAGATTGCAATCGCCTACGTTCCTGCTTCACCTTGGAGACAAAACTAGACCAAACGAGCACCTTAAGTATAAAACACTTCATTGGGAGTTGGCAGAAGCTGCTGAAATACCGACGTGGAAGCACCTAAACATTGTACCTCCGTAAAACCACAGTGTCTAACCATCACTACAGATTCTGTGTGATCGTAGGATTCCTAATATATTGCATTGGCGGCAAGTGAAAACTAATGGCGGGACGGAAGAATAAAAAATTGCAGCATCTCCACTCCGTGTATGATGGCGAGGCTATGGAGTACAGAGACTCGAAATGACATCCAAGTTGCGCCCGTAGTGACATCCGATTTGTGCCTCGACCGTCATTCGATTTGAGCTGTGAGTTGCACCTTGATTATTCCCTAAATAAAACTGGCACTCACGGCTCGAACCGAAATTCGCTTGATTTTTTCTTGATGGTGCTGTGGGCACGGATGGACGCGGACGGACATTGGGAGGTCCTAAGGTGCCCCGCACCGTTACAGGCGAGAGATTAAGCCGTTTGACTCTCGGGCACTTACCTATGGTTGTCGCACAATGGGTAAGACGACTGACACTAACTTTGTATGGTTACCAGACACAGGCTCGAAACCTGCCGGTGCCTGTGTCAATGTGTGCGATTGTAGATGCTATGCGCACGGACGCGGACGGATATTGTGTGGCCCTAAGGTACTCCGCACCTAAAACTAGGGCATGTTCAGGTTTATGAAGGAGATTTTAGTCCCAATTGGAAACAAAGCAACAAGTAAGTACGGCGAGGGCGACATTTCATTAACTAGGTTTAAAAAAATGGCTCATTACACGCAGTGAAGGTAGTTGGAAAGCAAAGCTTGAAACGACACCCACAACACTACCCATGCGGCAAGATATTGTTTTGTATTTTGGATCTTGTGAACATTGTATTCGTTATTAAAGAGGGCGTCGCCCTGGCGTGCTGATATTGCCCTACGCCGCTGATCGTGAACAAAAATTTGGAAGTCCCAATTGAAGCGCAGCGTTCGGTGTGCCAGGGCTGCCCGCTCAGCGTCATATTGTTTTGCATATACAGGGTGTTTCAGTGAACACTTTCAAAAATTCCTCAAGGTAGGCTTTTCAAGAAAAATAGGAATTCTCTTAAGGAACAAGCTATCAGGTTATAAGAAACATGCGAATTACATAGTTAATTAACTAAAATTGTCTAATTAACTTTTAATTAGTGAAGTTTGGCCGTTATTGCCAACGGCGAGTTTGTAGCCACGGAAACGACGATAACCGATCAGTTTTCAAAGCAAAGAAAAAGGCACTCTGTAAGCCCTGCAGCCCGCAAAAAATCGAGCATTTTCCCCCATGAAACCGAAACTCAGCGCACATGGTGCGCCGGAAGTGTAGTGCAAACGCAACATCGCTGATGACGTGTTGCTGTGACTGTTGTCGCCCAATTCAAGAAGGGGCTGGTGATTCCCCACGCTAGGGAACCAGCTGATATCAACGCCATCGCCTCCTGTATTTTTTCAGCGTTATCTTTTCTTCGTTGGTAGCGCAAGAAACAAAGGCCATCGCCCACTACACGGTCGCCCGTTTCGGCAGCCCCTAGTGGACGTTTGCCGACAGTTTTTGCTTTTATTTTTTTTTATTGTCTTGACCACATCTTAAGTGGCTACCAGACGTGCAAAGTGCGAAACGTCACCATCCGTTCATTTTTCGTTAGCTCTATCTGCTGCTCGTTTATAATCGCTGCGTGTTAGAAAGCGCCTCAGATAAAGGAAAGGCTTGTTTGCTGAGCCAGGAGGGATTTCGCGGCTATAGCTTGCGGCCTTGCGTAGTGCTTGCGGCTTTTCGCTTTAAAATGCTTCTTTACGCAGTGTGCGTGCGACATAGCCAAGACCGTACCACTGGTGTCACCTCTTCCATTTGAGGATCAAGGTTTCAAAGCCACCGCGTTATTATTGTGAAAATGGCTGCGCCAGCTCAACTCCAGTACTCCGTTGCCGAGAAAGTGGACATTTTACTGGCTTATGTGAGCGCGCAAAAGGACGCGCAACTGGCATCGATGCTGTATGCTGCCCAACATCCTGGCCGTCGTGTGCCAGCTCGCACCACATTTGTATCGATATTCAATCGGTTTAGAACCACTGGATCAGTCCATGCTCAGAGAAGGAAGCGGCCAGCCAGTGCAACCGAAGATTTTGACATCGATGTGCTGGCATACGTCGCTGTCAGGCCGGAAGCAAGCGCCAGGGAAATTGCCAGCGCATATGGAGCGAGCCCAGCTTCAGTTTGGAGGTCACTTTCAAGACACAGCTACCACCCATATCATGTGTGTCTTCACCAAGAGCTCAGACCAAGCGACTTTCAAAAACGGCTTGATTTTTGCAACTGGTGCCTTATTCAATGCAACGAAGATCGGGAATTCCTCAACAGAGTGCTTTGGACTGACGAGGCCCAATTTTGTAGGAATTCGAATGTCAATTTGCACAACGCACATTATTGGTCTGATCAGAACCCCCACTGGCTTCGTGAGCATAAGCACCAGGTAAGGTGGTCAGTAAACGTATGGTGTGGTATTTATAACGGCTGTATTGTTGGTCCTTACTTCATTGACGGAAACCTTACCGGAAAGAAGTACACAGAGTGCGTCTTAAAGGGCGTCGTCTCCGAGTTTGCCTCAGAGTTGCCACTTGCTGCGCTGAAAAAAATGTGGTTCCAGCACGACGGAGCCCCGCCGCATTTTTCCTCACTGGCTCGTAAATTCGTCGATGAGTCCTTTCCCAACCAGTGGATTGGGCGTGGTGGAACCACACCATGGCCGCCTAGGTCACCCGATTTGTCACCTTTGGACTTCTTCCTCTGGGGATATGTTAAAAATGAGGTTTTCAAGACTGAGCCGGCCAACCTCGAGGATATGAAGCAACGTGTGAGGAGCTCCATCGACAACATTCCCAGACAGATGATTTTATCCACTATGAACTCCATGAAAGAGCGCCTTCGTCTGTGCATTGCAATGGACGGAAAACAATTTGAGCACATCATGTAAAATATTCTGTGCAGTCGTCCAAAATATTACTGTTGTGGAGCGCCCAAATAGGCCTACAACCAAATGAAACATTGAAATAAACCATTTTTGTTCATTGATATTTGTTACATGACTCAAAACAGCTAAAAAAAGTATGAGGTCAGGATTTACTAATCCTATGTCAGCACTTCTTACAACAAATGGAACGGAAGCTGGTACAAAACAATGTCGCGCTGCAATTCCAAAAAGTTGTCAGCTACGATTTTAGCCGTCAAGCCGATACCACGTAAAAATAACTCGAGTGTTGCATTCCGCAATACCGGCGCCGCAAAACAAGCTCTGCACTGGCACAAAAGTGTGCCTTTATTCTTTGAACAAAGCTAGTGCATTATAAATGGTAATTAAAGGCTGCTTCCGGAGGTAAGTGCACTGGCGGAGCCCCAGGTTGGCTCCTAACAGCATTTCAAAATCCGCAGCTACGTAGTTGGCGATTACTAGACTTTGGCTTCCGCCCAGTGAGTAAGCAAAAGTTGCGCATGATGCACTGCTGCCTATGCTTCGCATCGAGGCTCCCTAGCTATAAAATTGCACTTACATTTCGAATTGGCCGCCAAATCTATTGAAACACGTCACCAGCGGACGTTGCGTTTGCTCAGCACTTCCAGCGCTCATCGAGCGGCGAGTTTCGTTTTTGAGCGCAAAACAAACGCAGGTTTCCTCGCGCTACAGGGCTTTAAACACCGACTTTTCGTTGTTTTAAAACTGATATGAAATCGTCTTCTCCGGGGCTACAAAATCACCATTGACAATAACCACCAAACTCCGCTAATTAAGAAGTTAATTAGTAGAGTTTAATTACCCACCTAACTAATGTGCACACCCTTGATACTATCTGGCGTCCGCCGCAGCTAGCAATCTCCTTCTGAAGAGGGTTTCTTTTTTTCTCGAAGAGCCTATTTTTAAGAATTTTTGGCAGTGTTCGCTGAAACACCCTGTACATTGAAGCGCTGTGTATCAGTATAAACAGAAATAGTGCCATCGAAGGTTTCGGACTGCATGAGTCGGAAGTCAAACGATTGGCTTATGCAGACGACGTGGCTGTTTTTATATGAACGAAGAAAGTGTTCCGTTGGTAGTTGAAGTGGTCAAAAAGTTTGGCATGGTGACGGGCAGTTTTCTGAACTGGGCAACGTGCCTAGTATTTTGGCATGGGTATTGTTCATCAACACCGCCAGCGTTTGGTAATGTTAGTTGGATCGCCACCCCAGCGAAGTGTTTGGGAGTTGAACTCGAATATTACAGGGATAGCGAACCATACTGACTTAGCCAGACACAGGCGTTGAGGGAGGAGCCCGAGAAATGGAAGGGGGCAAGGTTGTCAATTCCCTTACAAAAATGGTTATTGAGATTGAATTGAAAGTCAATTGACTTTACTCAGTACATTGTGTTGACAGTCAATTGACTTTGAATAGAAATTTTGTATTGAGTTCTCGTTGAAGATTGGCCGCCGCGTTTCAATTGAAACTCAACGCTGAGTTTCAATTGAAAGTCTATTGACTATAGTCAACATGTCTGTTGATTCCAATTGACTTTCTGTTGAGTCTCAATACACTTTTCCTGTTGAGTTCCTGTTGTGACGTGTCAATTGAAAGTCTATTGAGAAAAGTCTGTGGAGTTCTAGTTGAGTCTGTGTTGACTATCTATTGATTCTCCTGTTGAGTTCCTGTTGAGAAATGTCAAATGAAAACCTATTGAGCATATTCAAGACAGCCTGTTTGATTTCATTTTAGTCTTTTATAAAGTTATTTCAACAATTGCCTCGTAAAGTTCAGTTGACTGTACTAAATATATAGTGAGTCTGCTTCAATAATGCAAAAAATCAAGGTGTGCATTGAGCAGGTGAAATAGTGAGGTGTTTCATGGCAACGCTTCCATTATTGCTCACGAAAGCAGCACGGGAGGACTGGAGCCTTGCAGGGTCCACTTGGCTCCTTGACTGTGTAGCCTGCAAAATACAACAAGAAACAGCCTCGTTTGTTTCCACCAGTATAGTACGAAATTATTGCGTCCCTTCTTATTAAGCATGCTGGTTTAAGTAGCTTGCTATTTTATATGTTAGATGGTTTGTATTTTTGGAAAGCAAGGCAGGGAGGCAGCAGTTCAATAAATGTATAAGCTTCTTTCAGGTTTTAGTGCATCAGGGCAAGCTAACCACATCAATTAATTCTACAATGGGTAGGGAGTGGAATGCCTTTAGTTGAATGCCTTCCGCTTTAAGGCACCTGAAATCTACTGGAACAACTATGTTTCAACGCGGCAGGGAGCCAAAAAATCACCCGCATGGGTCTGTAATCGTGTCTTCCACATCTTTCAGGCCCAAAAGAAATCCAAAGAGGCCTATCAAGACTGGTTGAGCCACTACCTGACAGGAGAAACCCCAAACCTGTGCAAAAGCATACCTGTCAACCTGTGGATTTTGTTTTTTGAAATTTTAATGCTTGAAATCTCGTAAAACAAAATTAGAAAATTGTCAACTTGCATGAACTTGTTTACAAAATTAGCCTTGATTAAAAAAAACTAGGGTCAGATGGTACTGTAATCTAAAGTTACTACATCAGGCAATCATCACAAATGGCTTTATGAATGGATGAGCGCATAATACTTTGTGCCTACCGACTAGTGGAAAAAAATACAGGAACCGTGATGGAAAAAAATGTGCCAAAAAGAACGTGACAGGAAAAATACATAACTTAAATTTCGCAGTCTTTTACACTCTTGTAACGCTGAAGTATGGTGTGTGCCTTGCAGTACGTTTACCAAACAAGTAGCACTAAGCAGCAGCTTAAAGGGATCATATGAGACATGGGTATATCCACATTTTTGCCTTCATCATAACAATGCCAGAGGGGTATACCAGTATAACAAGGCCGTCTAATGCCAGTTTACACACAAGGAGAACACGAAACAGTTTTTTTTGGTGAGGGGAAAAACATCAGTGTCTGTAAATGAGAAAAAATTTAAAAGCTTGTATCCCTTTGCTTGGCGAGATTTTCTATACACTAGCAGCACTAAAACAGTATAGTGATACCATGCCGACCAATCATTTGGGTAATTCCTAGAGGCAGAACATCTGTCAAAACAGATATACACTAGCAGCACTAAAACAGTATAGTGATACCATGCCGACCAATCATTTGGGTAATTCCTAGAGGCAGAACATCTGTCAAAACAGATTGACTAAGCCCTCGCGCAATGCCGGTGTAGCATCAGTCAGTGGCACGTCTGATGCCACATTCACCCAAAATGTTATTCAGTGATTTTGCTATACTCACACCACATTCAGCCCAACTTATTCAAAACTGCTCCGAGAAAGGCAGTCAGAAGTTTTGATCAGAAGCAATGGCAAATTTCAATTTCTGCTAGCAAGTCGAGCAAGTGCTTAAAGGAGCCATGAAGAGAAAATGCAAGTTGGTTTTATTCGAAAGATTTCGTGTTTTATAGTTCCCCCAGCGCTTGTCCGGATACAAACGGTGCTTTATTCACTGAGAAATTAAACAGTTTAGGTTAAAATTTTGATTTTCCCGCTCAATCGTGCGTTTTCGTGGTCCCAAGTGACATCACAGGAACCGACCGCTCCGCAGCCTAGAGTACCTTCATTCACGCATCCGCCGTACATGGTAGAGACACGTAACGCTGGCGCCGCCATGTTCGGTTGCTCGCTCGCCACCGAAGCAAGTAATTGTGTCAAAACCGCGCTAAAATTATCGCCGCAACGCGGTTTACTGAAGAAGTTTGAATCATATTGTCTGTTTCGCGTTGCTAGGTCTCGTGGGAAACGAAAAGAATAACGTGTTGAGCCCGTTGGCCCAATTGCGGCGGCACGGGACCGTTCAAAGGTTGTCTCCACCCTGTACAACGGTGTTGGTTTGTTCCCGCGTTTCTTTACGTTCCGTAACCTAGATGGCGCCACCATACCGTGGCCAGCGTTTGGTTTGTTTTGGCTCGCATTTAAACCTGGCTTGTTTTTGTTCTGGGAGAAAATATTCGTTCCCTGAAACAGTGCTCGCTCGACAAATGGGGTCACGTAAGACACCGTTGCTTGCGTCAATCGTCCAGTGTCGTCTGAGACAACCCCAAGCCCCGTAGTGCTGTGCAGCTAAACCAAAGTATGCTGTGCGCAGTACGAACAGCAGAACCCATCAGTACTTCTATGTTTACATGTGCTTTCGTAACTTCCACTGTTTGTCCCATCATTCTTATTGCTTTTTAAAGAATGTGCCCTAAATTTAAGCGCAAATCGCTCGTTCGTCTAGTTCGTAAGCTCTACCTAATTTGCGTCTGCTTCTGCCAGCCTCCGCCAATCGCAAAGCTTAGCTCATGTGACATCACAGGTTCTGTTGCGGGAAATGAGCTGGTGGGTCGCATGACCATTCTCATTTTTCCTAATTATGTAGCTTATTTGAGCGAAGTTTACGTTAAAAGTGGTGTCAGTATGATTCTAACGAGACAATCTTTTGAATGAACCAAACTTGTGTTTCCTTTTCATGGCTCCTTTAAGTCAAAACTGGTATTCATCAGTTTGAAAGTTTGACGCCTGTGCATGTTCTAGCGCAAGCTGCCTAGCACCTGTGACAAAAATTGGCAAATGAGAAATTCACGGAAAGATACATGGAGAGAATTGGCACTTAGTGGTAAAAGACTAATATATGACAACAGTGTGCAGTCTGTTTCCAACTACTACTAACGCAGCAGGTTTTTTTCTGCATTGGTTTTAAAGCCAAAGTGTCTGCTTGCCTTTAGGGTGCCGAGGTAACACATCAGACTTGTGTAAAGATGTTTTGGGTTCAAACCCTACCTTCTGCGGATACATAGTCTCTATTTTCCAAAAGCAATCAATGAATTTGTTATATTCTTGGGCATTATTTTTTTAGCTGGAATGAAGTACGGTTTAGGCCACATTTGTCACTGCTCTGCACTCAGGGAACGCTCTTTCTCCAAGCAATCGTTCAAATTAATACGCAAATATATTGCTGGCTGCCAGCACTTTAGCTTGGAAGAATATTTTACCGCCATGTCTCCTAACTGGTTGAACACACTATACTGTTTGTGACTGGTAGATCTGCCTCTCAGCCTAGCGCTGTCAGGTGTGCTTGCATGGCGCAGTATTCGTGCGTCTGTTATTGATTCGACAGGCACTTGTTCGATTCAACCTCCTTCACTTTTTTTTTTCATTTTCGTTAACTTCGTTCGTCAAACATTTTATTTATCTTCATCATGGTGTTCTTTCTTTTTTTATGACACTTCGTACTAGGTAATTCATGGCTGCTGCTCCGTTCTGTAGCGGCACTGCATCTGGGATTTTATTCATTCGTCAATTGCCTTCAAAGGTTTTGTTAGATCTTTAGCTTAAGATACATACAAATATAGAACACGCGAAAGCAATACAGCAGCGCGGAAGACAGTAAAACACTGATTGATGTCAAAATGTTGTGTGCCGGTACAATAGCCTCCCCCTTCAATTTGTTACACTTACGTACAGTATTTTTGAAAGGCTGAAGTGAAATCATACCCTTTAGGTCGATCTGGAGACGGCGGGAATAAAAACACTGTTCATATACCGACAAATAACCAAGTCGTGAGTATCGCCATTCAGGTAGGTCTGCACAACATTTGTCATGATGAAATGTACAGTGTGCGTCAGGCTTGTCTAGGGCAAGCGAGCGCACGGCTCCGGAGCGTGCTGGCGACATCTGCTGATAACTGCTGGGTTAGAGATAGCTTGCCATTGCGCGTGCGCGGATCTCGGACAGGGTCGGGCCGGTCGTCATTTCGCATGGGCCACTCTTATTTGCAGACGCCACCACCCACGAGGGGCACTGGTCTTCCCCAGTGCCAGCCATGAGCGGTGACAGGCCAGATAGACGCGCCGTTTGACGCGTTTATCGCAGGCAGTTACGTAATCGCATAAAGCAACGAGCGCCAATCTTCTGAATCTCAAGCGCACCAAACGGAAAGCACGCAACAAGAATTCACTGCAGGGCTTTCGGTCGAACCTGTTGTGCGATTACGTAAGTCCCTGGGGTGATAATGCACCGCGTCAAATTACGCACTGATCTCCAGCGTCACCGCTCACGGCTGGCACGAAGAAAACAAGCACCCGTTGCGGGTGGTGGTGTCTCCAAATTTTAGAGGCCAAAGCTGAACGACGACCGGCCAGGGCCTGTCCGAGATCCACGCACGCGCAATGGCAAGCTATCTCTAACCCAGCAGCTATCAGCAGATGTCGCCAGCATGCTCCGAAGCCGCGCGCTCGCTTGCCCTTGACAAGCCTGACGCGCACTGCACAGGAGCGCTCGGAAAGAATAAACTTACCTTATAACAACGTCGCTCCCAGCGGCGCTCCCAGCGTGGTGAATTTGACGGATTCCAAAGCGTTGCTAACAGGGAAGGTAACACTCTCACTTCGCAAGCTTCTTCACCGTACGATCACAGCGCACAGACACAACACGGACACAAAGGATGTTCACCGGCGGTAGAAAAGCGCATACGATGGCTTTTCCTTCAATAAATTCGATGTATCGCCAGCTGCACTGCAATGTCTGACCTTCGATGCTCGTTGAAAAGATTCGCACACGGCACATAAATCGCCAACAACACGAGCAAAGCTGTAAATTTGCACAGAACAGTGAGAACGACCGCACAGCGTGGTGCCCGCACATCCGGGACTGCGAACAAGCGACTTTGGCTTGGCTTGGAGTCGGTTTCCGATGGCTATGCCACGGCTACGCATTCTTGTGAAAAATTGAGCGTGAAAACATTGACACGAGATATAAAAAAAAACCGACGGCGGCTTGTGAGTCCTATGTTAATATTTACGATCATTGTTTATAGAATCATTACCAACCCGTCGAGCAGCAGGAATATTATTTTGCTGATAACCGAACTCCGCCGAGGTCGCGATGTTGGCTGTTAGCGCCACTGGCGGCAGTGGCAACTCAGCGTACTAGACATTCGCGGGGAATCTCGGAGGCCATGTCGCGACAGCGCGGTCATTTCAGCTAAGCGTGGGAGGGTGCCAGAGGAACCAAAAGAAATGATTATCGCCGGGTGTGGACGTGGATGGCAAGTCTTCTGTGTCCGGGCGCCCGCTTCGGCGAACTGCAGCAGGAGAGAGGACGGAAGAATTATGGAAAGTCCAGTCCTTGAAAACAGCTTCAAAGTTCTTGATCTGCTTGCGGGCGCAGGATATTTGCGAGGCGCTTGTGTTTGAGAAACATTCCGCGGACGCGTTGACATCTTTAAAATACTTTTGTTAGCGAGAGAGCGGTTCGGAGTGTAACAAGCGGCACGCCAGCTCACTAATTTGTTCGGTTTCTCTATTTTGTTTTCTTTTTTTGTAGTGTCGTGCAGCAGTGTCAGGCTCGTTCTTCCTTTTTGTGTCCCTGTGCAGTAGAGATGAGTTGTTAATCAGCGCTTCAGTTTGTCTTTCTTCTCTTTTTTCTTCGTTTGTTCGTTTAGTTCGTGTGAGCGGGGGCGCCTTGTGAGTCTCTTCCGCTTACGAGTACAGATTTCTTTTGCCGTGAAAGAACTGTTTTCACCTGTTTTAATAGAACATAGATGCGCGTTTGCTCCTTGCGGGATTCTCTGTATTCCACACTGCAGTTCTACAGTTGTTATCGTAGACAGTTCACGGTATCCTGAAGGAAAGTTATGTATGCGAGGGATATTGATTTGTTTGACTACGAAGTTTAAGGCGCCGACGCTACACTGGCGATAAGGCCCGCAGCAGTGGAGGGCCCCGGATTCACAGCCCGAGCCCGGGGTCTTAACGTGCGCCTAAATCTCGAACACATTGGCGTTTTCGCTTTTTGCCTCCAAGAGAAAAGCGGTCTCCGCGATGGGGAACTGAACTCGCGTCCTTGGGCTCAGACCACGGCGGGATGTAGTTCTGGCTACCCTAATGAAGTTCACGAGTGAACGACGATGAGGCCAAGCTTGCGTTCGCTTGATTTGAAGGCTTGTTTGAAAAGTTCGCTGTATACAAAAATTTAATTGTTCTTTTTCGACGTGTAGTGATTTACACCAACGTTTTGCTATTTTTTTTTTTTGAGTATGTATAGGCACATTTTCGTTACTGGAATATTCTTTCGCGTTTGGGTTTGTGAGATAAGTATTCATTTCTGCAAAACAGCGCTGTTATTATCGTGCCTCCACAGAAAAACACTGAATCATCGCACTAGGATGCGATGTCACATATGACTTTTGTAGATGTAGCAGATGAAATGACTTTTTAAATCTACCTCCTTCCCCCCGCCCCCCCCCGTAACACAACGTATCACAGCATTGTATGTGTGAAAAGCCCCCCCCCCCCCCCCCCCTCTCGCCTTTCTGTTTTTTCCCGGCCGAGATATGCATGCTTCATGATTCCGCACCAACCTTCCCGGAAGACTGACTTCGAATATCTCCACTGCCGCTAAAGCGCCCCAAAGCGGAACCTTAGTAGTACTGAAGATTGCTCACCCATTATGTCAATGTGTGCTAAGGTATAAAGAAGAAAATCAGCTGCTATAGCAAGGAAACGTTTCCGCGGGAGTCACGTGCCAGAAGAGATGAGTCACTGGAGTTTTGTCAATGTTTGTCTCCTCCATTGTTTTGTGCAACCATGTTGCGGCAGTATTCGAGGAAATGCATTCAAAAATTGTCCAATACAATTGATTTCCCCACTTAGCAGGTATAATTATTATTTGTGCAAAGATATGCTGCTGGTAAAGGCTACTGGATTACCCTACGGAGTTTCATCAGTGTTGAAAATTAAGCGCGAACCATAAAGCATGGAAAAGAAAGAAGGACACTGGTATAATTTTCAACAATGTATGTTCACCAACCGACTCTCAATCCTACTTAGTTTTGTCAGTAGAAACTCTATTGAGTTTCAATTAAAGGAAGTCATTTGACATTCTGTTGAGGTTTGTCTATTGAAACCTTGTTGACTTTTTATTGACTCCACTCAATAGAAATGTCAATGTAAAATAAAAAAAGCATAAAAGTAACCTAGTAGTCTTAATTCCGTAGACACAGTGGGCAGCGCTGAAAAAAATAACCCTTCAAAGTGTATGTTTGAGCCTGATGAGTTTTGTCCATTGGTTCTCCAAAGAGTTTCAATTGACTCGTGTCAATTGGTTTTGTGTTGCGTTTTCTCAATAAAAATCCTTTTGAGTTTGTACTGACACATCTCAATAGCCAATTGAGTTTGAATTAAGTTTCTGTTGATTCAATAAAAACTCAACAGGAAAAGAATTGAAACTCAGAATCCATTTTTGTAAGGGTTATTGCAAGGGCCACGGCATGTAACTTATTCTTTGTAACGAAGATCGGGTATATTATGCAGGTACTGCATTGTTCGCGAATCAACGTCCAAAGGATTCACCGGGTATTTGCGGTGTTTGTTTGGGGTTCAACATGGGAGAGGTGTTGCAGAACAAACCTTTATGGGAGAGTCCGAGATGGTGGCTTGGGGCTGGCGCACCTATTTGTGCGAGAGCTTGTAAACCCGGTTTTTGTTTTGTCGAGATGTTTGCGGCCGTTCTTGCAGAGTGTCATGCAAGTACGGCTGGCATGTGCTATGCCGGAATATGTAGTGTAGACATGGTGCATATTTGAAGGGAACAGTCATGTCGGCCCGTTTTCTATTCTCACGCTTTTCTTGCGGGTGCATATCCTCTGTGACACGCAAAAAACTGTATATGGACATTTGCGATGTTGTTTTCCCCGTTCCTATGTATAAATATCATTACCGTGCTGTGCCAAGACGAAATGTGCTAAATCGCGTGAAGAGAAGGAGGTTCATCCTGGAGTGAAAACGTTTTTGTTCAACTTACACACAGCCACTTTGTCTGTTGGAACCTGGATGCAGGATAGGGCGATATTTGTACCATGGAGAACTCAGGGTTCAATTTGCAAACAGCCAGAAACCATACAGCACGTTTTTCTGCATTGTTGGGCTGCGGTATTTTTGTGGGACGTTCTCCACAGGACCAGTCATAAAGACTTCTCGCTGCGCCCCCATGCCATACGTTTCGTAGCTATAGAAAACGCGGAGGGGGCACACTTGGACTTCGTTATGTCGTTGGCCTTGCATATCATATGGCGCTCGCGCATGGCCTCGCTCCACGGGGATGTGGACGCCCGCCCTACGCGGCAATGTTTTAGTGAGTCCATGTCACAGTACTTAGAAGTGCAGAAGCGCAAGGAATGGGCTCCTGAGTGGCTGTCAAGGATAGAACCTTTGACTACGCTTAAGGAATTTTAGAGAGATATCAGCCTTCATAGGTTGGTGGCTTGTCGCTAGAGTTGCTCTTTTAAATATGTTTTTTTTGTTTCGCTGTTGTGTCGAAAACCGGCATTAAAGAAAAAAAAACCGCCGTAGGCCAATGGTTAAGACGACCGACACCAACTTTGTCTACCAGACAAAGGCTCGAACTGCTATGCGCACGGACGCGGATAGACATTCTGTGGTCCTAAGGGACGCGGCACCAGAAAAAACACATAGACTAGACGCAGCGTTACTATCGACTGAATGTTTGTTCTGAAACAACTTTTATATACACTAGAATGTCGGCTACTGTAACTCAAGGAAGCTATCAGGGAGCCTTAAAAGATAGCCTCAAAACATTATACACTGTCACCTGGAACACTAAGCCATTTACAACTATTAGCCGTGTGCCAACAGATAGTGCAGTTCTTTTGTTGATAGCGATACAGAAGTAACGCTGATACACTCGTCACCTAATCTATGACGAGTTTGTCAGGCTGTAATGGGTGATGAGTGTATCAGCGTTACTTCTGTATCGCTGTCAACAAAAGAACTGCACCATCTATTGGCGCCTGTATACTACTTGTAAATGGCTTAGTGTTACAGGCGACAATGTATAATGTTTTGAGGCTATCTTTTAAGGCTCCCTGGTACCTTCCTTGCGTTACAGTGACCAACAGGCGAGTGTATATAAAAGGTGTTGTTTCAAAACAAAAATTCAGTTAATAGGAATGCTGCGCTTTGTCTAGGTGTTTGTTTTGTTCTTCTGTCCCCGTGTTAGATTGTGCCTCCCGCGAGTGCAATGTATTACCAACTGGCCCAAGATTCCGCTTATGCAAGTTCTATGATATATGTTCGTGAAACCCTCACAAGAAGGCGTTGCAACGAGCTCCAGGTGAACTGAAACGCAATGCCGCACTATCGTGCTTCGCAAGACGTGCGGAAGTTATATAATGTTTGTTTTAAAGATTTGGTTATGACGCAGCCTAGCAGCGGAGTAAAGACCCTAATCGCCCTTGGGAGTCCTATGCTTAGGAGTAACGTTTGGTAACCCTTACGTTTGGCTTAACCACACGCCGAAACTTCGAAGTAACTGTACTTCGAGCTGCTCGTATCGGGTAGGAACGCAAGGCCTGAAACAGAAACGCTAGACCGGACGTCCGACACATGCCGTATAGTTGCTCCTGTTAGCGTTTCCGCTTTGGTTTAAGTGCGCCACTTCCGGAACAGACGCTGCTAACAGCTCGGGAGCACGGCTTGAAAGCCCACCAAATTGTTTTTTTTTTTTTGCTTGTTCAACAAGCCAAAGCTGAACCTAGGCTATTAGTCCCACAGTGGTTGGCTGAGGATTAACTTCGACCGCCTAAGCAACATGCGACGAAATCTGTATTCTCGGGGGTCTTCGCTTTTCGCCTCCAACAGAAAATAGCCACTGCGGCGTTAATCTAACCCTCGTCCTGGGGATCAGCAGCACAATGCCTTAGCAAGTGATGAAAACCGGCAAGTGAGCCCGCAGAAATCACGAAAGGCTATGCTTTGCAGTTAAGAAAGCAGTCTATGATCGTTTACCGTAAGTATGATTCCAGCAATAAAAAAAACTACTTTTTATTTTCTAGATATAGATATGTACTTGGCTAGGTGAATTGACTGAATAATTCGGGCCGCCTTTCCTTAGCGTGGTGACATGAGTAAGCGCATTTAGACAATGAAAACTGTGACTTTTCGATTTTTGACTTCATTGTGGCAGGCTTGTGCCGGAAACTACACGCTCACTTTGAGTTTATGACTACAATACGCGTGAACACCGCTTTTAATAGTTTTCTTTGTAATGTTTTTAAATGTTTATAAATCCGTTTCAAGCATCCGGCAAAGAGACACAATCAGGAAACAGGGGTAACGCGACCGATCCTGACAGCATGCGCTTAAAATGATAGCAAGGAGAGGTTTTACAATCCAGATCAATGTCAGCCGCCGGCAAGCTACGAGAGCCGCTTGGAAGCGCGCCAGTAACCGATGACCTCGAATGTCGAAATGGCCTTGATGACCCGCCAGTCTGGCGCCTTCCGTGACGTGGTTGTTTTTCTTTTTAGTGGGCCTTTTTTCTGTCTTTTTCTCCTACTCTTCTTTCCGCAACAAAGACATGAAGGGATGTGGGGATGCCCAGAGGAGGCATGATATCCTTTTTCTAACACTCATCCCAAATACTACCAAAAAGGGAGTCCTAATTTGCGCGGCACATTATTTTTTCTTCGAACTGTTTGTGTCTTGAGCCACAAGCGAAATAACAGTGATTATTCCCCGTAGAAAGTCAGAAATCCGTAAAAAAAAAGAATATGTTTAAAATATAGTTATAGACAATATAGGCAGCTCATTCTAAATACGCTTTTTAAGCGTTTGAACGTAGGCAATTTCGCAATAACATTATGTGTATAATTAATAAACAGATGTGTAAAAAAACTGAGTCTTTATGCTGAGCACAATTCTAATCCCTCAGTAATACGTCTCAGAAGAAAGCTGTTTCCTTCTTGACACCGCAATTAAAAGCTTTAACGAGACCCTGTAATTGGTAGATCGAATGGCTCGAAATATCGGTCCTTGACATATCTGTCACCTCGTTGTGTGATGTTTCTCATTTTCAACATATATCTCGGTGACCATTCGGCCAAAGTTTATGAGTGCCTTGTGCTATAAGCACTACTTTCAGCTTCATAACGTTAACTTCCTCGGTGTTTACATCATCACGTTTAAAATACGTGTCGGGGGTTTGTTTGTGTCGCTGGTTCTCAATCTGAGATAGGTTCTAACTATTCAAAAAGCTCCAAGTTCATTTACATCGTGTTTTTAGGGAGTTATGCGTGCATTTATCGCCGATCACTTACGTAAGACATGGGGTTTCACGAAAAGTGTGAGACATTTACGGCATCGGTCGATTTATTTCGCTACTTTTCGCCGGTACTTGTTTAAACCCAACGCCATCATTTTAGTTTCTATTCGCAACAAGCCAACCTATTACCATTTATTATCAAGAGAACAGTTTCACTATAATTTCTGTACATGCCGTTCGCATGAAGTGTTCTCAAGGTATTTATGCCCTTACAGTGTTTAAAATATTTCATTGAACCACAGAGGCGTAATTGTTCAAACGTTTTTGCGCATGTTATGCACTGTACCACTGCATACAAAACACAATCTCCGTTTAATTGAGAAAGCTTGTTTTTGGAAACTGGCTCAACTCCCTTCCTGCACCAAAAAAAAGCATTATTTCAGGGAAAAATATTCCCAAACTTAAAATTGGCAAACTACAAAAATTGGTGCACAACACGGTCACTACTGTCGTCATAGAGGCCAGAGGCAAAAACGAGGTTATCGGTGTGTTACCTTTAGGTTAGTCTTGGAACTTCCCGTTGAACCGGCAGCAGCCGCCTTATTTGAATCGCGAAATACACTTTCCTGGCGTACTTTTCGCCAGGGACCACCAATCCCAGAAACAATTTGACTGGACAACGTACTGGTGACTATGGCACTGATGGGTCTCCACGACTTCATACGCTTCCCTATTCATATAGCCGCATTGTTTAAATTTCCCGGTAAATTTGGATCATCTGAATTTGGATCTGGTAAATTTGGAACATGTCATCTGAATTTTGCACAATAAACCTTTTCTGATTTCTGATTGTGTTGGTGACAGGTCAGCCTAGGCAATGTTAATTAAGCCCTGTCAAAAATATATGATAAAAAACGGTTTGCGACTTGAAAATTTGTTGCCTTCGGTTGAATACATATGCTTGATAGGCTATTATAAATGGTGAACAACAGAGGTTTTCATTAACTGCTGTGAGCCTGCGTGCTCGCGTTCCCGCATGCTTTTACCCGCCGCGGTGGCTAAGTGGCTAAGGCGTTGCGCTGCTGAGCACGAGGTCGCGGGTTCGATTCCCGGCCGCGGCGGCCGCTTTTCTGATGGAGGCGAAAAGCAAAAACGCCCGTGTGTACGAGATTTCGGCGCACGATAAAGATCCCCAGGTGGTCAAAATTAATCCGGAGCCCTCCACTACGGCGCGCCTCATCGCCTGCGTTGCGTCGGCGCGTTAAGCCCCACAATCAATCAATCAATCCCGCATGCTTTTGAATAATAGGAGGTTTAACTAGCATGTGCGCAATTAAAGCCCCAGGGCAAGTGATACTAAGGACATTGCTAGGGTTTGAAATGTAGTACCCATTCAGCATTATGCTAACGGGCGATGTCTGCGGCCGCCTATTTGCCCCTTTCCTGGGTGCAGTAGCGTTGAATTACTGTAAAACTTTAAATTGTTATCATTGCCACAGCGATTGTCTTCCCATAAGAAGTAGCTATTCGAAGTATATTTTTGCCGCGTGGCTGCTCTAGGCGTAACTGTCAAAGCACGTCAGGGTGCTTACACCGTCACATGCAGCATCGTTGTTTTCTTTACCACCTGGATTTCATCCCACGTTTCCGAATGCATCTGAAGGGGTTGAGATGGCAAAGTTATTTGACAGAAATGAAGCTCAATGGCTAGTGCAACTGGTACGGCTGACCTCCTACACAACGGGGCACCCATACTCTACTCGGTGGGTGTTCCTCACACCCACAGCGCGTCTTCTAGTTCGCGATCTCTTCAACGATACAGGAAAACCTTTATAACTCTCCGTTCCCGCGGGACATGCATCCTATACATAGCAAGGAATGGCGAAAGGTAAGAGCCCGTGCCCTGTAACGACGCTATGCGTAAGCCGAGAGCGTTGCCTTCGCGGACGCAGCCGATTACGCTGTTTGCGAAGCAATGGCCATAGCACTGGTCAACAATCAGGGTAACCACATCACCCTCTGCCCTATCCACACGAAAGACTAGGTAATTGGAGAAGAGGCAGGCATTTCTCTGTCGTTGGTTGCTTTCACGAAAATCAGGACAGTCATCAGCGACTCCAAGTCAGCTATTTTAAATTTCTCAAGTCGACAAATATCAAAAGAGGCGTTCGCAGACTCATATTCTGGTCTTCCCCTCGAAAACCGGACAAGCAAGGTGAACTTAATGGTGACCCCGCCGACTTCATTTTGAACCCCACCGCCCGAACGGGGGGGGGGGGGATCCGTCTGTCCATGCTGGACATGAGGACCTCGTCTTGACGCCGTGCGGGACAGGCTAGTGTCATGCAGTGACATTACAAATCATTATCACTTAGCCCGGGCACGCTACCTACCTGGGCACGCATCCCCCCGTATGCGACATTCGGTTGTCTGGCGACTCTTACAGACCCACTCTTGTCCAGTCCCACTTGTGTATAGCTATTGCTACCCAGGGCACTACTCAATCGAGTTTCATATACATCAGGAACAAGCGCACCTAGCGCAAATACTATGGCAATGTGCGCACGCGATCAGGAATCACCGTACAATAACTAACACTCAGGAGTGTTAGACCATGCTGCTCAACTGCCGTCCGGTTCAATTGTGGACCGTTAAGCTGGCTTAAGACGCAGCCAGTGCCTAAGGGCTCATGTCCAACAAATATGGATCACAGTTGGCAAGCTCAATAAAATTTATGTTGTCGCTCTTTATGGAGAGGATTCCCGCTGGGGGCTATGGTGTCATAACCTACTCCACATCAGCTCTCGCTTTTGCGGCATTTTATGCAAAAAAGGTCATTCATCTTTTTCAGCTGTGCGTCAAGACCACCGGCAAGTCACAAGGAATTTCCCGTGGCCATGTTTGCCGCAGTTAGTGCATTTTACTACATGATTTCAGGCTGTTTAAGTATCGCATCGGGCTAGGCCTCACGAGAGGAACGTTCCAAGGCCGGCGACGGAGAGCGCCTCGAGGAGCCAGTAGGAAATGCCCGCACCACGCTCAGGAGCAGGAGCCTGAGCTCTCATCCGCAAGCTGCGGCTGCCCAAGGGCTCCACGAGCCGGTCCAGCCACAGCTGCTCGTCACCGACGCAAGCTCCCACTACCCCACAATGAGCCAAGCACCCCACGTGGTGATGCACGTGCAAAGGAAGGAACCGAACGAGGAGGACAGCGCTATGCACACCGACTCCACCGAAGAAAGCGGCTCGCCAGCGAAGTGGGCATACGATGAAAACAGCGGCAGAAAAATCGATATACGGAATCTATGGAAAGTGACCGAAAGGAAACGAAACAAGACCACCGCCACTCAAGGAGCCACACCAGCCGCATAACCAACCTCTCAGCACTCGGCCCCGGAGACGGCACAGCGGAAATGTTCCCGGATGACACCATTGCCCGTAGAAGACACGAAAATCATTTATCGCCCATAAGCCGGCCTTCAACATTTGAAATGGTCCCTCGCAGAAATTACTAACGCCATTGGAAGAGAAAGCAAAATCACACAGAAGAAATTATACGACAATTTTTGCATTCAAGTGCAGCGCATCGAAAACCTTGTCATCGCAAGTACGCCAAGAGAAAACCTGGCTTTCGACTTCCTGGGAGAAATCAGCAGCATTCAACTAGGACGAGACATATTCACCATGCGAGCCCATGTGAAAACTCCGGAATGGATCAGCAGAGGAGTCATCAACAGCGTTCTACCGAATACCAGTACAGGAGAACCCATGGGCGGACCCCGCGTGCCAGAGCGATATACCATTGTTGCAGCACGAATGCTTAGAAAATCGTATGCAGAAGTCATCTATTTTAACGGCCCCCACGTACCGTTCAACGTGATATATGAGAGCGGTGACTACCTTTGCCGGCGCTATCGCAAGACAGCAAAGTACTGGCGTTCATGTAGGGAGATTGGCCACTGGCAAGACATATGCCCACATCCAGCTCAAAACTTCTGCCACAAATGCGGCAAGAGCAATCAAAAACCTGACCACGACTGTCGACCATGTGGCACAATTGCGAACACCCGGGTGAGACCGCAGGGACAGACTGCAGGCAGAAGCTAAAGCAAGGACCACCCTCCACCCACCCCAGAAGGTTCGACAGCAATGGGAGTTAACGAGCGCAGAACTACACAGGGGATGGCGGCCCCACACAGAAGACTTCCCTGATCTACAAGCAGTCAAGAGCACAACTTCAGATAGCAGCAATAACAACGAGCAGAGAAGCAGCAGAGACAGATCCAGAGCGCGTTCGCTATCTCAATAAGGCTCTAGAGCTTCATCCCAAAACCGAGTGAGCAACGCAAATGTGGCAAGCGAATCTGGAAGAAGCTCCGAAGACGAAGCTGCCATCAAAGCCTTAGAGATGAAAATCCAAAGCCAGTAAACTATCATTGATAAGCTGCTGCAGCGCTGTCGTGAACAAGAAGCGCTGCTAAACGAATTCTAAATACAGCATTGTATGCGTGAAGTTTGGTGACTGTTTGCGAGTTTCAAACGACGTTTAAGGAGGCCGAGCTTTCTTAATGCTTTTCCGGTTATTTATTTTACATGGCTAGTTCAAGATAAATCGAAATGCAAAAGAATGCTTAAATACTTTATGGATGGAACCGCTTGAATTACAATGTTGTTTATGGCATACACGTTATGCGAAGGATCTGCAACGGATAAGAAACGTACGTGCTTTCTTTTGTTAAGATTAATTTTAATTTGCGATATACGGCATCATTCTGATAATTTTGCAAGGTCAGACTGCAAGATGGTTATGTCATTCGGTTTATTGATGTCCTTGTATATGACGACGCCGTCGGCAAACAGACGCAGTGGACAGTTCCTGTTTGAACCCGGTATCATTAATGTAGACTAGGAACAATAAAGGGCCGATCACGGAATCTCAGGTACTCCTGACTTTACGGGACTGGGACTACGAATAACATTGTACTTTTGACTGACTGGACCCTGTAATTAAGAAAGCTCTCGATCCACTCGGTTGTTTTATCGTCCCGATGTAGGTTACAAATTGTAGCCATTAACCGTTTGTGTTGCAAGTGATCAAATGCCTTAGAAAAGTATATGAAAATAGCATCAGTGAGCGAGAGTTATTCAGAGAATCGTGCGCATCGGTTAGCACTTCAAACAGTTGGGTGTCCCAAGAACGGTTAGTACTGTAGCCTGGTTGGTTGTCTATGAACAGGGTATTTGTATTCAGTCGGGAAATTGTGTGCGTAAACAGAATATGCTCTAGTATTTTGCATGGAATGGAAGTAAGCGAGATGGGTCGGCAAGTAATAGCTGGAGATTGTAGACCAGATTTAAATATAGATATTGCAAATGCCGATTTTCAATTTTCTAGGACGTAACCTGTGTCTAGTGACTAATGGATATTAGTTTCAATAAATACGCTGATTTTTGAGAGGCTAATTTTAGTAGTTTGGCACTTATGACGTCAGGCCCTGGACTAGTCTTGTATTCAAGTCGCTCGATCGCTCGTGTTACACCATTTTCAGTACGGACTATAGGAGAAAAGGGAACGTGAATGAAAGTCGCTGGAAATGCATGAAAATCAATTGGAAGTTCATCTGAAAATTTAGAGGCAAACTGATAGGTGAATATTTCTACCGTGTCCTCCAGGGAGAGAGGACAGCCAAGCTCGCCCTAAAGTAGAGTCGAGGGGTTAGGGTAGCGTGGTAGAGATATATGGAGCAATCTATGACGCGGTGGTCGCTGAATTCTTTCAGAACATGGGTAGCCGCATTTTCAGGGCGATTAGTCAGTATTAGGTCTAATATGTTCTTTCCGCGCGTAGGTTCCCTTACAAGCTGTGACATGTGATGCTCGTGCGTTAGGTGCATAAAATTCAGGCTTTCTGGACGATGGCTAGTACAGCTAACTGTGGAGGCAGACCAGTCTATTCCAGGGAAATTAAAGTCCCCACCAAGAATAACGACAGAGTTGGGGTACTTGTTTGAATGTGGTGAAGGGAATCGTTTAGAGTTCAACGAACTCCGGCTGCTATCAGGCTGTCTGTAGAATACACCAATGACACAGGTTACATGCGCCAAGCGCGCAGTAACCCAGGCAATTTCGAGGGTCGAATCACAGACTAGAGCTAAAGGGTGGAATTTTTTCTTAATTGGCAATAATTACCCGTCTGCCTCGAAAGGTGGCTCTGTCTTGACAGAATATTGCGAACTCGGCAGGAAGGTAAAGTTCGCAGTTTTATGTGCCTCCCGACAGCCAAGTCTCTGTGCCCAGTACAGTATCAGCATCACACGTGTACACAAGCGCTTTCAGGTTGTCCAGTTTGTCAAATATGCTGCGGACGTTTGCAAGGATCACGGACAGCTTATTTGTAGTTGTTGATTTCTTAATGGCTGATTTATCACCTGAGACGTTGCGTCATATCATAAATGGCTGTTGATTTCGGGTACGTCCGCATCGCTCTGTACCGTTGTGGTTTTGTACGCAAGATCTTCGTACCTGGCTGGTACTTCGACAATTTTATGTGTCGCAGACTCGTACCTGAAGGTTCGACCACGCATGTTAAGGTAGTTGAATAGGAGTGAGTAGGTTTCATTTCCAATGTGGGTGGATTTCGCGAAGTTGCGGAGCTTTTTGCGTGCCAATTGTACTTTGGGAGAATAGTCTTCGTCAAGCCAAACTATCGCCAATTCTAGCTTTTTAAATTCAGGGGCACTTCGCCAAACGTCCATCTTAGACTCAAAATTCAGAAACTTCAGGATTATGGGGCGGTCAAATTTCGGGCGCCGCTGACCCGACCTGTGAGCACGTTCGATGTCGCCAGCTTCTATGCCGAGGTGGGCGGCAAAGAATTCCTTCACAATTTTTTCTGACTGTTCGTACCCCTCTTTTTCCGTTTCGGCAATGCCTTTGACAATCAAGTTATTTCTTCGCATTCTGTTTTTCATGTCATCCACGACATAAAATAATTCCTCGTTTACTTTTGCAATGCTTGTTTTCACTTCCCGCACTGAGTCGCCTACATTTTTACAGCTTCTTTCAATTTGTGGCATTTTGCTTTTTTCTTCCATTGTACAGATTTTTGAATAATTAATACGGGTGTACTGTTTTATTTCGGTTAGGGTAGTCGTGGTTTCCTCATGAAGTTGATTAATTAGAGCCAGAACATGGGTATCTTTGGGACGGGGTTAGATTCCATGTCATGAGAACAAAGCAGGATCAGCGAAATAAGAGAAACTAGAAGTAGGAAGGTGGGTCTAGGGCTCTGGGATCGGACAAAGGCCGCTGCCAATCCAAAGCGAGCTTTGTGGGAGCTCTTGAGCTGCCGATAGGAAACAAATGAGCTAAACCTCACGCGGTAGGTGCCGACGTCAACGCCCGTCTCACTTCTCACACAAAAAAGACAAGGTAGGATCAGCGGCCATAAAACACGAAGAAGCGTTTCAGAAACAACAGCGTGAGCGAAACTGCATACCTACCTAGAACAGCGAAAGCATAACTTAGCCGTGGGAGCCGGTGGCCGCGAATCCCAAGCAGTTGATGGCGGAAGCTCATTTTGTACCTTACAGCGGCGCTGCCCTCGTCGTAACGTCAGTAGGTGATGTCACAGGAACGATCTCTGGTGTAGAAACGTACGAGCACGGCTCCAATCTTCGGTGATGAGTGCGGCCATACAGCAATCGACGGTCGCGTCAGTGACGAAAAGTTGTTTGGAAATGAAGGGCTCTTGTAAAAAATACTTGTGGCGTACGCTTTTAATTCTTAATGCGTTGTATGAACATTGATTACGCGAACATATTGTAATCATACCAGCGCATCAAAAGTTCTCAGTGCGCAGGGCTTGCAAAAGGCATTCGCTCGGAGTAAACTCGTATGTTGTTTATACAGCACATTATTGTGGCCTGGCTTTACGGTATCAGGGTGACAACGCGAAAGTAATAAATGAGCCCTAGTGGAAATAAATTAGTCAGGCATCTCCTCGCGTCGCTGCAAACCTCGTCGAAAGAAGATTGTTTTCTAGTCGTCGGCCGCATCTGCCACGTGACTGCCTCTTATGTCTTACGTGACCTCCTGTCACGCGGTTCCTTTCCTGGCTCGGTTTGCTCATGGGAAGTTTGCGGAGTTAAATTTTGTCGCCTTCGCACACGTGGCGCGCTTATTTTGTGACTGCTGGGACCTTGCCTTCGACCCACGTGCGCAAAGCTTGTGTAGTAGCCTCTTTTGTATTTTGTAGTTAAATCATTGCTCTCGACACGTTCTTTTTTTCATTCTACCTCGCAAAAAGCAAGTATACATCTACTTTTATTTAAGCAAACAGTGCAAATACCAAGTATACATTGATATGCTTCCTCAAATAGGCGTAATATTATCTTTCTGCTGATAAATGTTGAAAAAATGGAGAATTCTTCAACATTTGCTGGATTGAAAATGTTTTCCTTGTATAAACGGCTCGCTCAAGAATTCTTTCCAACTCTGCTCGGCACATGAATCGAGGAACACTTGTGCACTGCGTATTTCGATGTGTAGACATCGGGGAATACAGAAACGGAATGCGTTGTCCGAGAGGCCGCTTTGCATGCCTTAAAGGCGGTAGCGTTTCCGTTGTGGTGAAACCACTGCGAAGGGTCGCGAGTGCCGACCGTCGTTGAGCTGTTTGGGCCATTGTAAGGTGCATGCGGCCGGAACCTGTAGTGCCTGTCGGAGAAACTTTTCTTCCTTGGAGAGGATGTGTTTTTCAGGCAGTGCCTAAGAACTTTTGTATCTGTTCAGAAAGTACGAGTAGCCCAAACTTTCAAACCAGAAGCGGGTGACTGATTCTTCTTTCTAAAATAATTTCAAATTCGTTTCGTACATAAGTATGTATCTCGTTGTAAAGTTATGCAAGTGCAATCCCCTTACTGCACATAGTCACCTTTACCGTACAAACAGTTGTCAGAGTCTGTAAACACCTGTAGGCATTGTACATACATGTTCTGTATCCTGTGTTTGCATCGTGAGCTTTGTATTGTAAAATAAACATTTTCTAACGGACAGACAGACAGACAGACAGACAGACAGACAGACAGACAGAGAGACAGACAGTCAGACAGTGAGTTCCTATGCAATGGCAGTTATATTAAAAGGGGGGAACCGGATAAAAACAATATTTCCTTTCTGTGCAGGTTTATGAAAGACGATAGTCTTTCGCGGGCTACCTAAACCCACAAATATTGGTCTGTCTCTGTGTCTGTGTGTCTGTCTGTCTGTCTTCCTGTCTGTCTCTCTGTCTGTCTGTCTGTGTGTCTGTCTGTCTGTCTTCCTGTCTGTCTGTCTGTCTGTCTGTCTGTCTGTCTGTCTGTCTGTCTGTCTGTCTGTCTGTCTGTCTGTATGTATGTCTGTCTGTCTGTCTGCTGTCTGACTCGATTCAGCCACCGCGCCAAAGGGAAGCTCAGTCTGCGCAATAGTGGTATATACTCACAGCCAAACCTAAATGTCAAAGTCCGGTGTTAACGCTCATACTTGTCAACATTGTTGAACAAGAACAAGACATTGCGCAAATTGGAGGCGGAAAATCAATTCATAAGTGATATCTGCAGTGTTCCTTTATTAAAAAATGATGAATGCTTTTTTTGGCGACATGAAATAAAATACTACTTCAATTGCAGAAAATCTTCGCCTGGTGTTGCCAGCGTTGCTACAGCTCATGTCGGTATTTAAGAAATCAAATAGCAACAGCAACGAAACATTCCACTACAGAAATTCATTGTTGAGCTTGGAACGCGCGTGGAGAAGGCCAACGTGGTTCTATAAACGTAGCAAGGCGACTTAATTCACGTGCACCTCCGCCGCACGGCAGCGCCAGCCTGGAGCACTGGAACCTTTATCGTGCTTAGCTTGGGAGGAGCGCGACGGAAAAGGAACAGCAGGAGAGGTAAGCGGGAAAACAAAGGGAGGCATTTACTTGGCAAATGTCGAAAACGAGTATCTCCTTTGTCGACATTTGCAACGAAAGGAGAAGATACGCTGCCAGTGTTTTTGCTTTGACAAGTGTGCAAAGTTAAATTATTGACGAAGAAGGTTTAATCGTTCGCCTCTATTTTACATGTGGCCAAGCTGAAATATAAAAATTTTCAGTTCAATCAATAGTGCTGTGTCTGATTGAACTGCAAAGGCAAATTAATGGTCACCACCCCTGTATCGCTCTGCGTAGAACTACTCAGTCTTCACCATCTATGATTTGAGGTTTCGTGAATCGATTGTCCTCAATTTGTAATACACCAAAAAATCGCAGTGACAAAATTCAGACAATGCAGACAAGGCTATTGCGTGATTGACATCCTCCAATTCTACCTCTAGGACACGGTGTCAGGAAAGAAGAGCGGGAAGCGGCATTGGACTGCTCCTGACAAAACGCTGCACTACAGAGAATAACAAGACAAGGAACGACTTCCATAAGCACGGAGGACATTATTCAAGCCAACACGAAAAACAGGGGATCAATCGCATCAGGCAAATGATGCGGCAGCGAGGCAATCGTCATCCTGCACCGTGTTTCTTTCCTAACCCAGCATCCCCTGAGCAACGTGTACGCGATTTGGCACTCAGCCCGCCTCTCCAAGACCTATCTCCGCTATTACAAATCAATAGATGGCCTAGCAAAGTTGTTTCCCTCGCAGCCGCAGCTGTACTGTTCTTTTTTTGCAGACATCTAGAACTAGCTTCCAACAAAGCGATAAGCTACAATCAAAATGTCGTCAGCAGGAGGCAGTGTTTCGGTCGTCTTCGCATTGGTGTCGTTGTTTGTATTGGGAAGCATGGGAGGTTTTCTTATTCACTGACAACGGGGCGTATTGACGCTACGCGCTATTCCAAGGAAACATCATCGTTTTTTTGTAAATATAAAGACCGCGGCACTGCACTGCTATATAAGTAGTGTATTACAGCAGGCTTGGCAAGCATGCGAGTGATAGTTTGCTAGATTCATTAAAGTGGTATTTCTCAAGCTTTGGGTAACTAACCTCACGGCAGACGAAGCATACAAGGCCTCGTTGTTAAGCTATATGGAATTACGGACGTAGTTTGGCAGCTGTTGTTTTTTCAGGTTCGAGACAATTGAAATACGAAAAAGGGCCTATACTCGAGAATGGTTTATAAGCCCCAAAATACGACATTAACCTACAACAGACACGGCGAAATGAATAAGAGAGTTAGCGGTATCTAGGTGCTGGCGAAATCAAAAAGAGTTCAAACACATCAACAGGTCTTAGTACATAGTAGTTAGTGGCATGGGTCGTAGCGACTCACATTGCAGTTGCACAGTCGTAAGTGTTGACGTCGCTTGACGTGGTCACAAGGTCGGGGTTTGTGCTGACACCGCGCGTTCCGAGCTCCCGCTCGTGTCTCGAATGCAGCTCTCTTGGACACGCCGCCGGCCTCATCGTAGGCCACCTTGCAAGACGACTGCCAGGTTTACGAAGGAGAGGGCCGAGCGTACCTCAGCAAAACTACACACCACTTACGTCACTCTCTCCCGTCACTAAAATAATTAACTCCATTTAACGCTGTGGAGGTGGCTGGAAAGTAAAGCTTAAACGACACCCACAATTTCGCATGCGACGTCACTTGAATTGAGACACGTGGCTCTACAAAGAGTGAAACCAGAAATTCTGCCAGCCGGTACCTGGAATTCGCAGGGGCGGCGTCCCGAACGCAGCCGCGCGGCCACGACCGGGCTAGAGCGGTGGACGCCGCCGCTGTAGCCCGGCCGTGTGTCGGAGAAAGAAAACGTAGAGGAGCATCTTTCGAAGGGTGAGACAGCGAAACTTGGCCATCGTGATGTGCTAGCTCGGGGTTACACCACTGCGCGAAACGAGCGGAGACACCAAAAAAATTCGACATGTGACCTTAGTGATTCCCATATATACCGATTTAAACTACTTAGTTTAGTAAGTTTCAGAATTGTGAGATAGCTCAGAAATCTTTTATAATCGCTTTTTATCGAAACCAGTCGCTCTTTTCGCCTTTTGTAACACCGCTGAAACACAAACGAATCGGTATTCAGCAATTCAGAAAACGGTGTCCCATTCGTGGCAAGCACATGCCAGGAGAAAGGAGCATTTCAGTCGTGGGATGGCTAAAGCGGTCATGGAAAAGAAGTTGGGATAAAGACATCAAGGAGAGAAATTGCCAAGGCGGGGTTACAGAGCGGATCTGCGAGGTTCTCCATTTGTAATGCAAATTTTGCAATGTCTCGGTTCACGGTGAGAATGCCTGGAAACTGAGGGCAGCCGGCGCCTCGAGTGAAGAAGAATTGGGCTAAACACCCAGTTATCCATCCCCGCACTCTCCCTACAACGGTCCCCCAGGATTTAGCATCTCCAGATAGAACCCGGGGGAGGAGAATGTTATAGCCATTCGCACGCCAAACAAGTGATCGATGCGGCTATCTTGCCCGTATACGAAGTGTAAAATGGGCCAGATGCGATGGCTATGTCGTTTATCTTTAGCACGCCTTCTTTTTCGTGTAAACATCCAGCCTGATCTGTTCTCGGCCGCTATATGTTTTCCAAATGTTCGTTTTATTGCCTCAGCAAGTAAGCCTATCTAGGGCTTGCTAAAATGTGTCATGTTTTCATACAAGTAGGGTTAACCGAAGCCGCCTTTTTATGTGCTAAGGTTTTTTTTTACTTTATTGTGGTAAAAATAAATTCATCGATACTGCCAACTTAGCTCTTTTCACTCTTTTGTTCTGTGCAGTATTTAGGTTTCAACTGATTTCTTCAAATGAATTTCAGACAATTGACAAATTTGCAGCACATCGAAACTCTGTGAAATAAATCGTGCTTTTTTCGCACAATTTCTGAGTTTCGGGTTTTGCAGGATTTTTTTTGCCAAATATAGTGCAGCGCGAAAAGAGACTACTTTCAGCACTTACGAAATTCAGAAACTTTTAAAATCTATCTATCTATCTAAAATTCAGGCGAAGCTCGGATGTTCGCAAGTAATTTCTAAGTGATGCACAGCAGCCCCAAAAATGCTTGAGGAACTACAATCAGATATCATGGCCGTGGGGCTAAAAATAAGTATCAATTAATCTAAAGTAGTGATGAATAAACACGCCGAAAGCGACCTCTTCAGCGTATTTACGAAGCGCTCGATAAAGTAGAATACACTACCTCGGACAGCTGACCAGTGCTGACCCCAACCACGAGAGAGAAGTCCTTCGCAGAATAGGTATGGGCTGGCGTTCATTCGGCAAGCATTCCCAAACATTGAAAAGTAAGCTCCCTCTTTAACTCAAAAGAAGAATATACGACCAACACATCCTGCAGGTGATGATATATAAAACTTAAACTTGGCACATGCGTGCGTGGAAGGTTGTGACTGCGGGGTGTTAGAATCTCTGAGCTACATTGCGACAGTGGGATGTTTCCAGGTGTTTATTCTCTGACGACAATGGCGGCCTGAAAGTTTTGATTTCAGTAAGTGGGACAGAGATATGAGAGAAGGCCTTTATTGAATTAGAAATACTCAAAGCTAGGGAAAAGAGGTTAACAAATGTTAGGAAGCTCAAGGGTGGGGCCCGAAGTCCAAGAGATCCAGCATCTCTTTTACTGACGTGTAAATTTTCTGACACTGATCTTGAGGGGACGAGACGGTCAGTGCAGCATCCTGTCACGACAGAAGCGGAATATAGAGTGTTTGAATTCTTCTACCATCACCATACCCTTGTTCACTACAAGACCGCTTGGACGAAGGCAAATACTTCTCCTCAATAAGCAGAGTTTTAAGCCAAATATACCCGGCCTTGTAGAATTGTGCCTACGGAGTTGGATTATATGCTGCGCAGAGGTTGTGATTTTTGGGCACTGAGATCCCGACGTGGCACCGGGAACTATTCCATAACGAAGGGTAGAATGAAAACAGCTTCCTGTATTTTCTGGGGAGGTGGAAGGTAGCGCGGTGTATTCGTGTCGCCCTTTGTCAGCTGCCTTGTTTCCGTCCAGGCCCTTGTGCCCGGGTGCCTTTTATTGTTGTGAATTTTCTTCATTGTGCATTGGGGAATCGGTGTGAAACGTTTTGGTGTTATGGCACTAGCCAACAATCTAATAGCCTTTAGAAGGCCTGAAATAATCTTAAAGCTTCTATTCCTCTAATTCCGCTTTGTAGATTGCCTAGTGGACGGCTCCTGTTTTTGCATGTTGTGTTTCTTTGTGTAGGAAGGTCATGCAGTTCTAGCGATTGCCATGATAGTACACCGCGGCAAGTGCTGCCTTTGCGCTCCTATACATCACGGAATCGTGCACTGTGATCTCATGGCTTGCGACCTTTTCTCCAAGAACCTTGATCCTGGCTTGTCGCTGGTGCTGGCGTAGGTTTCAATCGAAGTTTTCGGCCGGGGGGAGTTATTACGCAGGGTGACCGGATAGGTGTCATGTATATTATTAAATCAAGTCACTTCTTCCGTAGCATCACCTGTCCGGATTTTGTTTTAGAGGGGAAGCACCTTAGGGGCTTGGGCGGACAGCGTCTCCTGTCGTCATCGTCTTAAGTGGTCACGGTAAATCAAGTTATCAAAGGATGGTCAAAAGACAAGTGTATAATAGATAAAACCGGTTCGAAACAAATTTACATGATTGGAAATAATTTAATATCCACAAATAATCAGGATTCAATTGTACTATTAATTAACATAAATTTGTAAATCGCATCTGAAAATTAGTTTCAACCGCCAGATTTTCTGCAGTAAAGCATACTTGGCATGCTGTGGCGAGTGACATGAAGATAAGTTACGGCCAATCTGCATCCTTTAATTGCTAAAATCCGCTTCAACGCAAGAGATGGCGCCACCGCTTCAGCAAGCGCACGATCGCTCCTCCCACGAAAGCTTCTCTGGCGCCCAATCAGCGCGCGCCGTGTGGCGAGAGAGACACTTACAATGTTTAAATGCACTTATACACTGCACACTTCGCCCCCTCTCCGGGTTTCAAGTTAGTGGAGATGGCCTGCGATTTTTTCCAGGCCATTTTGTTGTTCTGGAAGAGTATTTATTCTGACTTCAAAGATACTAAATACTCAATGTAAGGGCTTTATCGCTCTCCGTGAAGACTGGGATGTATAGGGCTCTCTTATATGCCGTCGTGACAATGGTTTTTGTATGCTTTTCTGTGTGGGTGAGTTTGTGGTACCACAAGCGGTACAGTGTGAGGCTCATGATTTGTGCGTGGTAGGGGTTCTCTTATGAATCTTCCTGTTCACTGATTCACATTAAAATTTTCTATAAATATGGCGATTGTGAAATAGACTACGCCGCTTTTCTGTCGAGCCAAGCCAAGGATTATTTCGTGCCTGTTCTCTTGTATAACATCTTAACCTATTTTTTGTAAATTTTTTTCTACTAGACCAGTTGGCTAAGCTTCCGACGGGGAGCAGGAATCATGAAATTCACAAAGACAGTTCACAATTTGTGCAATGTGCCGCTATTTACTGTTTTCTTTTTTATTAAGGCACATCTAGTTCGTCTCTGCTCATACTCTGTTTTGGGGGATCCTGGAATTAATCACTTTCTTTTTTATTTAGGCGACAGAATGGTGCAGCCGGCTGCTGTACGCTGAGTGTCATGGCGTCAGCTGCGGCCACTGCTGGCGACCGTGCCTTCCAAGCGATCCCCCAGGCCTAGCATGGGACCACCCACTGGGCGTAGAAAAACTTCCCTTTTCATGCGCGGTACCTGCGGATATCACATATCATTTGTTCAGACTCTACTGCATCGTGTATTTCGTCCTTCAGTTTTAGATGACCCGTATTCGAGATTCAGGCAAACCCTCGCATGGGAGTGCCTCAGGCGTAGTGTTTGGTTGGCAGCGAAGACGTAGTCGTGCGTGCGCTTGCTGAGCATGGGTGAAAGAGGACGGCTAGCACAAGTGACAAAATACAGATTTAGCCATGTAAAGCTACTTTTTTAAAAACGTTCTTCTCAGCGTTGATGCCATTCAATCCCTACAGAGCAGATGCGGCTTTCCACTGCACGTGACAACACATTTGGCGGAGCACCCAAGTAGGTGTGGCAGTCATATTCAGCACCAATACCCGTCACGAAATTAGCCTAGGCGCATGAAGAATGCCCCAAGTCTTTCTGCGCAAAAGCATCTATCTGCAGTTAGACGGCGTATTCAATTATTTTGTAGAGAAATCCAATGCGTCTAACTGCAATGTATAGGCGTCGTCTCTCCCACCTACCACTATACAAAGGTATAAACGTGTTTTTACGTTCTAGCTTAAAAGCTTAAAACCCCCTGGCGCTTACATTATTTCTGTTGAAAGCGTTACGCATAACAGGTCGACTAGCTCCGCACTGCATCCCTTTTACATTCCGCGAAAATGTAGTCACTGCTTGGCATGCATAGCTCTTACCTTAAAGATTTCATGACACAGAATGTTGTAGTATTGAAGTTATTACTAAACAAAAACAAAGAATATATAATTTTTTATACCTGTTATATGCTGCTCCTTGACTTTGTCACAACAATGGCCAACAGTGTACAGGGAAAATGACGGCAAGTTTAAACTTCCCATTGTCGCTGCAACAATTTTGATCGCCTTTTCTTGCGGCATGAGGTTCACCTTTCTCAAAAGGCAGGTTTCAAATTAGTGAGCTCCATTTTTGTCTTTCATGCTTGCACGTAATTCTAACGGATCGTTCTAGCCATGGCAACAGAATGAGACCGTTAACCTTTATACGAGCTGTTGAGAGGGTTAGGCGCCTCTATTCGGGAGCTTATTTGCAACTTATTTTTAGTATTCACATCATTGCATCCCTCAGCGAATCCCGCAGGGCAAGTCCCTTTGTGAGCCCTCGTATTCACCTACGCATCTCGAATTCCAGCAGCTAAGGACTGCAAAGATTGTTCTTTCTCCGAACTCCCATTTACGCGTTTGAGGGTCCTATTTCATCGTGCGCAACTGGCTTTGTTTACGTTCATATACCTGTGTTGCTTGTACAAAGTTTTTTCACCTTTACTAGATTACTGTCGTGATAAATTATTTACACGCAAAAAACTGCAGAAGAACAGGTGGTATGCCTTGGGGCGGTGGAATTTCATCAGCCATGAATATTTACCCGATAACCAACGATTTGTGACGTCTTCTGTCTCGGTGTTCGTAGGTTCCGTCCCAAGGTAGACCACACAGAATAATGCTAGCAGTCAACATGCAGCTTCCTTCATTTCAACATTGGGGATTCCGAAGTTTTGCAACCGGTTATGATTCGAATATGATGTGTTTACATAAGCATAACATGTCTGTGGTTGAGCGCCGGCTGGAGTTGTCTATTCTATTCCTAAGTCATGTGATTCAGCGGACTCCCCCCAGGCCGGCCGTTGCCTCACTACACGCCCAACGAAACACAACAATCTCAAGAATCAATAATGTGCTCATCTATCTGCAAACTATGGTGAGTGCGAAGCACAGCGATTCATTTACGCGGGACGTATTCACGCAAAAAGATCAGCTCATGCCCCAGAGTTGAAGCATTTCATGTCGCGAAGCCTCGTTGTGTCGGCAAAGCCTCTACCAGGCTCGAAGATGCGAAAGTTGACTAATCGGCTAGAGCGGCATCATTATCCCGCACACGTACGACGTTTATTTTTTATTTGCTTGCTTACACCTATTCGCAAAATGCACAGTCTGTGAGTTGAAATTTCTCTATAACTCTCTCTCTCTCTTTATATATATATATATATATATATATTATATACAGAAAGATATTTCAGCAGTCTACAATGCCAAAGGAGGCATAGGGGTGGGTTAGGCTCTTTTTCAGCATCATGTGGTTACCCCGCCTTTCGATTACATGTCGAATGCCTTACCAATTCGGCTATCTGGGCGACTGTGTTCTCCTTCACTTTCTGGGCTATTTATATTTTTAATAGAAGTGTATCTGACGCTTGAGGGTGGTAGCCAGCGCCACTTGACTACACGGGGAAGGGGACCTTCTTTTCAACCCGGGGCGTGACTCGGCGTCTACACCGGGTTACTCTGACTCTGGCAGGCACCCCAGGGGCGTGAGGCTGCCAGAAATTTCTCTAGTCAGGCTCGATAGATAGCGGGTTACTCAAGCGCCTCTATGCTACCTAACGACTCAGATACACTTCAGAAACCGTGAAGAACACAGTAGTGCAGAGTGGCGCATTCCGCCGAATGGGTAAGGCAACGAATCGAATGCGGTACACGGTCTGGGCGCGTGTTTGACTTTCTTTCTTTCTTCTGTATAATTTTAAAAAAATGTTTACCTAATTAACCATAGCGAAAAAAGAAAAAGAGCCTAACCACACCCCTATGCCTCCTTGGCGTTGTAGACTGCTGAAATATCTTTCTGTATACCCTCAACGAGCCCCTCATCTTTCTTACTTTATATATATATATATATATATATATATATATATATATATATATATATATATATATATATATATCCGATTCTTACCAACGTGTCAGCAAAGAGACTTGCCTTCGTGAGGGCAAACCCTCGCCTGCCTGGCATGGTTTATATAGGGGTAGGTCCCCAGGTGAGAGGAGAGAAGCGGAATTGAGAAAGCGGATTGGTTTGGGAGCATGTAGGCGGAGAAGTTGAGGGGGAAAGAAGGTTGTATAGTTTGAGCCGCAAAGTCGGTAAGAGGGAAGTCAGCCGGTTGTTGATATTCCGGGAAATTCTTGGAGAAAAAAGATGAGATCGGTTTGTTGCCCCACCGCGCAGCCTACGGAAAGGTTCTCAGAAACGCCGGAAGCAAAACAGGCGGTGCGAGGAGTCCTTATCATAAGCTATCTGCAAGCCCCGGGTCAAAAGAAAACGTAGAGAACGGGGAAAAAAACTAGGTCAAGGAAAAAAGAAAAACAAATGACACACACAAAGTAAAAAGCAATAACCGCACAACTGAAATGGCACGTGACACCAACAGCAACATTCCTGGAACAGGCCTTTCCTGAAACTCAAAAACAAAAGATAATGTTAGGGGTACGTATGGGGCACTAGACAAAGCGGAGCAAAAACGACAGAGAAAACTAAACATAAAATGGAATTCCAGAGAAAACTTCGGAGGGATGATTCGCATACTTAACTGAAAGCTAAGGAACGAAAACAAAAAGAATTAGGTAGCAACAAAAGGAGCAGAGGGAGGGGTCATATTCTTTGCACAAGGTGCAAGCAAGACGGTGCCTAATGCTGTAGTCCCTGTGCGTATCGCAAGGTTCGCAGATTGCCCCTAGAGGCATTAATTGCAGTAGGTTCTAGTGAGTCGAATTTGTGAATTAAGTATAATTCTCGGTATTTTCTGTCCCTAGGAGACTTAAAGTTTGACTGAAGTATATACAACTTAAGGTCATCAAAAGTATGGCCTGGTTGGTTGAAATGCTGAGCTACAGCTATGGAGGATTTGCTAAGAGTATCTGCCCGGTTACCGTTAAGGCATAGGCTCATAGGTTGACTCGCCTATATACTGTTTGCCTATATATACTGTTTACCGTTGACACATATTGAGCATTATAACATATACACAATGTTGGATGAAGTGCAAGTAAAACTTGAATTATTCTTGTGAACATAATTACTGGCTGCGCTTTTTACAATGCAAGTCTGTCTGCAGGTGCCTGCAAGTCTTGCATCTGGGGCGGGAGCAGCTGGCTATGACTGGTTGCTTTGAAGGCCCTGTTTTAGCATGCACTAAAATATCTTTTAGATTCCTTTTTCTGCGGTAGGTAACCTTTGGTACTTCCGGGAACGTCTTCTTGAGTCGGTCGCTATTGGCTATAATGGGGTAGTATTTCCGCAGGATATTGTTTACGTGAGGGAGGGCGTTTGAAAATTTAGTTATCAGGGCAGGCGGCCTGGTCGCTTTCGTTTTGTCGCTGTTTTTTGAGTACGTCATTCCTTTTGAGATTAGATTGACTTTGGTAAGCCTGATCGAGCGAGCGTTTGGGGTGGTTCCTGTTCATAAGGGTGGACTTGAGTTCGTCTAGATGCTCTACGTAGTTGCTGTCATCACTGCATACTATTCTAAGTCTGGTGGCTTGTCCTACAAAGATCCCTTGTTTGCAGTGTCTCGGGTGATGGCTTTTATAATCCAGATACTGCTGCCTGTCTCTTGGGTTTTCACAAACGCGTGGTTTTAAGTTTACCATTGTCTAGAATGACAGTAGTATCCAGGAAGTTCACTTCTTTTTCAGAATGGCTGTCGCATATAACAAGGGAGCGTATACGCCACCCGAGCCACCGCACTCAGCTTAAAAGCCAACTTCACTGAAAGTTTTCTTTGTCCAAATTTGATCCGGAGTCTATGCTCTTAAAATCACCATGGCGAAATCCTAAGCTTCGTAAGCGCACAGCACACTAGGTACTGTCGCTCAAAGTAGCTCCGTGGAGACGACTTAGATCTTTCTAAAAGTTTGACGACGTAATTGCAGTTGCTGTACACGCAGGTATAAACATTTGTGCGAATTTTGCCTCACTCGCTTAGTGAACCAAACTCAGCCTTGCTCGTGGTAACAAGCACATCCACACAAATATCGCCCGTCGTCGCCTCGAAGTGCGAACGCTAAGAAAACTGCTCCTCTCATAAACAATAAAGTTGATTTATTTCAATTTCCAAATGAAGTATTTTCTTTTGCAGAGCGCTTCATTTATTTTGGTTGAAAGTAAAACGTTTTCAACATCACGTGTCTCTGGTGAAAGTAGAAAACAGCGGTAGTTAGGTACCTTTTTACGTGTTTTAGTCCATCATTTAACTCTGCAAGCTGGCTTCTAGATTTAGATCCCGTTTATAATTCGAGTCTCGGTGTGCATCAAGGCGAAAAATACTGGGCTGATATTCCCGAAGCTGTGTGCACGTAATGTATAGTAACAATAGTGATTGATCTCCGCCCGCGTGCGGTTTATTCCCTTCAAAGAGAGCGATGTGATAGCCGGGGCGCCGGCTAACCAAAGCTGCTTTAAGACATCGTACGAGCAACTCGCTTTGTAAATCAATGGCCCACTTTCTTACTCGCAATGCCAAGATTTGCTACAACGGTAGTTATTCTGATGAAAAAAGAACTGTCCTACGCTCTACTTCATTTATATTGATAGCACGCGATGCCGGAATAGCGCCTAACTCCATTATTCTGAGCAAACTTTAGTGGGGGTTCTTTTGTGGAAATAACAGTGTGAAACTCGACGCTACCACGTGTATTTGAAGGAGGCTCATAGCGGCCGCCTTTTCTAGTGCGGCTGCTTCCGTTCCATCCCGTACGTCACGTCCGGGCACCGCTAATGGCCGCCTTTATTATTCTGTTTCGGTTCCGAAAACGACAATGTCCTAAGCCGTTTGCGTCACTCGCGTTCATGTCTGAAACTTTGCATTTTGCATTTTGGCAATTTTTTTATGTGTACTATTAGGTGACTATATTTTTACGTTGTTGAAAATTTGAGTGCAGTTGGCCTTTGAGCGGACCTCGAAAACAATGATGAATTAGCTTTTCTTGGGAGATATCCAAACACAAAGTTTCCTAAAAAACATTCTTGGAAAGCGTCGCTATAGCACCAACCTTCAGAATGACTCGTTTAGGCTGTTCTGTCGCGCACTCAGTATCCAAAAGCGTTACTCGTCAGTTGACTGTACGGTACACGAAAGTGTTGCGGAGGTTGTAGGAGCAGAAAGCTACATGGAGGTGCGACGGCCGCAGCTAGGATAGCTAGATCCCCAACCTGTAATGTAGGCGGCCAACGACGGTGCGAACCAAGGGCACACCGTTCCTTTTGGGCGCATTGGGGCAGTCCGGACCGTCGGCACAGGCGCGTTCTGCCAGACGCCACCGCATTTTGCGGCCGCCAGTAGGCGCCACCCGTCGCGCATGTCCGTTTCGTGACTTCACGGTGTTTACATACAGGGTATGGTTCATTGTGCGAGAGATTCTGCCGGCTGGACCACAGATCCAATTGCCAATTCTCAGTGCTTCTTATACTATCCGCTACAGGTAAATAAACCCGCATTACATTTTTGGTGGAGTGTGCGGATTCCATCCTCGTCGTGCTCCTCAGCTTCACCCCGCGTACTGGCAATCCTGGAACTCTGGATTCACACACGGCCTTCTGCCGCTGAGTCAGCCATGTCTATTGACTCCTGGCACACGACGTCGCCTTCGCCCTCGGCTGTCATCTGCTCCTGGGTGATCCGTGAGCGTGACCCCGCGATGTTCATTGGCGCAGACGACCAGGACGTCCTGGATTGGCTTACTGCTTATGGGATGGTAAGCGCGCGCAATAATTGGGACGATGCCATTAAGCTAAATAACGTGAGTTGGTCTTTGAGGGGAGTTGAAAACAATGGTGTCATAACCACGCACACACAGCTGATCGCGCAACCTGGACCGCATTCAATACGAACTTTTCGGCGGTATGTCGCCGGCCAGCGGTTCGGAAGCTTCGCGCGGAGCAGCGTTTGAGAGAGCGAGCTCAAGAGGCCGGCGAGAACTCTGAGATTGACGTTTGTGGTCGACCACAAAGGTTGCGGTGGGTCACAAAGGCCGACCACAAAAAGCATGTGGTCGACCTTTGCAGGTGCGTGGATCGTTCCATGCCTGAGCAAGACACCATCAAACATACACTCAAGGGATTAGGTGAGGACGCCTTCCAGATTCTGCAGGCGAAAAACCTTCAAAGCGTCAGAGAAAATATCAGCTGGTTGAAACGTTATGGTGAGTTGCGCAGGCAGCGTCTCCTCACTCGCCGCCGCCCTTTGGAGCGTGAGGAGCCGCTTTGTTGATTTACAGCCGAAGAAAACCCTTCGCTACTGAACCCGATCAAAAAGCTAGTTCGTGAGGAGGTGGCGCGCCAGGTCTCTTTTTTGCATTGTGCATCCCTCCCATTGACACCGGTACCACATCCTTGCTTGTCGTAGCCGCCCGGTCGAATCATTAGGGAAGAAGTCGCTGAAGCCTTAGAGGTCACGTCATCTGCTCTCCAGCCGTTGCCTGTGGCGGGCGCCTCTATAAGCCTATGTAACGGCACGGTTACGTGCCTTTACGCCGCCCGCAGCCTTCGCCTCATCTTCCTCTGGCCTCCTTGGCATCGCTCCACACCAACCCGTGGCGCGCGCCCGACAACCGACCGATCACTTGTTTCTGTGGAGTTCCTGGTCACGTAGAGCGCTATTGCCGCCGTCGAGCTTCCCCGCCCGGAGACGCTTACCGAAGGCCAGTCTACGCTGCTAACCAGTATTCTTCTCCGCACCCGAACAATGCACCTGCCGAGCCGCCTTATCTCTCGCCTCCTCGCCAAGCACCCTATACCAGTCGGTCGTCCTCCCCTCGTCGCCGTTCCATCTCGCCGTTGCGCGGTCTTCCGAATTCTTAGGAGGAAACCTGATCGCCGCAGTCCCGGAGGCTAGAAGTGCGGTGCCGTCGACATACCAAAGCCCTGGTCTGTCTGTTATGAACGTGATTGTACTAGTTATTGATAGAATCACCCCATACGCCCTTGTATACACGGGAGCAGCAGTCTCTGTTATAGCCGACAAACTTTGCCGCAAATTACGAAAAGCGACGACCCCAATATGCGGTTTCCGTCTTCGCCCAGCTATGACGCATCACGTCGAGCCTGCAGCATTTGCACAGCCCGTGTCTTCGTAGGAAACGTGATGTACGTAATCGAGTTCCTCCTTCGTTCCTCATGCTCCTATAACATCATCTTCGCGTGGGACTTCCTGTCGCATCACCGGGCTGTTATTGACTGTGCCCACGCCGAGGTCGCCTTATTCTCGCTGTGTGATACAGCAATGGACAAACTAACCATTACTTTTAAGCACAATTCCTCCAGCCTCTGCCGTTATAGCACCAGTGATCTACGATATGGTGTCTGCCGAAGCTGTTGTGTTTAACCCTCTTAATGTGTTTACACGCCGAAAGGGCGCCCCTCTTCCCTACGCCATTCTTGGTATAGAAAATGGAGCTAGCATGGTCTCCATGTGCAATACCTCATCTTCACCCGCAACCATGCATCATGGCGAGTCCCTTGGACGTGTCGAACCTCTGGACAATCACCTCATAAACAACTTCCGGGATGCATCCCATGTTCTGTAACTCAACTCGCTAAGCCTGCCTCTTCCCCGTGAATCTGATTAGGCCGCCTTTGTTCCATCCCTAGACGGCAACCTCGATCCTGTCCGGCGCAACCAGCCTCTCACCCTTCTTCACCGTTTGCGATCCACCTTCGACTGCCAGTACACTTCGTTGGGCCGCAAGCAGACCGTCAGACATCGCATTGACACTGGCCCTCATCCTCCTTTGATTCAGTGTCCATACCGAGTTTGAGCCAAAGAGCGTTCCGTGATCAAAACGCACGTTGACGAAATTCTTCAGCGTGGTGTCAATCGGCCTTCTAGCATCCCGTGGGTTGTTCTTGTTAAGAAGAAAGATGGGTCTATTTGTTTTTGTGTGGTTTATCGACGACTCAACACGATCAACCAGAAAGGCGTTTACCCATTGTTAGTTTATCTTCAAGGCGCAGAGCTCTTCTCTTCCTTAGACCTCCACTTGGGTTACTGGCAGGTGCCGATGGCGGACGACGATCGCCCCAAGACTGCGCTTTTGACCCCCGACGGGTTATACGAATTCAACGTGATGCCGTCCGGGTTTTGTAATGCGCCTGCCACTTTTGAGCGCATTATGGACGACATTTTACGTGGCCTCAAGTGGAAAACGTGTTTCGGTTACTTGGATGATATGGTTGTATTTGCGCCTAATTTGACCCCCATCTCAGTCGCATATAACAAGTTCTGCAGTGGCTTACCCACGCTGGGACACAGCTGAATGATAAAAAAGTGTCATTTTGCTGCTCGCAAACTGACAATTTCGGACCATGTTGTTATGAAAGGCGGCGTTCTTCCCGACCCTTCTAAACTCCAAGCTGTTGCTGACTTCCCAAAACTGACTGCCCTGAAAGCCCTGCGCAGTTTTGTCAGACTCTGTTCTTACTTCCGACGTTTCTTTCCCAATAACTTTGCGTCCGTCATAGCGCCTCAAACGAAGTTTCCCAGTGGAAGTCATGACTTGTCTGCTTGCTCACTTGCCTGCGATGAAGACTTTGTAACCCTACGCCGCTTACCTACGTCACCTCCCATTTTGCGCCATTTGTATTCTTCCGCGCCCACCGAGATCAATACCGGCGCCAGCGGTTTAGGTCTGGCAGCAGTGCTTGCCAAAAGGCAGGCGGGATTCGACGAGTACGTCGTCGCATACGCGAACCTCACTCTTAAAAAGGCGGAACCTATTCTGTTACAGAGAAAGAGTGTTTGGACATCGCGTGGGCTATTTGAATGTTCTAGCCTTGCCTCTACGGTCGAACTTTCGATGTAGTCACAGATCACAATGCTGTTTATTATTTCTCCTCTCTCAAAGATCCCTCCGGTCGCCTTCCTCGACGGTCCCTTCGCCTTCAGGAACATGACATCCGAGCGATATTTCGGTCTGGACGTAAGCACAGCGACGCAGATGCTTTGTCCGTTCACCTTTATCCACTTATTAAGAAGTGATTGCAGCCATTGATTGCATACATGCATTTGAACCATTTGAGGAAATGGCAGGGCAGCAACGCAGGGACCCTTGGATATCCAATTTTTTACCTGATTTAGAACCCTACGGAATGTACCGCATCGCTGGCATTGCGACATCAGGCCGTGCATTTTTCTGTTCGTGACGGGCTTCTCTGTCACAGGAATTACCGCCCCAATAGGCCAAAAATGGTTGTTGGTGATCCCTCGGCACTTGCGCTCTACAATGTGTGCTAGTTGGCACACGAATGGCAATTCTCCCATGAATAGGCCTTTAAGGCGTACGAGAGGTATCAGCTGGGCTAATTTTGGCGAGGGATGTATTGCTTTCTGAGTTCAACAGGTCATGCTCAGAAAGCCAACGTCGCAAGTCTCCGTCGCAGTCACAAACCGCCTTGTTACAGTGTTTGCCCTGCCCCGCACGCCCTTTCAAGCGGGTCAGGATAGGCTTATACGGCCCTCTGCCTTTGACTGCTGCCGGAAACCGTTGCGTTATCGTCGCACCTTTGCTTTCAGAGGCATTCTTGACCTGAGACCGCCGCGTCATTGCAGCAACACGGGAACAGATATATATATATATATATATATATATATATCTATATATATATATATATATATATATATATATATATGTGTGTTGTGTGTGTGGGTGTGTTGCAAGAGTGACCGGGGCGTGTTGCGTGGGTGTGTGTGTGTGTGTGTGTGTGTGTGTGTGTAGAGGTCTTTTTTCACCATTTGGGACGTCACACACCGCAGTGTGTCATCAAAAGAATGTCGCACCACATATTATAGGTTGATGGAGGTTTTTTAAACGAACTTCTAATTCGCCAGGTGCGTCTTCTACACGAAGGGTACCTCAGAAGTGGTGCCCAGGGGAAACTATTTTCCATAATTACTTTGTGTAATTATTGACGTACGGAGACGTACCAAGGGTTCTCGTCTAAAATTGAGTAATTATTTTTAGTGGTAATTCCTCTTCTACAGACCATCCCGTGAAGCATGTTTGTATTGAAAATCCTCCCCTCTAGACGACACATTCTATCGTGCTCCTACGCAGACCCGACGCTTCCGAACACACGCCTGTTTCTCAGGTGCGTGTCTTCTGCAGCCACATCTGAGGAGTCCGAGATAGCTTGCTCAAACGGCGAAGTTTATTGCCGTTCGCTCCGAAAACCAATTACGCTAAAACATAGAAGTCAAGACGGACAACCCACAAGCAGAGCTCCTCCCTTGGTTCTGTGTTTCGATGATAACGCCAGCCTTTGGGTATTCCCAGTTATCACTAAACCTGGACTTTCTGCCCCTTTGTGGCTTCTTTCAAATCCTGCCCTCTTGACAACACCCGTACTCACACGCTTCCCGGTTAATTACGTTGTGGAGGCACCCCGTCATCAGCTCTGCAGCCAAGACACGGTCCTATGTCGTCAGCTTGCTCGCTTTACCACGACCCGAAAACCAATTCCACCAAAACATCGCTGGTTCCTTTATGACAACCCACAGGGTGTCTCCCTTCACGATGGGGGGTAATTGTGCGAAAGACGAGTAAGTGGCGCGAAGCATGCTTTGGGTAACAACATGCTACGCGGCCACAACAACGACCAGCATTGGACTTGTGATTGGCTTACGCCTTGAAGGAAACCTCTCAGATTTGGACCGCGACGTTTGATCCAACGCAGTGGCGTCGTCTCGTGTTAACTACGGATGCGCTACCCCGAGGACATTCTGCCGGCGGGACCCAGGAAGGGGACCTTCTTTTAACCCTCGGGCCTGCTGGAGTGTATGCAGACGGTCCTAGCATGGCCTAAGCCTTACCACGACCCGCGTCTGAATGTTCCTCTTATACGGCACCACGAATGCCAGCAAGGGTGTCTCCCTTCACATGGGGGGTAAGCCCTTGCTCTGCATGTAGTGCGAAAGAATCGGAATAGGAAATGGCGCGAAGCCAGTGGCCCGTTAAAGTACGACAGTAGGGGTTGGCCACTCGGAAAGCAAAGAGGAGAGAAAAAGAAACAGATTATAATTGCGGCCACAGCAAACAGAAAGAAAGTGGAGAAAAAATTCCCGCCGGCTGCCATACGAACCCATCAAAGCCCGGGGCTTCGAAAGAAGGTACCTCGGGTTCTCCGAGTGGCGCTGGCTACCACCCCCAAGCGAAGGAAATGAAGGATAGCACTTAAATACCAGATAAAGTTGAGGGAAAAGAGGTCCGGTAGGGAAGTGGTTATGACGACGAGGCAATATTTCTGGAGGTCGTGGTTTCGGATCCAATGCTGGCGTCGTCTATCTTTGGGCGTTACGGAACTTTCTTTCTGTTTTTCAAAACTCTTGCGAGTCTGTTTTCTTACCTTTGCTGGGCATTCGACCATCAACCAGGAAGGGGACCTTCTTTTACACACACACACACAACAGATATATATATATATATATATATACTATATAATATATATATATTATATATATATTGTGTGTGTATGTAGTGTATGTGTGTGTGTGTGTGTGTGTGTGTGTGTGTGTATAAATCGGGCCAGTGTGACAAAAGAATGTGTTTTTAAATTAGCGCTTAATTTCGAAGGGTACCTCTAAAGTGAGGTTATGTGCCCAGGGGGATCGACCATAATTAGGGGTAATTATTGCGTACGTGCCTAAGCTCCCTACGGCACCACTAAAATTGAGTGCCAGAATTTTTAGGCTACTTGCTACCAGGCATGTTTGTAGTTGAAAAATTAGGAAATGAGTCCTACGACAGAAATATTGGGAATTCTTCTAGTTGGCAGTCAAGAAGATTGGGAAAGCAAAGAGGCGGAATTGCCGTTCGGTACGCATGCTAGAAGTCAAGACCGGCGCAAGCTCCTCCCTTTGGTTCTGTGTTTCAGATTATAAATATAACGCCAGCCAAGAAATGGGTGCCAAACTTGTTACTGTGCCTCCACCCCTTTGAAAGTAAACACCGTACACACCAATTCCCGCACAGAAGGGCTGCCATACGAACCCATCAAAGCTTTGCGCTGGTGCGAAACTGTAGTGCATGTCTCCTTTACCTCGTAACCATGTTCTCCGAGTGGCGCTGGCTACCACCCCCAACTTCGCCGTTTGAAATAAAAATATCTCTGACTTAAATACGGATGCGCTAGAGGAATTCTGCCACTTGAGGGAAAAGATTGCGTCTAACTCTATAAAAAAAACATGTCTGGTTACTGTATCCACTCAAAAGTTAGTTAAAAATTTTAGGTAATGTACCAGAATCCGAAATCAATAATAACTTCTATTATGTGGCCCCGTGGTTGGGCGCATCTGGTAGCGGTCCCGGAAATGTAAGCGCTATTTGCTAAAAAAAAACCGCATCATCTCTTTCCAAATTTGATCACACTGTATAGATATATGTATATATAGTATGTATAGAGATAAAATCTTCTTATATATCAGAGGATGACCATAAGTATTATAGATACACAAACACACACACACTGTATATATATATATATATATATATATATATATATATATATATATATATATATATATATATATATATATACGTGTTGTGTTATAGACGTGCGTGAAAAGAGCTGTGCGCTAAAAACTAGGTTAGTACTTTGTGTCGAGACACGCGGGTTTTTTGGTCGCTGGAGACAATTTGTCGGACGCACTATTCCCCCTCAGAAAGACTTAGACAAAAAAAAAAAACAAAAAGCGTTCAAAAATAAAAATAGTACGGTTTCAGCCGCCCAACGTGCACCAAATCTGGGCGAAGTGGTTGCCTGTTTACTGGAGACGTCAATTCCCTGACACGGCGGGTTTTCGTAGGACCAAAATTCAGGGAGAGCTTTTCGCTGAGGCCGCGACTCCCTTTCTTCAGAGTACTCTGAAGACTCCCTTTTTACTCTACTCCCTCAGCACGCTCGAGTTGGCAATCGACGTTGTGATTGCGTCCTGTTGGTGAAGCAACATGGCATCCAGCATGTAGTTACCTTTCTACTCTGAAGGACTCCCTTTCTTCAGAGTACTCTGAATCTTCGGTGAAGGAGGGAGTCCTCTCCCTGAAACATCAGTAAACTTATTTTATTTTCTAAGTCTTTCTCGTTTGTCAAGTAATCTGTCTCTACTAACCTATTATGTTAGAATAGCCACCCTTGCGGTTATATATATATACCTTCTTTGGATAATAATATATATATCGCGATATATATATATATAGATATATAGATATTATATATATATATATATATATATATGGGTAAACATAAACATACCGTGTTTACTCGCATAATGATCGCACCCTGGAAATGGGGAGACTGTTCATTTCATCCACAGCCATATGTCGTAGGCGTGCCAAGTCTAGCTGACGATCCTTGTTCGTGCTTACCTATGTTCCACCGGCGCTCCTGCTTTTTTAAAGCGGACATGACTATGTTATTCCGGCAGATTTGCCGATATAGGCGATATCGGCAAGCATGAGTTCAATATTGGTCGCCCAGCGGAGGAAACTCTTAGTAAATGCACGTAATGTACCCACAAGGCGAAATGATGTCTTAGAGTGTCAAAACGGACACTTAGAGAAAGCTTTCCTAGGACACTCTAAGACATCATTTTGTCCGTTTTGATGTCTCGCACTGTGACAGTTTCTTCCGCAGCAATAAGCAGCCACTTATTCGTTGGCCGAATAACATAGTTCTCACCTCGCTGCAGGGCAAACTCGTTCCGGCGCGTTCCCTAATTTATTAAAGCAATGCATTCTGCGTCACTCTGCTACACGGCCGGTGGTGGTGCGTGGAGTTTTTGCTATGTTTTATTAATTATGTTAGTGATGTTCATGAGACCTATCGTAAAAATTTTGACCTTCAACTTGCTGGCGTTTTCTGTGCTGAAACTCCTCCCTTTTTGCCCGAAAAAATTTACCTCGCTTATTGAACGCATGTTTCTGCCCCGTAGGTGAGTAAAGTTGCATCATATTTTGGGAAAAAAAGAGGGTGTGATCATTACGCGAGTAAGTACGGTATGACCCCACGCAATGTATTATCTCTGCCTATGTATATATATAGACAGAAGTGAGGGTAGGCAGCCAAGAAAAGCAAAGAAAACCGCTGTGCTGTGGATGAACATCTTATTATTCAGGCCCACGTTCTACTCTGATTTGAAACACTTCTTTATTTAAAATAAAGAGAGAAAGTGGAGAAAAAAAATGCCCTGGGAATGGGATCCGAAACCACGACCTCCAGAATACAGTCTGGTGCGATGACTACCGCGCGGGAAATAAAAAAAAAAAGTCGTCTTTGACCGGTTGGGCTGATCATTACGCGAGTCCCCTCCCCTTTCTTGGGTATTTATCTCAAGCTAGTTATTTCCTTCGCTTGGGCGTGGCAGACAGCGCCACTACGACAGCTCGGGTGAAAATGATCTTTTTAGCCTTTGGGCCATTGACGCGGGCGTCTCCGTGTCGCGTGCAGTCGACCAGCGTTGAACCATTTAAGCTACCTATGGCACCTAGACTGCCAGAACAGAGGACTGTTGCTATGCATATAGCGAATCAGAATGGGAAACGAGGGGCCCCTTGAATGAAGACAGAAATGAGGGTTGCAAGCCAAAAAATCCAAGGTAAGCAAAGAGGCAAAGTGTGGTAGAATATTTTATTCTTCTTGAAACAGATGCTTATTTTTTGAAAGTGTAAAAAAATGCCCGCCGGGTGGGACGAAACCCACGACCTTCAGAATACGCGGTTGGTGCGATGACCACTACGCTAACGGCGGGACTCTTCTCTCCTCTACTTCCTTGGGTATTTATGTCAAGTTAATTATTTCCTGTGCTTGGGGGTGGTACCCAGCGGCACTCCGACACCTCGGGGTGAAGGGGACCTTCTTTTTAACCCCCGGGCCATGACTCGAGCGTCTACATGTCGGGAGCAGTCGAGAGGCGTTGCACCTTCTTAAGCTACATATGGCCCCAAGACTCAGAACAGAGACCATCGCTATGCATGTAGTGAATCCGAATGGGAAATGTAGGGCTCGTTGAATGAACACTGAAACAAGGGTAGGCAGCCAAGAAATCCAAGGAAAGCAAAGGTGAAAATGTGATAGGTGATTTTATTCTTCTAGAAACAGATATTTTCACACACAAAATTTTTTATACTGGGATCCACCAAGATCTGACTGCCGTCATTTCGGTCAACAGAAAAATCGACCAGAAAAACTTTTAATTGCCGCGGCTGCGCCAGGATTCGGAGGGGGGACTCCAGTTCGTCCATAACCCGACTGAGCTATCGAGCTTAAGTGGAGACTGTTGTATAAACGAGCACTATATTCTTCTTATCACCTCCTCCCATTTCGATGGTGTGCTACCATCTAAGAGAGGTGAAGCGAAGTAGTGCATCACGATTTCTAATGAGCGCCGACAGTTGGCGCCAGCTGAGCTCGTCACAACGCGGCCGTCTGCCTTACATTTTCCAATGCGGCACGCCAGTCCTCGCTCGCCGAGCACACCCAGTAGACCGCCCCGCAAATCAAGCACTTTCGCTACAGCCGACCGTGAGTCTACCAAACGATTCGCTGGAAACCCGTTAGGTTTCGTTCGCATGGTTGCGAAGCACTTGTGGTTTCATCGGGGTTTCGCAGTGCTCCGGCGCGTGCATCAAGTGTATAATGTTGATGGGTTGACGGTGTTATACCTGACGACGTATAAATAGTGATGTACAAGTTCATATCGATTGCAGAATAAACACTCAACTAATCCTGGGAAGGCACCTTTCGATTTCGTGTTTAACCGGTTCCAATGAAAGACTGATCAACCACGTTTTTTTAAAGAAACAATGAAAGTGGAGAGAAAATGCCCACCGGTGGGAACCGAACCCACGACCTCCAGAATACGCGTCTGGTGTGATGACCACTACGCTATCCGTGCGCTGTTTGACTCCCCGCTTTCCTGGGTATTTATCCTAAGCTAATTATTTCCTGTGCTTGGGGGTGGGTAGCCAGCGCCACTCCGGCAAACTGCTGGTGAAGGGGGACTTCTTTCTAACCCCCGGGGCGTCACTCGAGCAACGCCTCGAGGACGGGAGCATGGAGTGACGGGACGGGAGTGACATGGCGGGAGCAGTCGACAAGCGTTGAACCCTCTTAAGCTACCTATGGCCCCAAGACTGCCAGAATAGAGACCCTCGCTATGCATATAGCGAATCAGAATGGGAAATGAGGAGCTAGTTGAATGGACAGAAATGAGGGTATAAGTCAGAAAAGACCAAGACAAGCAAATGGGAAAATGGCGTTACTTTCATTTATTCTTGAAACTCATACAAGTTTTTGGATAGAAAAGTGGGAGAAAAGATTGCCCGCTTGGTGGAATCCTACCCCGCGGTTTGGAATCCGCAAGCAGCGTAGAGGTCATCGCACTAGACACGTATTGTGGAGGTCGTGGGTTCGGATCCCAACCAGCGGGAACTTTCCGACACTTTCTTTCTTTCGTTTAAAAACAAATCTGTCAAGAATAATAAAATGACATACCACATTTTCCCTTTCGCTTTCCTTGACTTACTTGGCTGCCTACCGTCATATCTGTCTTCATTCAATGACGCCCTCATTTCCCATTCTGCTTCTTTATATATAAAAGGTTTGGCTGTAAAGAATGCCAAGGAAATGAAAGGGAGAATGCGGAAGGTCCTTTATTATCGTTTAGACAGACGCAGATATTTGCGACAGAAAAACACTGGATAAAAAATGCCTGCCGGGAGGGATCCTAACCCATGACCACCAGAATACGAGTATGGTGCGATGACCACTACGCTACTCGCGGGATTGTGCTCCCCTCTACTTTCTCGGGTATATATGCTAAGGTAATTGTTTCTCGTGCTTGGGGATGGTATCCAGCGCCCACTCCGACTACGCAGGTTGAAGGAAGCCATCATATTAACCCCTGGGCCGTGACTTTAGCCTCTACTGTCTATCACGAGAGGTCAACCAGGTTTGAACTCTCTTAAGGTACCTATGGCACCAAGTCTGATTAAAGAGACAACCTCGCTATGCATGTAGCCAACCAGAATGCGAAATCAAAGGCTCGTTGAAGTAGTACAGAAAGAAGGGTTCGTAGACAAGAAAGTCAAAGAAAGCAAAGAAAAAAATGTGGTATGCCATTTTATTATCATTTAAACCAGTACAGTTTTCTGAAAGAAAGGAAGAAAGTGGGAGAAAACATGCCCGCCGGGTCGTATCCGAACCCATCACCTACAGAATACGCGTATGGAACAGAGACCCCTAGGCCACCGGTGGAGCCCACCCGGTCGACATGTTTTGTCCACTTTCTTTCTGGTAACTCCGTCAGCCAGTCGGACGGATAGTCATGGCAAATTGCCAGTGTCAGTACAGGTCCGTATGAATTTTAATTACGGAAACAGGAGCAAAATCACTTCAGCGTCTTAGTTTCTCGTGAAATCCTGATCCGTGCGTTTTTTTTAAACAATCTCATGGTTGGTGGGTATTTTAAGCACCGGCTTAATCACAACAATGTCTTTGCTTTCTTGTACTCTATAAGTCACTATTGGCATATGGCTCTGATCTTACCATTCCACGTCAACTGGCCCGTCGTCGATGATATCGGCAAAAACTGAGCATAAAGGGTGACCTTACGAAGTAATAAAAATCTCTTAAATGAAATTTTTAAGCGCGCCTTGCCAATACGGCTAAATACCCGGGCAAACTCAACACAACTACATCTTGCGTTCCGCGAAATTGCGCCTAACCAGGCGTCAAATCAAGAGTTCGAATCGAGTGCGTGGCAGGAGAGCATCTGTTTCACTAAGAACCGCATTACGTCGCACCATATAAAACAGAAGTTCAAATAGGTACAGTCATAAATAAATGAAACGCGAACACGAAAATATCAACCAGAAGACACAAATAGCGCGATCTGTTTTCATGCAAGTCAAATTCACGTGGTCCTTAATTACAGTAATAAATTCGGGAAATGTGCTTTTCCATATATACCAAGGGCCCGCCATAACGGGACCTCCTTGAAGAATATTTTTCAAGATTGCGTGTTTTGGTTCATATTTTCGGGTTAGCATTTCATTTTTCCATGCCTGTGCGTAGGTACTCGGTTATGCAGTGCGCTGAAGTAAAGATACTGGTTCTTTTTTTTTAAGTATCCAAATGTACGCAGTTTTAACCAGACACAGCCTTCCGCAGAAGTGAATGTTGCAACGGAACACTTTTTGTGGAAAAATGAGTCGATTTAATTAAACGATATGTTTTTCTTCAGGTAATTGAATACACTTTGTGTGCTCAAAATAAACAAAATAGACTGCAGTGCGGGCAGAACCCTCTTTTTTTCCCGTAAGGTGTTCAGATAGATCATTTACATCGACGGTTTTTTTTTTCTCATCAGAGGAACAGTGACCCCAAGTGGGCGCTTGCAGCTACACGTAGCAGATGTGCTGCGTTCCATCTTAAAAAAAAAACAAGCAAGAAATTAGCTTATATACATAAAGCAAAAAGCTTGTCGCACAAACCCAAAAATATATAAATTTTTGGTAATTTGTTTAAATGAAATAAAACCGTGTCGGAAGCGCGATATCATTTTATTTATTTTTTTATTTTTGCTTTTTATCATTTCAGACGAGTTAGGAAAATAGATAACAAAGTGGTACAGTTCCCAGCTCGGCGATATCGGACGCCAAAACTAGACACCTCCCTACACATCTGAAATTGTTTTCCCCCATCAGGGAGTCCTCGCTGCTGCTGTAAAAAGCGCCCAGCCGCAAAAGCAACGCAAGCCTACAGACCAGGCACTCATCAGAACAGCACTTGGGGACGCACTAGCCTCATCAAGCTATCGTCCTACATTTACGACATGCTCGAACGAGCGTAAAGCGCGATGATGGAAAATGGAGTTCTTAAACCGCTTCTCTTTTACACATACCTCGTTTGAGTTTTACTTTTTTACGGAGCAGGTTAATGTAAAAAAGCGTGCGTCGAGTCTAGAGGGAGCCGCTCGTAACTGCATACACCCAGGCAACATCTTTACTTTTTATTTCCACATCCGTTTCTTGGTCCGTAATAGGAACTGTAAAATTTTTCTCTCGGTCCCTGCGTAATCACGAACACCCCAACGTGCTCTCAATACCGTAAAGTGTGGCGGCACCAGCGGCTACATGGACATGACGGTAAATTGGCCCTCAACTTTAACTGAAGCGCCAGTTGATGGGTATCTTTCAAGCGACTCACATAACACACCATCAAAGTTTGGAACACGCCTCTAAAGGCCCAATTTTTTTTGTCAAGGTGTGCTACAAGGACAGTGTTGCGTGCCCCTGCTACACGGTTGTTTCAAAGGCCTTCCGAAGGCCATTGAACCGATTGTCTATCGACTGCACCATTGCAAATAAATAGAGATGTTGTTTGGCAGAGCCCAATTGTCAAATAAAAGTTATTGTGTTGCATAGGCATCACTCTAAAGCTTTATTTACGCGTGACACAAATCAAGAACCTTCATTGACAAGAAACAGATAATAAAATTTGTCCCGCTTCCCAGTTATTCTGGCGGCCGACCCTTGAAAAAATTCTTTCTATATCTCTGTTGACATTTTGTTGAATTCTTTTTGATTTAGCAGGAAGTCAACAGAAATTTAAGGCTGATTGAGTTACACATTAGGAATGCAAAAGTTTTTCTGTTCAGGTCCCCGCAGTGATTTTTTTGGTTAGGAGTTTTTTTTCACGGAATATTGTTTATCAGTTACCCATGGTAACAATTTGTAATCAACTGGGTTGGTTCATCATATGCATGCACATTTCCACTTTGAAAAAAATTATTGCATTGCTGACATTTTTTGTCCCAGCGCAACAAAGGATGGGAGTCGAAAACATACATCAAATGTTGGCACATAAAAAAAGAAGCACACATTAGTCCCATAGAGTGCCTTAACAATAATAAAGCATTAACAACAGAGCATTCGTGACCCCTCCTAACGGATTCACAAACAAAAAAAATATAATTTACACATGCACACTGGTCTTAACGCAGGCTTGAGGCATAGAAACGGTGAAGCACGAAGACAACACAGGATGGTTCAAGGTGATTGTAAATGTAAATATACACCGACAGTAAATTTTCCGCTCTTATAAAAACTCGTAAAAAAATCCGGACGTACTCACTTAAGTTGTCTTAACAGAAAAAATGTCCATGAAATTTACACAAGCCACTCGTCGTATCAGTTGCACATGTTTTCATTTCCTTGCTTGAGAATAAACTATTCCTTGGAATGAGAGCAATCACAAACCCAAGGAAAATTTGTTTAAACTTGTCTGACAGGCTTTTTCCTGGGACACGCAGGGTGAAAGAGGGGAAGTGAAGGATAACAGAACACTGCTTTAAACCATTCCTTCTCTTTCGTTTACTTATGTTATTTGTTGACAGCGTCTCGCCCCGCTAGGTTATTTTATCTGTGCTGAAACGCGTGTATTCTAGCCTTTCTATTGCATGCCGAGCAGGCTGTTATTTGATAGGGGCGGAATATCGCTCGGTCGTCACTAGAATAGAGTGTTATTTGATTGCCATAGTACTCTGTCTAATTCGGTGGTTACAGAGGGAATGACGCAGGAAGCTGAATGCTCCCAGAGCACTTCGATTCGAATCATCTTCTATTCGTATTAGATTCACCGGCTATCGTCTATATACGTTACTCATTGAGTGCCTCGACAAAGTGTATTGTTTCATTTCTTTGCAGAGCCCAAGTTCGTGCTAATGGGCTTTCTTTTGTAGGGGAACGTCGCTTCGTCTTCAATGCGCCACAATATCACGCTTGATAGGGTTTTAAATCTTCCTACAATACAATTAAAGTTTAGTGCGGATGTGTATTCTATTCTAGACACAAATGGAACCCCTGACACATAAAAAGCAAGGTGTTTCAGATTACGTGTAGCAGGAATTTTAGTGCCAAATGTTAAAATTTGGGCATTAAACAAGTTCTACTTTATAGCAGAGTAAAGGACGGAGGCGCTGAAATTTTTCAAATTAGTTCTTTCTTTAATCAGTGAACACCAAATTACTGAGTTTTGGAGAACGAACTCCGGTGAAAAGTTTATGAAAACTCCCGATGAAAAGGAACTCCCAATGAAAGGTTTCTATTACAAAACATCGAGCATAAAAACACAACACACCAGTTTTCAGCGCATTTCTCGCACTATAGCATCATTTTCGGTTCAACAGAATGCGTCCCTAAAACGTACTACCGGCTTAATGCGGAACACAAGTTTTACTCTCCTTAGTAGTCCCTCGCCCCGATAATCGTCTCACTGCGCTAGGTATGCTTATATAACCATGCTTGTTTTCTGGCCTAAAGTCGTCTTTATTCTGAACATTGCCATCCATTTACGGCAAAATTTTCCGAACTCTATGTGTCATGAAACCCGTGAAATATAAAAATTCGCCAAGTATCTCTTCGCTTCGCTGCAAATGTCTTGAAAAGACGACAACTTCTTCCACCCTTGCCACGTAAAGTGCCAGAATACATGTAGCCAAGATTCACGCCGAAGTTTAGGCGGCGAAAAATCATCGGCGGCAAGACGCCGTGTGTTTGCGGCGTGGAACTACACGAAGAAAGACACGGCGGCCGCCGCCTCGTCGCCGCCGACGAAAATTCCTGGACCAGTTAGATCGACGTCGGACAACGCTTTCACCGCCGCCGCGAGTTGGGCAGGCGTTTCCAGGCATTGCTGGTCGATTTTCGTCGCATGTTCCCTCCATCTATTCTGGCCTTAATGGAGTAGTGACACGAAATTTGAACGCTGGGATAACTATATAAAATTTTTTCCTTCCGTCAGACAATATATATCAGTAGGTTTCAACAGCAACCGTTCATCATAACATATTTTAAATTATTTTAATTTCCGCCCAAACAAGAGGGCCCAGATTCAACCAGCGTGACATCTTCTGCTCCTAACCCCCAACTGCCGACCTCGGGACTTCCGCGTCGTCCCCACACGCTGGCTCGGGTTGGCGCGCGCTGCTTCTCCGTGTGCAATACGTCATGGTTTGGGGGCTGATGTCATGCTTCCGAATGTGTGGGGATGACGAAAACCACAGTCAGTTTCGGGCACGCGCGTGCCTGCAGGCGGAAAGCGTTGCGACAAGAATGGTGACGTCACGGCCGCCCTCCTGTTCATGGCGTCGGCTGGGTGTTCGTTTCGTCGAAACCGAAAACTGACGCAAATAAACGAGGCCGGTAAAATTTTTTTACGCGACCATGCACTGCCTAATGTGCCATTTTATGATTAGTTGGCTCATAGCACCCATAGCAACGACAAAACCTAACACAAAAGTTCGTGTCAGTACTCCTGGTACCTGTCTCTCCTCTCTCCCACGCACATTCCTCAGCTGTTCCGTTACTATCTCGTTCACTCGTTGGAGGTTTGCGGAGTATCATTTTTGTTGCGTTCACAATGATTGCGGCGGCCATCTGCTGAGACTGTTGTGACTTAGAACTCGAGGCCGCAGACAGAGCCTCGCCCGCAAGCGTTGTTAGTATTTTGTGGTTAAAACTTTGTTTCAACGTATTTTTTTAATTTTCTCTCGCTAAAAACGAACGCACATTCAGCTAAATTAAAAATACATTAACAAAACCGGTTATATATTGACTTTCTTCCCTAAATGCCTAATATTACCTTTTTGCGAGCAACGTTGAGAAAAATAGAGCATCTTTCTAGAATTATCAGACTGATAATGCTTTGTTTATATAAACACCTCTAACAAGCATACATACATACATACATACATACATACATACATACATACATACATACATACATACATACATACATACATACATACATGTAGCGAATCAGAATAGGAAATGAGGGGCTCGTTGAAAATAACAGAGAAATAAGAGTTGGCAGTCAAGAAAACCTCGGAAAGCAAAGGGGAGGTTGTGGTAGGTCATTGAAACAGATAAGAATTTGGAAGAAACAAAGTGGAAAAAAAATGCCCCCCAGGCGGGATCCGAACCCACGACCTCCAGCATACCAGTCTGGTGCGGTAACCACTGGTCTGGTGCGATAGTCACGGCCCAGGGGTTAAAAAAAAGGTCCCCTTCACCCCGACTAGCCCTAGTGGCGCTGGCTACTACCCCTAAGCACAGGAAACCAAAATACCTAAACATAAATACCCCAGAAAGTGGAGGGGAAAATCGCCTCGCTGGTAGCGTAGTGGTTATCGCACCAGACCGGTATGCTGGAGGTCGTGGGTACGGATCCCACTTCGCGGGCATTTTTTCTCTTATTTCTTTCTATCTTTCCAAATTCTTTATGCGTTTCAATGACCTACCAAAACCTCCCCTTTGCTTTCCGAGGTTTTCTTGATTGCAAACTCTTATTTCTGTGTTATTTTCAACGCGCCCCTCATTTCCTATTGTGATTCGCTACATGCATAGCGAGGGCCTCTGTTCTGGCAGTCTTGGTGCCATAGGAAGCTTAAGAGGGTTCAACACTGGTCCACCACTCTCGACATGTCGTAGACACTCGAGTCACGGCCCGGGGGTTAAAAAGAAGGTCCCCTTCACCCCGAGTAGTCCGAGTGGCGCTGGCTACCACCCCCAAGCACAGGAAACAAAAATACCTAAATATAAATACCCCAGAAAGTGGAGGGGAAAATCGCCCCGCCGGTAGCGTAGTGATTATCGGACCACACCGGTAATCTGGAGGGCGTGGGTTCGGATCCCACCTGGCGGGCATTTTTTCTCCACTTTCTTTCTTGCTTTCCAAATTCTTTATCTGTTTCAATGACCTACCACATCCTCCCCTTTGCTTTCCGAGGTTTTCTTGACTGCCAACTCGTACATTCATGCATACATACATACGGAAAAAGTCAAAACTTTTTATGGTTGGTTAGCCCAAGTAAGATTCTTGTTCTGAAAAGGGCTTGCGCGCGTGCCTGCAGCCCAAGGCTTGGGAGGCTTTCGCAAGCCTTTTTTTTTATTTTTTCGCTTATATATTGCTTTGAACGTGTGTTTCTGTTTGCTAACGCTAAAAATGTGCGATCTATTTATAAGTAACAGAACACTACATGTACGAATTATGTATTTATGTTTTTTCTCAAATGTCCTTAACGTTTTATTTATCAATGAGGAATAATAAACGTTTTATTCATCGCTGAAGAAGTACGAAGTATGCTTCCAGAATGAGTTATTAGGAAATGTTGTTACTATATAAACGCGTGTTTTTAAATTATTCCAACTTATGGCAGGGCGATTTTCCTGTTATTCTAGTTAACAAAGTCTATTGTCCTTATATATCATTGTGAGGTAGACACACTCATAAAAAAATCAGAGCACGAGCACGCCGTACCTCAGATTTATACGTCTAATGAATGGGATATGCATTTCTATATACTATTTTTAATCGGCAGAATTTGCAAGACCAAAAGTTGACTTCTACTACAGGCTTATCCGTCTCATCACTTTTATATGCCTTTTCAGTAGATAAATTACAGTAAAGAAACGCGAGGGCTTTCATGTGATAAATGCGTTTGACATATTTCCCGTTCCTTCGCATTGCAGGAGAACAGCCTATAACAGGAACGCACACATCAAATCGAACGTCATTAAGAGTATCCTGTACAAAAATTCCAGTCCTATTTTTACGTGTGCACCTGATAAAGGAGTGTGACGGCTTTTAAAGTCTTTACGTTTGATAGTTTTCAAATTTCAGTTTTGCAAGCAAAAAAGTCTGCACAGGAGCCTACAGAACAAAGCAAGAAATAATAAGTGCACACCGGAAGGTGAAATAAAAATAATTACGTGTTTTTTCTTCGCAAATACAGAAGCAATATCTCGTTACGGATATTATCCATAATAACACTTTGCTTACAAAGTCATATTTCTCTCTAAAACCCTTTTTCCGAAAGCATTTAATAAGTGACCACGCCCCCTTTTAGAATGCGCTCCGTGTTTATTGTCATTTTTTTCTGTCACTAAACTTGCAGGTTCACATGAAAGCGTTTGTATGAAATCCGCTATATTAAAAAAGTGTCTAGCGATTATTTCGTAACTCTTTTTCTAGCCAAGGCGCACAACGCACGCTCTGCACGGTTTTTCCGCTTGACCTTTAGAGGCACGCGCAAAATTGTCTTTGTTGAGATTCGCATTCTCAAGATTGCAACATTGGATGCTGTTCTTTAATTTATTGATGGTAGCATTGCACGAGCCAACATTTTGAAATCATTCGGGGCGGACCCTGGCCGCAACACCACCATGGAGTGGCTGAAGGAGGTTGACCGCAGGCGGATATTTTGCCCACAGTTGCTCCACAGCTGACAAAAGAGGCAAGGCAGGACGGACGACTGGCCGAAAATCTAAAAAATGACTTCGAAGGTGAAAACGGGGGCTGTTGCTTACTAAATAAATTACTGTAGTGGTGTTTGCGGCAACAAAGTATTGATTTTCACCTGTTTTATTCCTTTCAACACAATTATCTCAAAATAATTAATTTCAATAATAGGTACGATTATTTACTATGCCTTTCAGGATAACCAGTTGACTTTTCGATAACCATTTGATTTTTTTCTGTCATCTACATAGGTTATCACAACTGCTGTCTAGAATTTAAAATAGGCACGTAACAGTGTTTCTTTTTCCAAAATTTTTCATACGCAAATGACGCAAAATTTATGTAGTAGCTTAAATAATTACTACACAATTTACTTTTAGTGTAATGTTAATAATTTTGGAACCGGTAAATGGCCACGAAATGTGAAAACAAAATCAAATATGAGTTATGTATATACCTTTATTAAATTCCAAAAAAGGTACCTCAAAATGGCCAAAAGTGCATGAAACATATAGGACTTACTTTTTGCCCTTAAGCGTAATCTGTACCAACTGAACTGCCGAGAAAAAAAAGGAAAGAAAACTTCCAACATAACTTACACTTACAAGCCCGAAAGATTGAAAACGCTTGCAATCCGATGAAAAAACAACAAAGAGAAGACTCTGAAATTCTCACCTGGAAAGCCCCATTATGTTTTTGCTCTCACTCTTAGGTAATTCCTAAGCGTACTTTTTACTATGCTAGCGCTGCAGTCCGCCGGAAACAGGTTTTTGCAAAGCATAACAAGAAGAACAGCAGCGATGGTTTGTTCAAAACAGTAGGTAGAAAAATTTCATCCCGCCCAGCGCCAACTTCAACGAACAAGCGGAACATGCCCGATATAAATGATACGCACCAGGATACTTCACTTCTGCATTAGTATTTCCCCCCCTCTCTCAGCTCTTTTTCTCAGGCTCAGTCTCACTTTCGGATAACCAGTTTCAAACTTTACTTCCACCCGTCCTCAATCGTTCCCTAAGTTCCCAAGCCCAGCTCCTTGCTGGCGATATATTTCCTCGGATTTGCGAATGGTATGCTACTTTGTTTTGGTTTTAACGCGGACGGCGATTGCGTCTTACGAGAACCATAGAAGTTACTGAGAAACCTGACCGTTACGAACAAATAGAATGAGCGCAAAAAAAATTCTTTGAAACCTCATATAAGTTTTGCTCATCGCGCCGAGGAAGAGACTGCGGCTGGTTCTACGGCTAATGCTCACTTAATCACAAAGTAAGGGATCTAATGTAGCGCGGTAAAATCCAATTTCGGGGCTTCATTGCTCCCGCACGCGTTGTTTCGAAATATTTGTGTGCGTTTTCCTGCTGTTGGAATGTTACATTTTTTGTTGTTGCTCGGTGTATTTGATGTAACAAAGCCTTGAAATTCGGACAGTTAAGACAGGCGTACCTTGACAAAATAATTCGTTTACTTTCCTTATCTTGTGGCTCAAAAAAACTCGGCCTTGTTGTTTTTTTTTCTAGTGACCAGTTTGTAGACTGAGAGAAGTAGTGCGAGGGGCTCTATCATTGCTTAGGTAGCCATTTTACAACGCCATGTAACGGAGGGAACGCTGGCCTGCGTTTGTAGATAATGCCGTGGGCGTACAGAAGCATCGTCATCATCATTAAAAGCCTAGTTAGGTACACGGCAGGACGAAAGTCTCTCCCGTGGACCTCCTCGCGCTCCTCTCCTGCGCTGGCCAAGCGCATTATTTGCAGTACAAATCGACTACTTCTTCTCCAGCAAGCTAATGGCCTTCGTCATATTCAAGAGGCGTCTCTCGGTATCCATTCTGCTAACCTCTCGGTTCACATGTAGTCCAAAGTAAGGAGTACGGTAATAAAAATATGCGCGCTCGAACAGCAATCTTTTTCCGGTGGGGAATGACAATTATTCTAATCATGATTTAGAAAGGGAGTAATGCGCCGCCAAAAACAACAGCTGAGACCATTCCTCGTAGCTACGGCATTGCGTAATAAGCCCGCCACAATTACAAAATACACGCCCTTTTTCGGCAGTGCAGACGAATAAGATGATTGATTCTCTGGGGGTCGCTCATTGCACTACCAACTATGTGTCTCATGGGAGGTTTACGCACTTCATCAGGCTTAATACTGGGGATCTTCAATTGAACCTGTCGCCACACTCCATCTCTCACTGTACGTATACCTTGGTACGCGCCCCATTTTGCATAACACATTTTCTCCAAAGCTTACGGAAGAGGTTCGGGCAGGTGGGTGGTTCGCTTTCTTATGGGATGGCCGCTGAGAATGGCGACGATAGCCGCGCTTTTTGCTTGAGAATATGCAGAAACGTAACTAGAAAACACTGAAAATAAAAGGTCTTTTTGTATAAGTAACAAACTGCGGATTTTCCCAACAGGGAGTGTGCTTGCCGAATCAGCAACGGCATGCAATGAGTGATTCTTGACATGTCGATACATTGAACTGAGTGATTGGCTTCAGAGGCAAATGTTTTGAAAACCACGCGCTCACATTTTTTTTTGTTCCTTTTAAAGTGAATGCCAAAGGCGTTTCAGTAACCTAAACGACAGCGTTGCTCCCGTTGTAGTCGTAGTATATGATAAATAAAAATACCGTGAGTTCGTCTAAGAATTAAGCCTTGCTCTTCAGAGTAGCTGGGAACTGCAGTTGCACAAGACGTGTTCTAGTGCATGCGTCGCTGACAAAGAGCACGACATGTAAACGATGCAAGAAAAAATTACGACGTGAACACTCGTTTTGGTGCACATTCTGCTTCTCTCCGCTTCGTATAAATGGAGCCATCGTCATCACCGCAACGACTGGATGGGTTTCACAATGAGATTCTCGAACTCAGACGATAATAGAGCAGCATTGAGATAAAAAAACTACGTCATCACCTTGCAGTTACTGTGTGCCCAACGAATCCTGTAATGGCGAAAAATGCAGAAACTGCGACGTTTAGGTAACTGTTGTGACGGCTGCAATTCAGACGTGTTCCCACGTGGGAAAAAAGCTCGCAGATGAAACAGGCAACATTTGATACCAGCTTTACTAAACAAGGCGTAAAGTGAAAAGTCATTTGCATAGCGTTTCTAATTTGGAGCGGGCCCTCGACGTAGAGGAAAGCGTTTAGGACAGATGCGCATGGTGTCTGACTGCTTGAAACGATCCTCTTTTACCTATTCGGGGTGCACGATTTTCTGTCGGTCTCGTTGTTGTTTAAATCGGTGGTTACGAAATAAAGGAGGGAACTGAGTTTTGCTTTTTAATGTTTTAGTATATCTGAAATGCGAACACTGCTATATGTAACGGTATAGTTGATGCGCGCTTAGTAATGGTAACTTGCTGGGAAGAGAATAGGTGGTTAACTCCCGGTACTATATGCAAACTACTAGAGGAAAATAGACCTATTTAGCTAAGTATCAACAAGAAATCATAAAGCAACAAATTTGTTTCAACCCCCGCTTCCCTAGGCAAATTGCTTGTCTTTCCTTATACGATCGTGCGGTGACCGGAGAAACTACATAAATTCCAACTATAGAGGGCGGTACTTTTTAGGGATCTAATTTGCACATAGTTTATTTTTTCCTGGTTCTGTAAGTCACACGCCAGGCCAAGCTATGCGCAACGGTCGTGTCATATAATAAGGTAACAAATTTTCCTTTTTTTCCTTGCGCTTGTTTGAAAACCTAAAACTTTGCTCAAATGCTAACGTCATGCCGCATTCTCGGGTACTTTTTTGTACGTTCTCAAAGAGCCCGTTTCTAGCCATGACATTGACACGTGTCACCGAATCCCAACGCGGAAGCGAGGCGAGACCAATATCGTGGTTCGCTTCGTCCGGAGAGATAAGCGCCACGCGCTTCTTGCTAAGGCTAGGAAGCTGAAGCTCACAACTAAGAAGCTCGGCTTATCTCAGGCCAACGCAGTGTACGTCAACGAGCATCTTACTCAGGCAAACAAACAGCTGCTTGGTGCGGCTATTGCCCGCAAAAAGGAAGTGGCATGGAAATTTGTCTGGACGAGCGGAGGAAAGGTTTTTGCGCGGAAAGACGAACAAATGGACGCTGTGAGGATACAGGACTTGTTTGATCTGACCAAGATGGCGAAATAAGAATCAGACGTTTGCAGCATGCTCGTCACCCCTGAATTGTCACCATACATTTTCCACCAGCCTGTATTAGATACAAAACCGATCACTTTAATTCTAGCTTGAGCAGTGTCAACAAAAAATTGTTTTCAGCCTTCCATGTTAACATTCGTAGCATGAAAAACAAGCGAGACGAGGTTGATTTATTACTTGGGACACTGTCGGTTGAGTTCGACGTTATGCTTTTCTCAGAAACATGGTTTGGCACTGACAGCGATGTGTCCTCCTTCGATAACTATGTTTACAATGGTTTATCCAGGCCCCATGGAAGAGGGGGTGGGCTTGTTGTATATGTTAAAAAATGTCACTCACATTCTGTGATTGGCGATGTTACAATCACAAATCCCAATGTTTGATGTTTAGCTATATCTTTCAAGAATATAATCGTTGTTGCTATGTACAGACCCCCTCAGGGTAACAAATCACAATTCTTCGATTTTTTGGAAAGCCTCTTCCTTTTCCTCGACTCCACTAAGCTACCCTTCATTTTAATGGGTGACCTAAACATTCACCTATTATCGGACGCCGCTCATGCAAGGGAATTGCAGAGTCTCCTTTCCTCGTATGCATGTATTAATTATATCACTTTACCGACTAGAATAACTTGCAACACGGCCACATTATTAGACGTTTGTATCTCCAATGTACAGCTTCCGCACACTGAGTCTGGCGTAATATCCTCCGATATTAGTGACCATTTGCCGATATTTTGCTTCATACCTCTCAAAATAAATGCCATAACAAACAGTGTTACCCACATGATTAGAGATTTCAATGATCTTGCGCTCAACGACTTTCACAAACGAATCGAAGATACTAATGTGGAGCCCATATACAAGATCACGGAAGTCAATGCAGCATATTCTGTTTCATAGATATTGTTCCGAGGATGATGTGGTGAAACCTCATGGTTGCCGCCTGAGGGACCATGGGGCTATGTGCCTGCGCCATGCCGGCTATGCGCCTAGCGCTGAGAGGGAACGAAGAGGAAGACGAGGATTTGGCTCTCGCTCGTATTGCGGCCACCTTGCTGGACTGGTGACTCTTTCCACTCAGACTGGTGTTCCTGTAAATACCTGCTAATACACCAGTATTCCTTGCGCTTTCCTCGTGACAATATGTTCATAACCCAATATAACACCGCCTTCCCACAAATAGAAAGAAAAATTATTCCTAAGAAGATTAGGAAGCCTTGGATGAACCAATCACTTTACTCAAGCATCAGGAAGAAAAATAGCATGTATCACGATTTTCTCAACAGCAGGAATCTCACTCTGCTTGCTGAGTATAAAAAATATCGAAATAAACTCAACAAAGATCTAAAAAACGCGAAATCGGACTACTATGTAAGAACTTTCTCCCGCATTCAAAATGATAGTCGTAAAGTTTGGCGAGAGGTCAACAACTTGACCAATAAAACCAAATCTATGCAACTTGATGAAATAATCACAGAAAATGGTAAATTAACTGGTCACGAGCTATCAAATGCCCTGAATGACTACTTTATTAATGTCGCTTCTCCAAATTCTGTCACGCAAACTCCTGTAAATAGCTCACTGAGCCTCACCACTTCCTTACTCAATTCTATAGTACTCGCGCCCACAACTCCTCAAGAAGTAGCTACATTGACCATTTCTTAAAAAAATGACGTATCTGAAGGGTACGATGATATAAATGTGATCCCGTTAAAGCACGTTTGCGCCGTTATATGCGATGTCTTGTCACACATTGCAAATCTAATGCTGTCAACTGGTGTTTTTCCTGGAGATCTCAAATTGGCCCGAGTCGTTCCAGTACATAAAGGAGGCAAAATAAATGAACTGTCGAGATACCGACCAATTTCTGTTCTGCCTGTGTTGTCAAAACCTTTTGAAGATATTATCAATTCTACAATAGCCGATTTTCTGCACAAATATAATCATCATCATCATCATCGTCACCAGCCTATCTACGCCCACTGCAGGGCAAAGGCCTCTGCCATTATTCTCCAATTACCTCGGTCCTGTGCCAACTGTGACCAATTTATCCCCGGAAACTTCTTGATCTCATCTGCCCATCTAACTTTCTGCCGCCCCCTGCAACGCTTGCCTTCTCTAGGGATCCACTCTGTTACCCTTAATGACCAGCGGTTATCTTGCCTTCGCATTACATGCCCTGCCCACGTCCATTTCTTCTTCTTAATTTCTACTAATATGTCTTTAACACCAGTTTGCTCCCTGACCCACTCCGCTCTCTTCTTGTCCCTTAATGTTACACCTATCATTTTCCGCTCCATTGCCCGCTGAGTCGTTCTCAATTTAAGTTGAACCCTCTTAGTGCGCCTCCAAGTTTCTGCCCCGTAGGTGAGTACCGGTAATATGCAGCTGCCATACACTTTCTTCTTCAGCGACAATGGTAGGCTGCTATTCATTATCTGAGAATGTCTGTCATATGCACCCCACCCCATTATGATCCTTCTAATTATCTCTGCCTCATGGTTGGGATCTGGGGTCACAACTCGGCCTAAGTATATATATTCGCTTACCACTTCCACTGCCTCGCCATCTATCTCAAACTGCTGTGCTGTCCCGAGGTTATTGATCATTACTTTAGTTTTCTGCATATTAATTTTCAGGCCCACGCTTCTACTCTGTTCGCCCAGTGCGGAAAGCATGCTTTGCAATTCGTCTCCCGCGTTACTTAGCAAGGCAACGTCATCAGCAAATCTGAGGTTACTGAGGTATTCTCCATTAACCCTTACTCCCACCTGTTCCCAAGCCAACGTTCTGAACACTTCTTGTAAGCATGCTGTGAATAACATTGGAGAGTTTGTGTCTCCTTGTCTGACACCCTTCCTTATAGGTATTTTACTGCTCTCCCTATGGAGGATGATGGTAGCTGTAGACCCTTTATAGATATCCTCTAGTATTCTTACATAATGCTCATCTACCCCCTGGTTCCGTAATGCCTGAATGACTGCTAGGGTTTCGACCGAGTCAAATGCTTTCTCATAATCTATGAAGGCTATATATAGGGGTTCAGTATACTCAGCGCACTTCTCTATCACCTGGTTGATCGTGTGAATATGGTCCATTGTTGAATAACCTTTACGGAACCCTGCTTGTTCTTTAGGTTGACTGAAATTTAAGGTTGCAGAGATTCGGTTAGCGATTACCTTGGTAAATACCTTGTAGACGACTGACAGTAAGCTGATCGGCCTGTAATTTTTCAAGTCCTTCATGTCGCCTTTCTTATGGATTAGGATGATGTTCGCGTTCTTCCAAGATTCCGGTACCATTGCGGTCATTAGGCATTGTGTATACATGTTTGCCAGTTTTTCAAGTACAATTTCTCCGCCATCCTTCAAGAGGTCTGCGGTTATCTGATCCTCACCAGGTGCTTTGCCTCCTTTCATTTCTTTCAAAGCCTTCCTTACTTCTTCGGTCGTTACTGGTGGGATGTCTATCTCTGAACTACTGTCTCATTCGGCATTATCCTGTATGTCCCGGCTGCTGTACAGATCCCTATAGAGCTCCTCGGCCACTGTGACTATTTTATCCCTATTTGTGGTGAGATTGCCTTGCTTATCCTTAGGTGCAAACATCTGATTTTTCCCCACGCCTAGACGCCTCTTCGCTGCTTTCAGGCTACCTCCGTTCTTTACAGCGTATTCCATCCTCTTTATATTTATACTTCCGTATGTCAGCTGCCTTAGACTTTTTGATTAACTTCGAAAGCTCCGCTAGTACTATTCTGTCAGCTGGGGTGGAGATTGTCATGGTTTGCCGTTTCCTAATTAGATCTTTCGTCTCCTGGTAAAGATTACCAGTATCCTGTCTAGCTATTGTGCCCCTGACTTCTACTGCACACTCCGTGATAATGCGTGTAAGGTTGTCGCTGGCTTCCTGTGTCGTAAACTCTGCAGCCTCGGTAAGAGCTGAATATCGGTTCTGCAGCGCGATCCTGAATTCTTCTACTTTACGTCTTACTGTTAGCTCATTAATAGGCTTCTTTCGTACTAGCTGGTTACGATCCCTCCTCAAATCTAGCCTAATTCGAGATCTTACCATACGGTGGTCACTACACCTTACCCTTCCGAGCACTTCCCCATCCTGCACGACGCCAGGGTTATCGCATAATATGAAGTCTATTTCATTTTTGTGCTCCCCATTCGGGCTCCTCCAGGTCCACTTCCGACTCTCCGTTTACAGAAGAAGGTATTCATTATGCGTAGGTTATTCCGTTCTGCAAACAGCACAAATATAAAGTGATTGTTGATTCACAATATGGGTTCACAAAAAATAAGACCACAGAGCAAGCACTGTTAGTTGTTAAAGACAAAATAATAGATAATATTGAAAACAAAAAAAATGTACCCTTGGCCTATTTTTAGATTTTCGCAAGGCATTTGATTGCGTACACCATGAGACCCTTCTTAAGAAACTTTGTAACTATGGGGATAGAGATATTGCGTTGAACCTATTGCGGAGTTATCTGAGCAATAGGTCCCAATATGTTCGAACAAATAACATATCCTCTGATATACAGGTGGTTAAGCATGGTGTCCTACAGGGATCAGTACTAGGGCCGTTAATATTCATTACATATATCAATGACCTAGCCGGCATACATAATTCTCCCGACCTGGTGATGTACGCTGATGACACTAATCTTTTCTTCGGTTCCTGTTCATTACAGGCGCTTCAAAATATGGTCAATGCTTATTTAACCTTCGTGATTGGTTACACAAGAATAAGCTTAGTCTAAATATAAGCAAAACGAAATATAATATTTTTAAGCCCATCAACACCGTGGAAACTAATTGTATACATATTCATCATGACAGTATAACAATCAATCAAGTTTCTTCCCAAAAAATTTCTTGGTGTGTGGTTTAATGAAAATCTTTCGTGGACTGTTCATATTTCTAAACTTACTTCTGAACTAAGTAAAATTGTTGGCCTGTTTTATAGGATTTCTAATCTACTGCCTGTTTGGTTTAAAGTGTCTATGTATAATGCCCTGTTTTTTTTCAAGACTTTCTTATTGTAATCTTGTTTGGGGTACGACCACGTCTTCCAATTACCAAAAATTACTTGTCCTGCAAAAAAGAGGCTTGCGGGCTATTGAGGGATATGATGGTGCACCACGAAACTTACGCACGCAACCATTGTTTGTAAAACACTCCATATTAAAAGCCGACCAAGTGTATTATCTGCGGCTTCTTCAATACATTCACCAGGATCGCTTGTACTCTGTTCCTGATAGCAACATAGGTTACAATCTTCGCATAGTAAAACTAAGAGCTCCGCGAACGCGAACAAATTACGGTGAACAACAAAAACTGAGTTGTCAAGTACCCAATGCGTTAAACAAATTCCCCTTTCCTGATGAGTTTTTTCTATCTGGAAACATGTTCAAAAAAAACCAAACAGCATCTGATTGAAGGTGAAATTCTAATGTAAAAATGCAACTTACCGTCTTTGATATATATGCGTATGTGTATGTATGTGTGTACATGAATGTAAGTGTATATTATTGTTCTATCTTTTTCACACAAGTACTTAAATCGAATGATTTACTTTATTTCATCCGTATGTACGAAATTGCACTCGTACAAGTATCAATTTGTATTTGCCCATGATTGTGCACATGTTTTGTATTCTAGTAAGTGTTACTGCTTCTATAGTGCTTTTGTATTTTGATTGCTGCCCATTCTATGTATTCAGTGTTTTTGCGTTTGCATCTGTACTACTTACAGGCTTAGGGTACCGAGGCCTCGTCAGGCTTAACCGCCTTTTGCCCCGGTCCCCTCTTTTCTATGAAAAGGAAATAAACGTTACTTCACTTCACTTCACTTCACTAACAAATATGGTACAATAAATTTTGGTTGAATGCATTCTGAAAGCGATAGGTTTGCACAATAGCTTAAGGGCCCACAAAGGTTCAAAGCCAACCCGTAGGTATATCAGAAATTCCAAGTAAACTTTGCCGGTTTATATCTTCAAAGAAATTGCAGTTTCAGCCATTAGTTGTAGAAACTTACCAGCTCTAGTCACACCAACAAACTGAAGCACCCCAGTTGTGCAGGGCGACTGAGTTACGTAGACTATCTGATTATTTTGAACATGCGCACGAATGTTTGTGGACGGGAGTATATGCTTGTTGGCGCATTGAGCAGTACAGACTCTCCGTCCGAGGGTTTAAAATCTAAGACTCTACTGCGTACCTGAGTGTCTTAGCCGTTGCGCCATCGCACAATAGTTTTCTCACCTCTGAAGCCAGCTGAAAACTTTAAAATAAACGTAAAAGATCCAGAGGTTTGTTTTCTTCAGTGTATTCGGGAAATAAAGAACCTTAAAAAATCTTAATCAAAAGCACGAGGAAAGAAACAGCCGCGTATTGGGGCAAACATGTTCGAGGAGAAAGGGAAGCTCTTTGTCATTTAGGGCCAAACAGCAAGTTCACGCATTCTGGCCTCAAATTATGGCGCAGATATCCAAGACAGAAGTATGTTAACTTCGCTGCATGTAGGTAAAGGCCTCTCAGCGGAGTAGCGGCAGTGGGACACAATAAATGGTAACTTTACGGGCTCTCATTCTGGCGCTTGCCTACAAATTAGGCCAGAAGCACCCACTAATGATGCTGCAGAGCTACGTCGTGTGCAACTGGTCAGAATTCGTGGACTTTTAAAGACACGAGTTCGGAAGGCGCCGGGCAGCCTCTCCGCCTTGGTGGCCTTCGCAAAACAGGTGAATTGCGTGTTTCGGATCACGTCTGTGGTTAACACCACGCTGTTGGGAAATTGAACTTTGCTGAGCTGCACAAAATTTTTACTTCTTATTTGGCACTTCCGCTCTCCTAGGAAACACGTTACGCGGCTGCTGGACACAAGACGCCAAAAAATGAAAGATGTGAATGTTGTTACATATACAATAGGGCCATGAGGGAGATGATGGATGCTACGTCCTCTCAGAGCTTCCTTGTGGGAAGCTCGGACGAACGCGATATTCTGTTCTGCCCTCGTCATCGTCTTGTCGTGACATGGCCCCGCATGGAAGGCGACCATCACCACTAAGGTTTCATTAGCAGTGCGAATCCGAAGCGAACAAAAGAAGGACATGGCGCTGAGCGGTGAATTCTTTGCTTCCGCTGAAGATGATGTGTTCTTGGTAGAATAAAGAGTGTCCCTGAAATAGGGATTCACGCAAGTGAACGACCCCTTGTCGAAGGGCTCGAATCTCTATCACAATATTCCGTCGGACAAAAGCCAGTAGAAGCTTGATCTTAAAAAAGAAAAAGTGTGAAGCTAACTTGCTAACTAATACAAAATAAAGCAATATTAACGAACGCGTTCCAACGTACCGATCAAAATGGCTGATCGTATTTCGCCACCCAATATTGAAATTCATTTGCTAATACAAGGACAAGGGGAAACGACATATAACAAGGTGTAACGACATATCCTATGTGTAACGACTAATAAAACTACTGAAAATTTTGTAAGCACCCCATATATCAGGAATAATAGTGTTTATATATACAGCACACTAAAGCTCCCAAGATATATGTGCATGTCATTTTGGGGGAGAGGGTTAAAGAATAGTTATCGCATTACGTTTAATGCCACTAGTGGTTGGGCACTATTTTTTCCGCAGTTTGCCTTGGCGAGTGCCTTTGTATGAATTCACAAAACAAGGCTTTGATAAAAGCCAAAAGTGTAGTTTGTCCCCCAACTAATGACAGATGAGTCAAGTTGGGATCCGTAAAAACTCCGCTGGCCTTTACTGTACGCGTCAGAAGCATTGGTCACATCAGCCTCAAAGGAGTCTTGATAACTGTCAGCAAAGACCGCTTTGAATGTGACCCTTTATCTCGCGTTTAAAGAATGCAAAGCAAGGAGAGGCTTTTATCCGCAGCATACATAAATCTGTACGAGCTTGCGACCAGTACCCGTATATTTCTGAAGGCTAAGATTCGTCATGTTCCCATTGAGCAGTTGGGAAATAGAGTTGAAAATCGGAGCGCTTCCATTGGTTCGCTATGAAACAGAATTCAAGTAAAAACAATTCAATGGGTCAAAGGCGCAAGAAAAACACAACGGACAAAACACAAAGTACGGTGGAACAATCATTCTTGAAAAGGAATTCGGAAGGAAACATCTTAAGAACGAAGCCTCGCTATCATCCCCGCTCGAATTTTGTTAAACGACCGTTGTGACATCGGCAGCAGGGCTGTTATCGTAACCCAGGCCTAACACGCCTTAGAGCGTTTGAATACCGTGTCAGATGCAGAGGCGTGGATTGGGACCCCAGTCTTTTAGGAAGCCAATGACACTTGTTCGTTTCTTTTCATTTGCTTCTAAAAGTGCAGAAAGGGAATTGAATAGGAAGACGCTGAAGCTTCGCTTCGGTAGCTTTTTGGAAGCACGCTTTCCTCGTCCACCGTCTTCTTTGAGTTGGCGATAGAGCGTCAAACGGCTTCATTTCGCGGCTCCGGGTGGAAATGATAGCGCAAATAACTGGCAGCGGCTACCTACCATTGGCACTCGCTTCTTTAATAGTCCCGTATTTTTTTACCGAACTGAGTTCTGCCACTAAGGCTAGATTTACGCACGGCTTTAACAGCTAAGGCATGCATCGAGGAGTATTCCCCGTCGTCATTTCTGTTAAACGACGGCGCTCTTTTCCGCGCTTCTAGTTTACCGTCGTACTCTCGCGCCCTTACATTGTAGTACGGTGAAAAAAAGCGGACCAAAAATTTGAAATAAAATGATTGCTGCATTGTTTCCTTAAGTCGGTACAATAGATTGAAAACAAATATAATCCATTAGTAGTTCATTGTGAGCATGTCCAATCCTTAGGAACGCATACCATATTAAAAAAACAGGATAGTTCATACTGCGGTAGAACAGCTGGGGAACAATCTTCTGCATTCTTTGTTTAGGTTCACTGATTCGCGCGGTAAGCCTACATACAAAATTAACCGAGTCACGTAAAGATGTAACTTCATCCTTTTGTGGCTGAACTTAAAATTTCTGGCTGGTAATTACGTACACCTCTACTTCCTTCTTTTTTTATAAATCGCGGCGCGGAAATTTTGTCAGGGCGCTTGGCCACTCAGCAAAGAAAACACTGCTTCCTTCCGTCACTTCTGTTTTTCAACAAAAAGTACTGGGTAAAAATAAAAACTCATTTGTTGGGACTAAAATGAAAATGGTGTTTATTACTTGCTGCCATCTTCTCTCACAGACGCAAATATAATACTGGCAAGGACGCTTTTCCATTAATATCCAATCACGTCGAGGAAACATCTCAGCACTTCTCGCGTGCTGGGATGGGGAGAGACCGCATTGTCTCGTACAGAAACATAATCATCATTGCAGATTGGAATGGGTTCAGTATCCTCCCGCTCACTGTACTCTTAACAAATGGCAGTCAGTAGCCTGGCGCTGCTTACAGACAAATACATTCCACAATCCCGTCATGTACAGTCATTGTTAACCGGGGCTGTACATGAGCGAATGTAAGCTATGTACGGGCAGGGCAGGCCTGCACCATATTATTTGGGAATGTCCCCAGAAAGAGAATGCGTTAGGTGCTTCGTTAATAATAAAGGCCGTGGAGCACTGGGAGGCCATTCCGCGTGGTTTCGACCCGGACGTACAGATCCGGGCTGTCCTAATGGCCTAAGACGCCGCGGGAGCCCAAGGACTTCTGGCCGCCGTCTGAGGGGGGTGAAGAGGCTCCACCTCCTTCGCTTCAAAACCATGTTGGGCAAATAAATGTTGTTTCTCTTTTTCTCTCCCTCTCTTGCTGGCTGGGGAGCTGTGTAAACGAGACAGGAGAAAAATTCAGGGAAGCTTAGGCTCACGTGCAAAGCTTGAATGCTGAAGCTGTTGTAAATTATCATTGACGAACACAAAGTTGAGTTTTAGTATTGCCGCGAACCATACATTGGGTTTGTTTATTTGTGTTTTGCTTTTACCGCCCGGCTGCGCCGGTCTGTGTTATCTCTGCGCCAAGGGAAGCGCGTGTTCCATTCTTTCTTTCTGTGCCGCATGTGTTATCTGTTGTGATAGGGAGAGCATTCCGATCTAACGTGAACAGCCCAGAATAATCTTCTTGGATCTACTATGTTCTCGATGCGAATCGACGTTTCGAGAACCACGCGCGCCAAAAGATAAAAAGCCTGCAGTGCGGACGCCGGGGCATTCGATTCGACGACACTCGCCTGTGCAAGTCACTTTGTTAACCGCTGCTTCGCCGCCTCTGTATTCTTTTGAGTTGTTAGGGGAGCACAAGTTCGCTCCAATAAACGTGTTTCTCATTCAACCACCACTACATCGTCCTTGTCTTCGTGACATCTGGTGGAGGTGCTGGGGTACGCACCACTTCATGCCCACTACAACCTCGAAAAGCCGCCAAGCCAGTCCAACAAGAGCCAGCCCCCGCCTGCAAGATTTACCGCCCGAGTTCGGTCTTCTGCCAGAAGGGCCCAAGAGAAGGAACGCTGCAAACCAACACCATGGTGCAAGAAACAACGTCGCCAATCATCCTGCAGCAGCCCCGAGAACCGCCATCGTTCCGGGAGCCCCCGCTGAAGACCCCGAAGAATGGTTGGAGAAGTTGGAGCGCGTCCGCATCTTCAACAGTGGGACGACGAAGAAACTTTCCGGCATGTCTTCTTTTACTTAGAAGATGCTGCTCGAACTTGGTTCGAGAACCATGAGAGCTCTTTGACCAACTGGACTCAATTCAAGAGGGAGTTCCTTAAGACCTTCACTACCGTGGTGAGAAAGAGCGAGCTGCGCTTTTGCTTGAAACTCGAACGCAGCACCCCACCGAAGGAAGTCGTGATTTTCGTTGAGGAGATGAAGCGACTTTTTCGTCGTGCGGACCCTGAAATGACCGAGGAAAAGAAGCTCAGGTTTCTAATGCGAGGAGTGAAGCAAGAGCTTTTTGCTTGTCTAGTCCGTAACCCTCCGAAGACAGTGGCCGAATTCGCGTCTGAGGCGCCGCGATGGAGAAGACGCTAGAAATTCGAACGAGGCAGTACGACCGCCCTGTCAACGCGCTGTTCTCGGAGACCATCGGTGCTGCAAGATGGAAGCTCCGATACATTGCGAGAGACCATCCGAGCAGTGGTCAGGGAGGAGCTTCGGAAGCTTTTTCCAACGACGCCGCAACCTCAAGTGGCTTCCCTGACCGACGTAATCCGAGAAGAAGTCCAAAACGCACTGGGAACTTCTACGCCGTCGGAAGCACCCCGCGAACCACAAGCCATGACCTACTCCTCGGCTGTTCGTCAACCCCGCCCTGCTCCAACCCGTCGTCAAGAGGCTGAGCCATACCGCCGTCCAACGCCGCCCGCCCGACGCCCTGTAGACCAATACCAAACGCCAAGGAAGACCGACGTGTGGCGAACGCCCGATAATCGCCCCGCTGTGCTACCACTGCGGAGAGGCCGACCACATCTACCGTCGCTGTCCCTACAAGAGGCTCGGTTTGCGTGGGTTCTCCGTCGACGCCCCACGCCCCCGATACGGCCAGCGCCCTGCTGAGATCGAAGAATACCTCTCCAACACCAACCGAGGACCAGCCCCGCTTCAACCGTTCACCGTCGCCCTACCCGTCTCAGTCACCAAACCGCCGCAGCACTGCTGACTTGTCACGTGGAAGGTCCCCCAGCCCACGCGGGGAAACTAAAAGCAGCAACTTCGGGAGGTAAAGTTGCACAACGGCGGAAAAATGAAAACCCTCCAACGACGCAGCGACTCGCTGAAGACCATCATTCACGACATGCCCTCATCCCGACGACCCGACCTAGCCCTAACGAGACTCCTGAACACGACGACAGCTACACGGCGCGACGCGTACCCGACCTGACCAAGACGTCCGTTGAGAAGACGACGACAGCGACGATGCACAGTGCCCCGACCATCAACACGTACAAGCAGAGATACGACGCCCCGACGAACCCGCAACTCGAGGACGACTGCATCTGACGTCAAGGTGTCCATCGACGGCTTTGACGTAGTCGCCCTCGTAGACACGGGAGCTGACTATTCGGTAATGAGTGGACCATTTGCGTCTAACTGAAGAAAGTTATGACCAGATGGGACGGTTCCGCACATACGCACAGCAGGAGGCCACCTCGTGACGCCAAGTGGAACGTGCACATCGCGCGTCACCATATGACGGCACAACGTACCCTGCGGCGTTCGTCGTTCTGCCTAACTGCTCCCGCGACGTGATTCTCGGAATGGACTTTTTGACGGACAACGGCGCAATAATTGATCTGCAGACCAAGTCGATAACATTTTCCTCCAATCACTCCACGACACCGCAGCCGAACCCCGATCACCGTGCTGCTGTCAGGATCCGCCGACGATCACATCACCCTGCCACCCCCGCGCAAGCTTGATGATCGCCGTCTACTGTGAGGATGCTGCTTCTGACATCGACGCTATCGTAGAGAGTGATCGAAGGTTGCTTCTCGACCGCGGTGTCTCCGTCGCAAGAGGCATTGCGCCACTTTAAGCAACGCCAATCTCACGTTTTGGTCACTAATTTCACCGAAGAGTACCAGCATTTAAACAAGGGAGCTGCAATTGCGTTCCTCGAAGAAACGCAAGAAGCAAGTGATGTGATCGCAGTCGCCGACTTTGAACGCACACCCGTAGAAACATTCAAGCTCCCGCAGCCATTCGACGTGAATCCGGCGCTACCGCAAGAACAACGGAAAAAAATTATTGGCTTTGCTGCGTCGCTATAGCGAATGTTTTTCGTCGAGCGCCAAAACTACGTCAGACCCCTCTAGCGAAGCACCGAATAATAACCGAAGATGGAGCCCGACCTACCCGACAGTCACCGTACCGCGTCTCTTCACACGAACGGGAAGCCATCCGGACTCAAGTCGACGACATGCTGAGGCGATGACATTATACAGCCATCGAAAAGCCCCTGGGCTGCGCCCGTCGTACTCGTAAAGAAAAAAGACGGCACATTAAGGTTTTGCGTAGACTACCGGCGACTGAACAAAATCACGAAAAAGGACGTGTACCCCCTCCCCGAATCGACGACGCCCTCGACCACCTCTGCCACGCGAAGTACTTCTCATCGATGGACCTGAAGACCGGCTACTGGCAAATTGAAGTGGACGAGAGAGACCGGGTAGAAGACTGCATTTATAACCCCAGACGGCCTATACGAGTTCAAGGTGATGCCGTTGGGCTGTGCACAGCACCAGCGACGTTTCAAGAGTCATGGACACTGTGCTAGCTGGCCTTAAGTGGCACACCTGCCTCGTATACCTCGACGACGTAGTGGTATTCGCCCGGACTTTCGACGAACACCTTGCAAGGTTGGAGTCTGTACTCGAGGCCATTCGTACGTCGGGGTTGACGCTGAAGCCTGAAAAGTGCCGTTTCGCATACGGGGAACTCAAGTTCTTGGGCCACGTCGTCAACGCCGCGGGAGTCCTACCTGACCCGGCAAAAACTTCAGCCATTGCGAACTTCCCAGGCCAAAAGACAAGAAGGGCGTGCGGAGATTTCTCGGGCTGTGCGCATACTACCGGCGCTTCGTCGCAAACTTCGCACGCATTGCAGAGCCACTCACGCGCTTGACGAAAGATAGCACCCCTTTCAGCTGGGAAAACGACCAAGAAAAAGCATTCGGCGAGCTGCAAAAACGCCTGCAAAGCCCGCCCGTGCTCGCTCATTTCGACGGAAATGCCGAAACGGAAATGCATACGACGCCAGTGATATAGGCCTTGGGTGCCGTCCTTGTCCAAAAGCAAAGCGGCTGCGAAAGGGTAATCGCCTATGCTAGCCGTGGTCTGTCGAAGGAGGAGAAAAACTATTCTGCCTCTGAGAAAGAGTGCCTGGCTATTATATGGGCGATTTCAAAATTTCGCCCATACGTGTATGGAAGGCCATTCAAGGTGTAACAGACCACCATGCGCTGTGTTGGCTCGCCAATTTGAAGGACCCCCTCTGGCCGTCTTGGGCGGTGGAGCTTGCGCCTGCAGGAGTTCGACGTTACAGTCGTCTATAAATCCGGCAGGAAACACTCCGACGCCGACTGCCTGTCCCGCGCCCCCGTCGACCCACCACCACAAGACTCTGATGAAGACAGCGCGTTCTTCGGGATCGTGACGGAGAGCGACCCTAGCCGCCCAGCAGCGTGCCGACCCCGACTTACGCGTCATAATCGAGTACCTCGAGGGATGCAACGTTGCCGTTCCTAGGACCTTCAAAACGCAGTTTACCAGCATTCAGCCTGAGAAACTCCGTCCTTGTGAAGAAGAATTTCAGCCCCGGAACAAGAGCGAATTACCTTCTCGTCATCCCCGCGGACCTTCGTAACGAAATTTTGGAAGCGTGCCACGACGACCCGTCTTCCGGACATCTGGGCACAGCCCGCACTATTGGAAAAATCAAGGCGAGGGTACTACTGGCCCGGCCTTACCTCTGACGTCACCCACTACGTCCGGAGCTGCCGTGACTGCCAGCGACGAAAAACGCCGCCGACAAGACCCGCCGGACTTCTGCAACCGATCGCCGTCCCATCGAGACCATTTCAAACAGATTGGAATGGACCTTTTAGGCCCGTTCCCTACGTCACGATCACAGAACAAGTGGATTGTCCGTAGCGACAGACTACATGACGCGCTACGCAGAGACCGCCGCTCTTCCGAGGGGGACTGCACAAGAAGTGGCGAAGTTCTTTATAAGCCAAGTTGTGCTGCGACATGGAGCCCCGGAAGTCCTAATCACAGACCGCGGAACGGCATTTACTGCGAGCTGATGCAAGGAGTATTACGCTACAGCAACACGGATCACCGAAGAACGACGGCGTACCACCCCCAAACGAACGGACTAACAGAACGTCTGAACAAGACAATCGCAGATATGCTGTCAATGTACGTTGACGTTGAACATAAGACTTGGGACGAAGTGCTCCCGTATGTCACGTTTGCGTACAACACGGCTATCCAGGAGACGACACAGCTGACGCCGTTCGAGCTTGTCTACGGTAGAAGGCCGACTACGATGCTCGACGCCATGCTTCCGCACGTAGAAGACGACGACCTCAACGCCGACGTCCACGGATATCTTCAACGTGCGGAGGAGGCCCGCCAGCTCGCTCGAGTTCGTATAACGGACCAGCAGCTGGTGGATGCGGGCCGCTACAACCTCCGACGCCGAGACGCCGAGTAACCAACCAGGGGATCGTGTGTGGGTTTTGGACTCCCATCCGACGACGCGGACTCAGTGAGAAGCTCCTGCGACGGTATTTCGGACCCTACCAGATTCTACGACGTGTTGGCCAACTTACCTACGAAGTGATCCCGATGGTGACTCCGGCACATCACGACGACGCACGCGGCCTGAAGTCGTCCACGTGGTTCGCTTAAAACCTTTCTACGGACGATGACGAACTTTTATTTTCATTTGTCCGGACTGTCGCTTATGTTAGCATTCGGGGTCGATGCACTCTTAGAGGGGGGGGTAATGCCGCGAACCATACATGGGTTTGTTTATTTGTGTTTTGCTTTTACCGCCCGGCTGCGCCGGTCTGTGTTATCTCTGCGCCAAGGGAAGCGCGTGTTCCATTCTTTCTTTCTGTGCCGCATGTGTTATCTGTTGTGATAGGGAGAGCATTCCGATCTAAACGTGAACAGCCCAGAATAATCTTCTTGGATCTAGCTATGTTCTCGATGCGAATCGACGTTTCGAGAACCACGCGCGCCAAAGATAAAAAGCCTGCAGTGCGGACGCCGGGGCATTCGATTCGACGACACTCGCCTGTGCAAGTCACTTTGTTAACCGCTGCTTCGCGCCTCTGTATTCTTTTGAGTTGTTAGGGGAGCACAAGTTCGCTCCAATAAACGTGTTTCTCATTCAACACACTACATCGTCCTTGTCTTCGTGACAGTATCATTGTGGTGTCGTGGTTGACGTCGGCACCATGGCATTTCCATGATTTCAAGTTGAGCAAGGCCAGAGTGAGCTCGTCGCTGTGGTCGATGTTTTCGTACACCACTCTTCAAGCGCGACTTATCGTCTGTAGCGGTGTATGCTTCGTTTGACGTACATCCGCTTAAGACACGATGCGAATTCTGTATATTTTTTCTGTCCAATATGGGCAAGTCTCCCTAAGTGGCTATGCTTAGCTGGACGAACGTGTGCTCGAGGCTCGCGAGCATAAGCACTCTGCCTTTTCTGATATGTTAAAAAGCTTCATTGTTAAAAAAATTCCAAGCCATCTCCAATAACGTGAAACCTGCGACGGGCGAAGCATGCAGTGTATAAGTGTATTCTTGGCGCCTTGACCTTTTCGCCTACGAATCTGAAACCAAGGGTTACATATTCATCTGTGGTTGACGCAGTAGCTCGCTGAGCATGTGGTCTGCTTCTAGAAATACTCTTTTCCTCTCCGTCTGATTGACCGCTCCATCGTATCAGTGTTGGCAGATGCGAGACTATTGCTGCGTCATCAGTAATCCCGGCGAATCTCTCTCCTCTCCGAACTCCTCTCCAACATGGTGTTTTTGTACATGCACATAGAGTTGCGCCGAATAGTTTTCTGCGTGCACGGGACAACCGCCTTTTTATTAGGGGCTCGGGCGGTCGGCGTCTCCTGCCGTCGTCGTGGTTTTCTGTAGTCACGGTACTATAACACCACGACACTCTTTTTCCAACGCATCGCGCTACAACGTACCGCGTACTAAAGGAACACACGGTGACGCACGTTATAAACGCCCCGCTCTGCAATTCTTTGTGCTTCAAAGACGCGAGACTTTTACAGCAAATCTGTAAACCTGTACCCCCACTAGTTTAATCTCCGCTGGCAGAAACGCCAAGGCGCCAAGAATAAACTTATATACTCCATGCTTAGCCCCTCCCGAGGTTTCGCATTAGTGGAGATGGCCCTTTTTTTTTTCGCCTAACCCTATAAAGCTTCGCCTTAAAGGACTCTGCTGGAGCAGGGTGGGACTCCCTAAGCCTGTTGAGTGAAGTGAGTTAATGGAGGATAACAAAGGTTGAGGTACACGTGAAAACATGGGCTGTTGGACTTCTAAATTAGCGAGTATATTTCAGCACATGAACTCTCGCTGGTATAAACAAACGGCAATTCAATGAGAATTACACGGGATGGATTTGCTAATAACCAAGTTGCGCGAGTGGAAATATTTCGGCATGTGATTCCATTAGTGCGGGTGATTCGGGGCAACGTTGATCGAGTAACAATAACACTGTCTCTAAAAGACAGGCTCTTGTAATTAAATTGACGTACCGGAGAATAACCCGTCGTTCAGTAAAATTTCAGTAAGTCTCCCAAAAGTACAGTAAGGAACAGAAACCTAAAGAACTTCAGACATTTGTCTGCTAATGCGTCGCATTCTTAAGCTGCTTGTCTAGCGTGAGCTGTTGTAGGGCCAAATATGGCAATGAAATGGGAAAGACGTCGGAATATTATATTATTTTTAGGTTTCCAATTTCTTCTTTTCGCCAATGATGCAAATTTATACTATTATAGCGATGCACTGCCTTCTCTTTGCCAGTTATTTTTGTCGAAGATGCAATAGCACACAAGAGGTAGTCCGTTTTGTCGATTTTTATTGTATTTCCTACCGTCTTTTGCAGACATTTCCGTTTATTCTTCGGTTTTGCAGGGGAGGGGGGGCGGAGTTGTATGAGATGCGTATTTTTTATTTTGTCAGATAATTTCATTATTGTGTTTTTAATTCTCTGGCTCATTGGTTTTTCGCATTTCTGCTCGACCAATTAACTTAATTTACGCTATTGTAACGATTCCAGGTAGAACTTGGAATCGTTACACCGTTCGCCATTTTTACAATTTTTATTCGTATTGTCAAGGTTCTTTTGGGGAAATTTTATGTTTCTGCTTCGGCTTTTGGGATTCATAACTTCGGATGCATATTTTTTTTAGTTTTGTAATATCGTTTTTGTGATCCCTGCATTTTTTTCTATTTAGTTTTTTTTTTTTTTTGTTTTTCAAAATCTTGCACTACGCTACGAACTATCTCCAATTACGCTAACATAAAGATGAAGGGTTTTATTTCCGCCAAATCTGCTTTTTTGTGCAAATGCAAGGATTTACACGTCCTGACTGGGGAAGGGGGAGGGAGGTATTCGACAAACAATTCTACGCAATGAAAATTGCAAAAGGTTACAATTAAGTACCCTCCATCAGCGAAGTCTTGCTGCGCCGACAACACCCTGGAAGAGATTAGCGAGGCCCAAAGAATGGCCCAGCTTGAACGCCTTTCGACCACACGTACAGGCAGAGGAATCCTCGAGCGGCTGGGCCTCGGACCAAAGAAGACGGAAACACACAAGGCAAGGGGTCTCCCTCTGGAAACGCTACAACGCCTCAAGATACTCCCAATGCCCCGCAACGTCCATCCCGACTACAACCCCGGACGCCGAGCGGCCAGGGCCCGAGCCCTCACCGAGACGTACGCAAACGACCCGGGCGCCATCTACATAGATGCAGCCAAATACCCCGACAGGCCAGACACTACGCAACAGTGGCGGTGAGAGCCACCACCGGAGAAGTGTACAGTGCGTGTAGTGTTCGCGTACCGTCTGCTCAGCAGGCGGAAGAAGTGGCGATCGCACTCGCGCTAACGAACCCGCAATGTACAACAATACTGAGCGACTCGCTCTGGGCCATCGCGAACTTCGCCAAGGACAAAATGTGTACAAGTGCAGTGCGCGTAGTGCAGTGTTGTACAGTGAACAGTGAATAGGTGCCGGCTACCCACATCCGTTGGTTTCTGCGCACACTGACGCTAGCACCGACGGCCAGCGGCCACCCTAACCGCAACGAGATAGCGGACGCCGCCGCGCGCGCACTTACCAACCCGCGCGGCGCCCCCCCCCCCCCCACCCCCCCCCCGCATCTCTCAGGCGGGAAAGCAGCAGGACGCAGACCAGCACCCCCTCGTGACTTACGCCGAAATACTACAGTGGTACCGCCTCGGCAGACAGCTTCGGCCGCCCCCACACCCCAAGCTCACCAGGGCTGAAGCAGTGCTGTATAGACAATTGCAGACAAACTCTGTGTAAACTCCGGTGCTGGCGCAATATGTGTGTCCAGAAGTGTACGAAAGTGTGCTGGCAGTGTGTGCGCGAAAACGAACGCGACCATGGCCACCTACTGTGGGACTGTTAACGAAATCCAGTGGAGGCAACTGCCTCACGCGTTGCCGGGCGATATCACAAGTTGCTAGGGAATCGTCCGACCACTATGTTCAACTCAGGGCAGTCCAGCGGCTCGAGGCTGCTCTTGCAGGGCAGCAGCGTAGGGAGGCGCCGACGGGAGGTCTGAGGGATCACACCCGACGACCCTCCGCGCGTCGACCTCGTAGATGCCCGCAAGGCGTTGTCTCGGGGACGACTTAGGAAACGTCAAGGAGGGGGCAGGCCCTGAGTGGCTCCCGCCCACCTCCCCCCGCAGGACAATTCAATAAAGTCTTTCTCTCTCTCTCTCTCTCACCATTTACTCTCCCGCTGCAGTTGCATGGGTTTAAAAAAAGAGATTCCGCAACATGCCTTGAAGCACTGGCGCGAAACTCGCTTCTAGAAAACTGAACAACTATACTTTGCGCGGAGCCAATTGCTGCACTGGCTTCCTTTACCACTTTTACTGAATCAACCTCTTCTCCTTATTGAGAGACGTGAGGCTAACTATCTATTCACTCTCAGTGAAAATAACTTGCAAATTGCGACGATTGGACACAATCTAAGACGGTGACATGCATGGCAGTAATTTTTTTGTTTATCTATTTTTTACCGATCGAAAGACCTAAAAGCGTGAGGGTTCCGGCTAGTTGGTCTTTTTTCGCGCTGTGTTGCTCATGGATTGAAAGTCGTTTGAAAGCAGATTGCGTACTAGATACGTCTGCAAGCAAAACCGTTTGTAGTAATCAAAGCTGAGCTAGTTGGTATGGTTGCATTCTTCTCACAGCGCTAACGCGACGAGGACAAAAAAATATATCGCCGTGCTTGTCCTCCTTTTTGCGTCCCCGTCCTCTTAGCGCTGTTAGAAAAAAATCTCTCGGTTCCCAAGCAGTGCACCCCGAATGTGCCCTCTGTCTAAGGTACCAGAACTTCCTTCATGCTTTGCCTTCAAGAAACTTGTACTCCGCATCGGTATATCTCCCTGGGTGCCTAACCGGGTTTTTGTCATCGCGCTGCCTACGTGAGGCGGCAACTTACTCATCCGGATGGAAGAGAAGGAGACAGAGTGCCAATTCCTCGCTTAGGCCCCGCTAATCTCGACGTTTTTTTCAGCCTAGCACCGCATTCAGACCGGTCACGACCCAAACGTAGCGGCTCTTATTGGGGAGCACTTCTGCTTTTGTTTGGGCAATCTCCTGCGGAAGTGAAGTAGCGGGAGGGGAAGCCAAAGCTAATGCTCTTGAGCCTCAGGGGCATATTAAGACATCTTTTGTCTTCGGCTTCCTTACTGACGTGACCATCCAAGAGTCTTGCGTAGTGAAAGGCACTCCCAACGGGCTCCGTTCCCAGATATGGGTTCTATTTCTCCCGTTTCAGATATGTCTTGTTGGGAGAGCTCAACTGGACACCCTCTCTCTCTCTCTCTCTCTCTCTCTCTCTCTCTCTCTCTGCGAGTTGCTTTTAAACAGCAAAACTACCAATTCATTTGGCCGCCTATAGTTCAGAAGCTACCGTAGTGAGCTCTGGGCAATGAGATCCACATTGAGGGTATTTTGTGTATATACACTGAGTGTGTACCTATATTGAATGGAAGAACGTCTGGAGAACCACACTTACTGTATTTGGCCTTCCGTTTGTCTGAAACGACGGGAAAGTAAATATTTTAACTCTAATCCGTCATCTCTTGGGCGGTGCGGTAGTTTTTATCGCGGGCAGAGAAAGCGAATTCTTCCTAGGATAATGTTTGTAGTCGCGTTTATTTTCATAGAAAATGAGCTAAAGTAAAGAAAAGATAGCATTGTACTCGGATCCTTGTTTTCCAGTTGTGGCCTTTAGATACAGCCGTTCTTTATAATGAAGAGGTACATTTTAAACTGAAGTTTTGCTATAAATTGTTTGCAAGTGCCCAATTGACATGTTAAACAATACCGATCTGCTGTGTGTGTAACGAAGAGAAGTGCTTCAGGACAATTGAAGTAATATTATTATTTTTTTGTCGGGTTTTGAAATTCTCGAAAAACCAGAAGGATATTTTGACCAGCACTCCCTCCCCACTCACTGAGTTCACTTTTCAGGTTATGAACAAATGAAATGCCTAAATCACTTCAAGAACGAATTAGCCTTATACGATATAACTGGATTTGCCAACATTCTCTGTGCAACAACATTGTAATACGGCTATATTGCGTTATGCCATTCAAACTTGTACATTGGTTCATGAAGTGCAACTTATATAGACCATGGGTTTCTGTTACAAGCAGATTTCATTTGTGACCCAAGGCATCGTTATTATACCTTGTAGGGTACCTCTGTCGTTATTTATGTGGTAGTAATATAAAGCCCAGGAGACATAAATGCATAGCCATCAGAAAACCGGGAAAAGACTGTAGCAAACGTGCACGTACATGGATGCCACGGGGCTGACAGTGGGCTCTTGCTTACTCTACAATACGACACAGCAGCCCTACAAAAGGTAAGAACGAATTCAGCTCAGCGGAGAAGAACAATATACCATTCTTTCGCGATACCACTGCAAGAGGCTTCCACAAGAAGACTTTTATATTACGTCGTGTGGGACTCTAGGTAGCCCTTAAAAAATTACACCATCTTCCCGTGGGCAACCCTGATGAGGATGCGAAGCATCGTGGCGGTTCCGTGTGGTTCCATTGTGTTGCCGTTATGTTGAGTGATCTGGTTTTTACTAGCGCCAGAGGGAATTCCGCGTCCGGGTCCACACCGGTGGCAAAGGCACGCAAGTGCTGTTGTGTTACGGTGAGTAGGCGGTGGTTCTCGAGGCGCCGAAACTCGTCCATCATGTTCTTGTCGATGTTGTCTCTGTGGTAGAATCGGTAGTCTCCGTCAGCTTTGGTGAGGTAAAGGTTGTTGACATTGGTGCACCGGCTGAGAGCTATGTACACGCCCTCCTCTTCCTCATTACAGCTTTCTTTCTTCTCGTTCTTCTTCTTCTTCGGCGGTTCCCCTACGGGAAGATGACGACGGTGGTTGAACGCGAACCTATCTCGTGATGGATTCTTTGGTTGGCCAATCCCTAGGGGCATCCTGCCACAATCAGCATCAGAGGCGCTGCGGACGGGGCTGGTTGAGCTGCAAGGCGCGTGGCGCTTCCCGCCACAGCTTTCCACGGGAAATTCAGCATCCCCCTCTAAAGTTTTCAGTTCGTCGTTTCCGTTGACGTTCAGCTTCGCGTGCCTTCGTTGTATCAGTAGCTTCTTGACGTAGTTTGAATGAGTCAAGGACATAAGGCGCGTTCGTAGCACTTGCTCCTGTCCCGGATTTGTAGTGTAGTGGAAAGAGCACCGCGTACCTCCCGTTGCAGCCAGAGAGTCGTGGGATCGAAAACGGGCGCCGCTAACTATTTCTTGTTTTATATAGTGTAGTATCGCGGAGCTGTGGGTGTAAGGAGGAGAGTTGCGCATGCGCAGTGAGCGTGTGGACGGCGCCGCCATCAACGACGCAGGACAAGGCGAGCCTAAGAAATGCTCCGCATTTAAAACTTGTTTAATCATCTCACCCTGGAGATAGGATATGGTCCAGGTATCCCCAAACAAGCACGGGGTTTCTTCTGATTTGGGCCCCAGCCCAATCGGGGAGCAGGGAATACGAGTGATATCACGTAACTGCCAGCTTTCTAACCCACCTTGCGTACAGGCAATGCGCCCCGCCAGGGCACCCCTTTCATCCTACCAGCCCAGAAACAACTCGACCATCAAGACAAATCAGTCGAACCCAAACTTACCAACCTGGGATCCGCCAACTTTCTTTAATATTTCTGACTAAAGCACCGCGACTCAGGTTGATTTCGCGATTCTCACAAAAATACAGTTGGCAACATGAGAAGACTCCAGACAAAGACGCTCGTGAGCCCAGTGTGCCTTCCCCAGTTTTATTCAAGCTGGTTTCTGGAACCACATCGCAACTTCTGCAGCGACGACGAAACCGTGAACCACTTGTTCTGGCACACCACGTGATCCGGCCTGCTCACCCCTCTACTATGGCGCTTGACGCCTCTTGCATCCGCTTTGTCGATATATATACTGTGACCTCCCGTTAAAACGAACTCGGTTAAGACGAATTCTCGCTTACGCCGAACAACGCGGAACGTTTGTTTGGTTTTTCATTGACGCAATGCAATAAAAAACGTTGAAGACGAACAGCCTTGCACTGTACTCTTCAGTTAAGACGAACAACCGTCGCGGTGGCCGCCACTGCTGGCGATGCTGGGAAGCGAAAGTCTTGGACGGGTAATGCGGGGCATTCAGGCACCCAGAAGGAAGAAGAAAAGTGAAAAAAAACCACAGCGCGAAACGAATACGCATCACGGAGGAAGGTAGGGTGCAAAAAAAAGACATGCGGGAAAAGCTACCCCTTCTCCCACCCTTCAACCCGCGGATTCAGCGGCGAAGCAAAAAAAAAAATAAAGAGCGATGGTTAGTTTAGTGGGTTCTCTGCTCTCGAGGAGAGCGGTGGATAGCTAGCAAGATAAAAAGTAAAATGAAGTGAGGACGGAGACTTTCCGCGAACGTAGCAGCTCTCCTGACCAATGCCGTTTCTCAGCGGGAGCTTGTGGGTTCGCATCGGTTCGCGTCGCAAGTCCCACCGCATCACCGCAGAGAAAGCGAGGAGGTGTTCGTCCGTCCCTGGTCCGTTATCGCTTGAGGTCATGGTTGTACGCTCTCTTTTGGCGCTTGGAATAGATAAAACAAGGCAAGAGATCTTGAAGGTTGTCTTCTATGAAGTTGCGGAATAAATTATATGATTTTTTGTCTTTTCCTTCCACTGTAATTCAACCTCAGTTTCTGTCTTGAAACAAAATGTCGCATTTCTCCTGGGCGTGTTGTCAATTCTTTTTTTTTTTTGAGGGGGGGGGGGGCGTCTGATGAGAGCAACTTATGATTAAATGAACAAATTACAATGGTCCCTTCGATATATTCTTTCAAAAAGCAATTCACTGGCTCTGCTGCTCAACAAAAGTAGCATACACTTGATAGCACGATATTTGAACCGTTTCAAACTTCCGCGAGTGCATGCTTAAGCGGAGGAAACATACACCAGCTCTCAAAATTCTGGCTTTTTGTACCTACAAAATTCTGTCGTTGCTTAATGTTTCATTTCTGACATCCACCGCCGAGAAGCAGCAAATTCGGCGTTGCATTTAGCTCACTGTTGTTAGTGCGTAAACCTTTTTACTCTGTCTTGTTTTCGCCAGGTCGATTCCATCCGATGAGCCGTCACTGTAGCAGAGTGAAATCTGGGTGCAAACGCATTGCATTGTGTTTTCTACAATTATTTTCTTCGTGTATTTTCGTTGAATGACCGTGTTATTCTTCACATACACTGACTGGTTTATCAAACCGTTTGTGCGTGTTTTTCAAGATTCCATCTAAGCAACGAAACCATTTTTTGTGCGTTTTGAGAAGCCGTCAATTCCTTCCCCATTGTCTTTCACTTGCAGCAGACGTGCACTACGGCTGCTCGCTCGTAAAGGAATTTGACAGCAACCTCTTGGACTGTGCCAATGCAGCAATTTCCGGCCATCCTCTTTCGTTTGACAGCACCTGTCAGAATGACGACGCGCAGTGTAGGCTGCAATTCTGTTTTGCAATGACTTTTCCACATGTTTTATACTTTTTTTCTTGAATTACTTTCTGAATGACGCACCAGTAACTTCGGAACAATTCTGATGCCTCAAGACAGGGACGTAACGGCGATCCTCGATGATGGCGAAGTTTTTTGACAGCCGGGGTACTTGTCTTGGCACGCCATCTTTGCACCAGCAGGTCCTGAACAAAGGCATATGACCTCTTTGCTTGATTCGGTTTTCTAGTTTCTGAGTGACAACTTCCCCGAACGCCAGTTTTTTGGCACCATCCTATGCCGTTTCTTACTAAGCATGTCCCAACGACGCTATTGAAACTTTCACTCTCCGTAAGACGGTGAAAATGCAAAGCTTTTATCCCAAACCAAAATTACGCGTCTATGCAACCTCTTTTTGGGGTATTTCGGTAACAGTGGCTGATAACGTACTCACGCCACTGAGTGTTACGCAATTAAACTTTCAACACGTTATGACAATATATTTACTGCAGATGTGAATTGAATTGACCAGCAATGATGCGATACAATAAGCTGGGCGTACATAAATAAAAGGTTTATAATATTTATACGCATAGCTAAACATGCGAGGAAAAGAACCATCAATCACCCACATATACTGCAATAAGTGTAAAAACTACGAGGGCATCTAACAAATTATTAGTCGTGAACACATAAGCGTTAATCTTGAAATAAAGTCAAACAGTGCTCATTCTAGGGAGTATATTAAGGTGGTAACTAAGGGTGATACGGCTCTTTTAGTTCGCGTTCGCATTCCTGGCGAGAGTTACTTTGTGGGGAAGCGGGTACCAACAAAGGCGAACTACAATATTTTAGTTTACGTAACCACTACTGCTCCGTAACGGGGTATGAACGCTGTGCTGGTATAGTATTTCAGTAAGGATAGTATTTCAGCCGTTAAGAGACATTCTATGTGATAATTTAACACACGACAGTCTTTCGTCTAAGCGCAAAAGGTTTTGGTCTGCCATGTGTCTGTCTGTCTGTCTGTCTGTCTGTCTGTCTGTTCTGTCTGTCTGTCTGTCTGTCTGTCTGTCTGTCACTCGATTCATCCAGCCGGCCAAATGTGTGTGTGTTTATTACAGAGGAATGAAATAAAAATCCAGCCTAGTAACTGCCTATCAAAGGACGACACCTCAACCTGGATAGATGAAAATTGGAGAAGATAAGAAAGAAGTAAAGAATAAGTAAAGGTTGGAGAAAATAGTAGAGGTTAAAAGGATAGACGAGAGAGGTAGATGAGGAGAGGAGTGAGTTTGTTGCCACCGTGACTGGGACTGCCGTGCACGTACCCCAATACCAACAGTATCCTGGCGTTATGCTTCGTCCGTTAGATGAAGGCTGTGCAGCGAAGAGCTGTGCACGGCGGTTCGAAGTCTAGATAGCTTGCTGGGTGGACGCCCAAGCAGACGAGTGGGTACTGGCGAGCGGGACATTCCGCTCGACGGCCCGACGCAGCAGAGCGCCCGCCACCCGAAAAACGAACACCCAGGGCCCGCGACGTGTGGCCGCCGAAATCGCGAACCGCGCAAGCCGCGCAGGAGC